>CAHIKZ030000278.1:750000-815000 GCA_903632075.3 Acanthosepion pharaonis
ATTAAAAACCAGTATCAATATATTGATTTTATTTCGTCTTCCATTAAGCTTATCAGATGATATGAAAGGAATTCGTTTAAAATAGACAAAACTTGTCTATATTATTCAATGAAATATGCATTAATATATATATATATATATATATATATATATATATATATATATATATATATATATATATATATATATTTATAAACGCAATCTTATAATGATATTTTGCCGCACAGAGTCGTGAATAATTCTGAAAACACCGCGGTAACTGAAGACGAGAATGCCACTTTTCTTGCAAAAAGACATTGAAACTATTGTCAATTATATATATTTTATAGATACTTTGAGGGCTGAAAATGTGTGTTTTTTCCTTAAAACATTAACGTATTTTATTTCTTCAGTGCAGCAATTTCGCCGTCATTTGTCTTTATATAATTCTTTGGCATTTTCTCATAAAGTTTGCAGGCGATCTCATCTTTGACTATTAAATTAAGTTCGGATCAAAGAAATAGATACAGACAGGTTATGACATGTCGTGTTCCTGAGGCATGAACTTCGATACTTCGCCTACTTAAAAAAGTTATCACAAAGTTTCAGCGGGTTAAATCTTTGAAGTAATAGCAAAAGGAATATAGATAGGATTTTTAAGACTTAAAACTCACACGAATAAATCAAATATTTCTTCACCAAATTCTGTGTATTTTAAAGAATGGTGTTATTGATATTCTTAATAATGGATAAATATACTGTGAAATAAAATTGAAGTGAAGTCAATAGAGGAACGATTACTCAAGTGAAACATATAGTGAAATAACAGTAAGAATTATTGGTAGATAATAGGATGAGCTCAACAGATGTCATTATTTAGTGTTCGAAAGAAGCTGTTCTTACATTCCAATTTTGGATCTAATATTAAATTAAATTTCAAGACTATGAACGTCCTAAACGGAATTAAGTACTTTGTATTAATACAAATCTACATTTATTACTAAAATTATATGCGTGTAAAAATTTCCAGCATTCTATTTTCTTAAAACAGAGGAACTTAATATATATTTAAATACAAATATTTTTGTTGAACATTAATTATTCACTTAATTGGTTTAAAATAAAATGCGATTTCCTGACAGACAGAGAATCAATAATATGAAGACATATCAAAATTAAAAGTTATTACAACGAGTAATATGAACTACGCAGGAAATAAATGCTGAAACGTTCGGATTGTTCTTGTTTTGAGTAGAATGTGGAATTGGTTAATATCGATCCACGAGGATTTCCAGAAAATGAACATTCATCTAAGTATAACTTCCAAGAATTAGTGAAGTGTTTTTTTTAATATATTTTTCGCATATATTGGTTTCATCTTTTCATAGAGTTTTTCTCTATGTAAGACAATGTTATGGTGGAATATATTGGTGCAATTTTCATTTTCGTTGCGATGCCTAGTTTCTAGATGTATTTTTTGTTGTCAAATTAAAAAAGAGTGTTATTGCTTTGAATGAATGTAGTATATTACGGAGTTCTTCAATCCAGAAAGAGATTGCCTGTTTATGTATATCATGGAGGATATTTCTATATGTTGCTATACTGATATCAAATATTTCCATGAGTGTTCCCGGATCTACTTTTTGTGGTATGGAAATAAGGAAGTGGACACCGTCTCTTATTTAGCGCTTAATCTGTATAGTAAATTTTTGCAGTATGGAGTCTATTAATTTACTGAGTCTGCTACTTAGAGAGACTGATCCTGATACTATGGATCTGAACCTAACTTCACTGGGGTTTGAGATGTTAATATATTCAGATTTTTTTGTGTCCGCATAGCTGTTTTTATTTCAATCGATTTGTGAATATTTGGTAGTCCGTAGAAATTGTTGTTTTGGGGATGAGGTTTATTAGGATATCCTTTTCTGATTTTTTTAAAATATTTTATTATGTGTTGTACAGAGTTTTATAATTTTAGATATAATATTTTTGTCTATGTTGATGTTGATTAATTTTTATTTGTTCTTATTCCTAGTGCCTGTAGAATTTTTGATTTATAGTAATTTTTTTTCAATGGTCACTAAAGAGCTGTCTTTGCTTCTTTTATAATTAGGTTATTATTTCTGCGGTTGTTCTCTCAGGCTAGTCTTTGTCGCTATGTGAGTTTATTGATATAATTTTTTCTTGTAAGTTTTAGTACAGTAGTCTTTCAAAAAATATGTTTAGTTCATTCGTATTATTATATTTGAATGGAATGAATTTATTTATATTTTTACTAATGAGCAATCTGTAATGTTTTCGTTATTGTTCAATCTTTCTTTTAGACTGACTTTACGTTCAAATTCTCTGAGATGATTTTTTAGGTTTGTTATATTGCTTTCCGGGGCAGTTTGAATTTTAAGCCTGATTTTGATAAGATAATAACGTTCATTTTCAGTGCGTATGTAGATATGTTTATTATTTGGAGTGATCTAAAGATGTCTTCTTGTATGGACTTGTGATTCTGAAAAATGATGAGTTTTTATTTTCACATATTCCAAGTTAGCTAAGAGATAACATTTCTTTGCATGTTTTCCAAACAGTGAGAATTTCTGATGGTCATGTTGTGTCTGTTATTTTTAGATGGCTCTATGTAAATGTGTTTGTTTTTGTTATAAGTCTGCTCCTGAGATTTTTAGATTTGTTGATTCTGTATGGGGTTAAGTAGAAATGTATAAGGAATTTTGAATGTATTCCGATTCATGATTAGTGGTTGTTAGGTTTCGTTTGTTGTGCTAGGCGGTATCTTTGAGTTTGTGAATGTGAGCCTGTTCTGACCTATATATAACTGTGTGGTGTTATAATGATGTTCTATACGTGTGTTTGTGTGTTGTTAAGTGTATTTTGGTAATTGCATTTGTTGTGTGGGTGTACTTGTGTGTGATAGTATGCACTACTTTTCTACCCTCTGTTGTATGGATTTATCCGTATTTGATGATGCCACTTGTAGTTGTTTTTGCGTTGGGTATTGAGGTTTTTTTGTGAGTTTGGTTCTTGTATTTTGGTTCTGTCTCATTGGTCATTTTCTTTTCAAAACTTTCCGGGATATTTTGCAGAAACACACGCGACGCGGACACAAACAAAAATATATATATATATATATATATATATATATATATATATATATATATACTTCACTAAAGTATAATATGTATGGAAGAATTTATGTACAGCACAATTTCAGGAGCTTAGTATGCACTGGACGTTATGTGATTTATGCTTTTTAAAATATATCTTTTTAACGTAATGATGGGTTTAATATATATATATATATATATATATATATATATATATATATATATATATATAATACTCACATAGATACTCATATATATATATATATATATATATATATATATATATATATATATATATATATATATAGTATCTATGATAATTATATATATATATATATATATATATATATATATATATATATATATATATATATATATATATATATATATGAGTATCTATGTGAGTGTGTATCGCAATGATGGGTTATATATATATATATATATATATATATATATTATGGCATAAATGCAAGAAATTTTATATTATAGGCCATGACAGATTTAGAATAAAAACAAAAACACACACCAATCGATCGGTTTCGTCCCCTCTCATCAGAACTGTTAACGGGGAACACAAATTATGAAGAGAAAAGAAAAAGAAAGTATTTCATGGATTATGCGAATGAATAGACAGGGAGAAAATAATATATAATTATAAAAATTATACCAACAAAGATGCTAGAAGCGCAGCACAGCAAGTCCAAGTAAACTATCTCTTTGTTTACAAAGAGCAGGTTTCCTGGAACTGATGTACAGCGTCTCCAACATCTTAAGATGGAATAATGAGTGTGCTCTGGCCAAAACGGAAAACCAGTTCACACTGAAATCCATCGCACAAGTGTGATTCTTTTCTTTATAAAATGATCCGCAATCGTAGACCCATACGTGTTACGAATGGTATCGCCCAACTCGGCTTGATTCGGTATCTAGCCACCCCCTCGAGGGTTGCATATGGCACAAGGCCGAGTTTAACGTGGGTTTCCTGAGCCCGTAGGGTCGACCAAAATATGCCCGTAGAACCCGTATAAACGGGATCGGGTTGGTCAAACATCCAGAACGAGACTGCCCTTCGGCGGAGCCTCGTCCGGGTTCCGTTCTGCTCAGAGGCAGAGATTTCTACCGCCAAGCCGAGAAGCTCTGCTTGATTCAATATCTATCCACCCACCCCACGAGGGTTGCATATGGTACAAGGCCGAGTTTAACGTGGGTTTCCTTTCGGCGGAGCCTCGTCCGGGTTCCTCTCTGCTCAGAGGCAAAGAGTTCGACCGTCAAGCCGAGCTTCTCGGCTTGATTCGACCCTCTCTCTTGAGAGGCGTAGTATACATAGTGTTAGAAAGAGTTCATTCTGTAGTTATAGGTAAGCACCCATGATAGAAGGAACGGATTTTTTTTTTAAAGATCAGGAATTAAATATTACCACCATCACTAATGCTAAAATGATAACATTTTTCAATACAGCCTTGACTTAAATAATGCTTATAACAAAGAATATGCCAAAGATATGTAAGTAAGTATCAAACCACCATCACAACATCCTACTTAACTCACATAAATCAGTTCAAGTTAGATTATCCACCAGCTCCAGAATTAAAGAAATATTTGATAATAAATTTAAATATATAAATGTTTTAGAAATAAGCAATCATAAAGTAAATTTAAAGGATTTTAAAAAAAAGAAAGAAGATAAAATAAACAGAAACACAGTAAGCGTAAAATTGCATTGTTCATTACATTTTTAATCGTAGTGTATAGTTTAATATTGGACGAATTATTCTAAATTCAATCCATAAGCATTTTAATCATTCACCAACACTCAAAAAGATTTTAAGACAAATAATGTTAGATCAGCAATAGCTGTGATAGTAACATACACAAAATCTTATGCCAACATAACAACATAATAATAAACTGATATATTCCTCAAAAAAGTCAAGGTAATTATGTCTAAAAACAAATGCATCTACAAAGAAATATGATCCTTCATTTAAACGTTCAATGTATGACCATTAATATTATATATCGATCTAGAATACATTCCGGTAAACATATTAATTTTTGATTTGTTTCCGCTAAAAATTCGAGGAAATTTTTTCTACCATCGTCGAATGATTTTAGGTAATATAAAAAACAAAACAGCACTGCTATGACCAAATATTGCTGTCAATTAAGAGTTGATAGAACTCTCCTTCCACCAACTGCGATATTATAACAAGACCCAAATCTTATAAAGGGAAAGGAAAAGAATGTAAATTTTGTCATGTTGAAAAATTGTTTATTTTGAAACACTTAAATTATCACTAGATTATACAAAAATATAGGGATGAAATGAATATCTATTTAAATACGTTGATGGTTTTTTATATAAACTGCTGTTAATTAATAGTTCACATAAATTCCGATTCTTGTTTTTGTAAATATATATATATATATATATATATATATATATATATATATATATATATATATATATATGTTGAACGGTCCACCCCTTTTTATACAAATGGACTCACCCAGTGTATACACTTATACTTCTGATAGTGAAGATCTGAGAGCAAGGGAGAGAGAGACCGAAGAGTCGTGTCAAGTTAAGGTAACAGCGTTGTAGGAGTCACAGTAAGCGATCACGTAGACGTAGACGTAGATATATTTTGCTACTAACCCGTTTTCCTGGAACTACTAACCTACTTTACCAGTTTGTATAACTACGTTAATACATTATTTTCATATATTTATTCCTGGCGTTTGTTATTTATTGTTACCGGATTTCAACCCGGAATCCACAACAACTTGGCGACGAGGATATCGAACTCACACGGGAAGAACAGTAATGACAAAATTCTCCCTCGTCAACTTGGCGACGAGGAATTCAAACTCACACGGAAAAAAAATTCTCTCTCGTCGACCACAACTTTGGCGACGAGGAAATTCGAACTCACACAGGAAGAGTACAAAGAAAACTTCTCCCTTGTCGACCACAACGACTTGGTGTCGAGAAATTGGGACATACATGGAAAGAAAAAAATTCTCTCTTCTCACCACAACAGCTTGGGCGACAAGAATTTGCGTTTCTCGGAGACTCAAAAGAGAAAATTGCAGGTTTGCCAGTATCCATAACAACTGGGTAAGAAAGTGTTACGAGAATTAAAATACGGAAAATCGAGTTTTTTTCTTAAGACTCTTACCATGGAGTATTTTAAAAGTATTTTAGTAGAACTTATCAAATTGAACAGCAATTACAAATCCAAGAAAGAATGGAAAAAAATATTACTACAAACGCAGAAAGAAAATCAGGAAAGACAAATGCAAAATGAAGAAAGACAATTACAACTCCAGGAGCTAATTTTAAAAATAGCGAATAATACACAACAACAAAATATTGAAAAAGAGGCGACTTTTTCTAAAGACGCAGTAAAGAACACGATAGAAACATTCAAATATTCCCTAGAAGAGGAAAAAAATTGCGGGGACTTTTTCAGACGTCATCGATTGTCAAAACTGGACAGAATCAAAAAAGCTACGACTATTACTCAGAAAATTAGGACCGGAAGAATACACAAAAGTTTTGGATTACATTTTTCCAAAGAAACAAATGAGTTAACTATTACGGAAGCAGTTACATGCCTGACGAAGCTTTTTAGCCCGAAAACGTCATTTTTTCACAAAAGGTGGAAATGTCTTGACCTTGTAAAGGATGAAAATGAGGACTATTCCACGTTCGCCGCAATCGTGAATAAACATTGCGACGATTTCAAGTTGGCAGAATTAACTCCAGACAATTTCAAGTGCCTTATTTTTGTACAAGGGTTAGTCTCAGCAAAGGATAGCGAAATGCGTAAAAGAATGCTTTCAAAACTGCAAAATGAACCTGGATTAACAATACAAAAACTATCGGAAGACTGCCCAAAATGTCTGAGCATAAAGAAAGACTTGAAGGATATTGAGGAGTCAGGAGTATCACATATTCGTAAGTTAAACAAAAGTTTAGGTTCCCCGCCCCCGGAAAGAAAACAAAAATTCGATAATAATGAACAAAGTACAACGTACAGGGCAAATAATGACGAAAATCAATGTAAATATACCCCCCATCTGCATGGTATCGTTGTGGTGGACTACACTGGAATAAGGATTGACGTTTTAAATATAAAAACTGTATTGCGTGTGGAAAAATTGGTCACAAGGCATCCCAATGTAGGAACATCTACTAGTATGATAATCTACTAGTAGGATAAGTGCTACTAGAATGCATGACGAAGACAATACTAACATAAGGATATATATGGAACTTGAAAACTTAAATAAAATGATAAAATTACAACTTGACACAGGTTCAGACCTGACAATAATTAACCTACAAACATTGAGAAAGGTTAATAGACCAACAATGTTACACACACAGAAAATTGCAAAGTCTGTCACAGGAAAGTGTATAAAATTCGAAGAAGTAATCCTAAATGTAAAATTTCACGGGAAAACAAGAAAACTGAAAATATTCGTAATGAAGGATACAGAAAATCTGGTGGGCACAGACTGGATGCAGAAGTTTTTATGCTAATTATTTAATGCGAAAATTTGTTGATGTGTTAAATATGTGTTAAATGTGTTTCGCATTAAATAATTAGCATAAGAAAAAATAGATAAGCAAATAAATTCCATAGTGTAATAAAGTCTTAAATGCTTAGCCAAATAATTAAATAGAAAAAAAAAACCTTTGTGAATTCATCAAAAAAACAAATTGTAGTTCAGTGCAACAGGTTTGTATACGGAACGGCCATTGGAGTAAACATATAAATAAAAAATTAACAGATAGATAACAATAAAACAAAATCCTCTCGACACTTATCGACTTTCCGTCGCGTCATGAAATATCTTTAGCTGTAAACTAACTAGACTGTGAACGCCACAATTAACTTTGAAATAGGTACCCCACTCTACCTTGACATAACCTTTCCAAAGATGACGAATCTGTAGATAAGAATTAACTGTCTGATCACCTAACCAAGATGGCCGGCCCAGCCGTTTCTATAGTAATTAATGTTGCGATGAACCATACTTATAAACACGCGCAAATCACAAGATAGCTGATTCCTAAATTTTCGCTTGAGGATGAAACGGGACCCAACACCTCGATTCAACTTAATTTTAATAATTATATTGAAGGTTTCAGCTCTCGTTTTTGAAACATGGGAACTCTTATGTAGCGAAGGAATCATATTTTTAAAAAATATTATTATTATTATTATTATTATTATTATTATTATTATTATTATCATCATATATATACATACAATTTAAATTACATGATCCAGCAGCTCACAATACTATCAATACTTGGAATTACAAATGTAGCCTTGTGAAAAGGCAAATTGAAATATCCAAGGAAAAATTAAACAACCTTAACAGCAAAAAAACAGGACATTTACGATAAACTACAGGATATTACTACCCCGGACCAACTGGAGGAAATTACACATAAATCTGAAGCTCACCACCGATTTAAAATTATAAAAAAAACTGAATACATTATACAAAGGTAATATCACTCTTCCTAACAAAACTGGTAAATACATTAACCTTTCCAACTATGAACTAACTAAGCACCAAAAATAATTACTTAACCTTGGACCTAACTGCCATATATACCGTAAGTACAATCGACTTTTTAAAATAATAGAAATTGAGACCCTATACCAAAACATAGTTAAACTCCAGGATGAAAAACTAATAGAAACTACACCAGAATTTAAAGACTTACTTAAGGCCGAGGCTTTGAAGGATCGGCATGATAAAAGCAGAAACTCCTCAAAAATACTTTCTAAACAACTGAAAATTGCCGCACAAGAACTACGCAACCACCCTGACATTATTGTAAAAAAAGCTGATATGACCAACCTTTTTGTCATCCTAAACAAATTGGATTACAAAAAAAACTAGACCACATACTCCATGATCATGTAAAGTTTAAAAAACTTAACAATAACCCGACCAACTAACTAAAATCAAAGCTTAATAAACTTATTAATTCTAATAATGCTGAACAGAACTCTTTAAAACTCCCTAAAATTGTTGGTGATTATAGACCTGGCTACATATATGGCACTATAAAAACACATAAATCTAAATATCCTCTCCGTCCTATCATATCGCAAATTCCAACTCCTGTATATCATCTAACAAAATACGTCAATCAACTTATTACTCCCTATCTTCCTAGTAAATATAGTGTTAAGTCAACATTAGAAGTAATCCAAATCCTAAAAAGTGAAAAACCTGACAATGAAATCATGGCTTCACTTGATGTTGAAAACTTATTTACCAATGTCCCTGTTAGTGAAACTATTGACATAATAATAAGAAATTATATACAGTAACTCATCTTTACCCCCACTTAAAATTCATCATAATATATTAAGAAAACTACTATTAACTTGTACTACTGAAGTCACTTTCTTCGATCATAATAACAATATATATATACAACGTGATGGTGTCTCCATGGGTTCAGTACTGGGCCCGACATTTAGCAATTTCTACATGTCGAACCTCGAAAATAAGTTATTTACAGATTTTAAAAAAACATCAATCTACCTAAGATACGTTGATGATATTCTTATGTTAGTTAAAAATACAGATGAAATAATTCAACTTCAAAAACGGTTCCAAAATAATTCTGTCCTTAAATTCCCATATGAACTCAATACTAATAATAAAATCCCCTTCCTTGACATATTGATAAACACAAATAATACCAATTTTACTATTTCGCCATACAAAAAACCTACAAGCATGAATTCATGTACACTTAACTACAAGAGCGAATGCCCATATTACTACAAAATAGCAATTATAAAGAATCTAATACATCGTACAGAGACTAATTCATCCACAAAACAGATTTTTTACAGCGAACTAAAGAATATAAAACAGACATTTATTAATATTAGCTTTCCAAACTATATAGTTGATGAACAAATAAGATGCTTTCTTAGAAATCTCAATAATAAGCAAATTGTACATAATACTGCTTCTACTGATCTCAAATATATTAATCTCCTATATCGTAATCAAATTCATACTAATTATAAACAAGATGAAAATATACTAAAAAAATTAGTAAATTCTAATATATCAACTACAGATCCTAGCCAAAAAATTAAATTAATCATATACTACACTAAATCTAGTATATTCAACTTAATACTTCGCAATGATTCTTCTCCCCCGGTTAGCGATTTGCAAAAACCAACATAGTTTATAAATTCAAGTGCCTTTTGGGAGAGTGTATCCCCAACGAATTAAATAATATTTATGTTGGTCACACCACAAACTCGCTTTCACGATGCTTGACACTACATTTTAATGAAAACTCTAACATTTTTAGGCATTTAAAACAACATGTCTGCCCGCACACACAATTCCGTAAAATACTTGTCGAAAACACAATTATACTTCGACATGAAAACAATAGACAAAAACTAAAAATACTTGAAGCATTATACATCAAACAGTTGAAACCCAACCTAAACAAAATCAATTATGGCATCTCTACAAATATTCTTAAATGTCTATAATTGGTAACAGAAGCGATTGGTTTATACCAACGGCTTTCCATACTTCATTCTCCAATTCACTCTCGTGTTGTCATATGTGACGTCATGAGATGAGGTGCGATTTTCGCTTCTAGCGTCTTATATGCGCGTGTTTATCGTTGCTTAGTGATCAACTATGTAAACAATGACAGACTATCATCACTGTCGTGTCCGTATATTGTTTAATATGTTTGTAATTTACATCTTTGATAATGGCTTAAGTAAGCCGAAAACTTAGATTATATTAAAAAAAGTATGGATCAATATTGTGAATTTCTTTCTTCGTTTAACGATAATGTTATTAAACTTATCAGATGTTACGAAAAAAAAAAATTACATAATATAAATAGACAACACTTGACTATATTATTTAATGAAATGTGTATATATATATATATATATATATATATATATATATATATATATATATATATATATATATATACGTCAGTCTATTTAAAGTATACTACCTAACCGTGCACCATGAATTAGACATTAAGGACATCGGGCTATACAGCAATGACAGGCTCATGTTAGTGAGGATTTACACAAATTTTAAAATAGATAAAATACGAAAGATAATATATAGTGAATTCAGAAAACTAAATATAAAATCTACAGTTAACACAAAATTGAATATGGTAAACTTCCTCGACTTAACTTTAGATTTGATGAACAACATACAGAAAGCCTCTCACTCCTTGTATGTACACACCATGTCAAACTCTCCTCCATCCACAAATAAACATATACCCTCATCAATATCAAAAAAGAATTAGCCAATGAAAAAAAATATTCCAAAAACATAGTAATTTTTACAACAAGGCTCTAAAAAATAATGAATAGAAACACACTAACATAAATTATGTAAAAAATCAATATGACACATGCTAAATTATATTTACTAACTTATCGAACGCAACTGAAAACAAAAGAATTTTTATATGTATACTCATTTAGAATTCCTTTCTTCCGTGTCTTTAGCAGTATAATATGTGCTGCATATTATAGAGCATGAAGCTAGGAATATATATATATGTTGGATTTTCAGTTGATTTCTCGAGAAACGTTGCCACACAATCTATAGAACTCAGTCTGTCTTGCTGTTTATCCATCTTTGGCGGTTGTGGGGGAATGGATTCATAACTTTCACAAGGATATTTGCACGTAAGTGAATGCAATGGATCAGGATGGACTACGAACGCGGTTCTACAGGTCCTCAATCCGAACCGCTATCCATTCTCCCCGAGAGTGTGCCATAAAATAAACATTGTAATTCATTTGAATACTACAGTATTATGGTATTTTTCCCTGGGAAAATAATTCTTAGAAATCAGGATACACGATAATTGTATAATTAACTGCACTTTTTCCATAATATATCTGTTATGAGTGCGGATAATTTTTGATTTTCTCTCGTAGTATTTTTATTGACACTGGAAATTTTCCGTTTGAATCTTGAACGAAATAAGAGCTATGAATCACCAACAGTTACTTTCAACAGAAAAAAAATGTGTAAAAACCGCGTTCCATTTATCCAAGTATAAATGCTGTCATACTTCAAAGTGCATTCCTGTTTGAGATAAAAGGTAACTGTTGCAGAATTATGTATACTACAGTATGCTCAAAAGTGGATGCTCTAGATACGCATTTGACTTCATATCAAACTGAAAGAAGTTGGCTGCAAACAAAAAAAAATTTCAACTGATTTACAAATGGATATGTAATACCAAATAGAATCTTTCATGTATTCATAGGAATACTCCATTTAGAAGTGTTTTAAGTTTTATGACAGCTTTTTCTATACAGCTGTGTGTTCAAAAACGTTTGGGCTCAATCGATGTTTTGTATAACGCATTTATACATTAGTTCACTTGCCTATAGACATTCTGGGTATACTGATCATCAATTAATCAGGAAAGCTATTAAAATCTTGGTACAGGCATAAAAGATATATTTTAAATTGTGAAACTAACTGAAGTAAACAACCAATTTCTACAATTGATTATTGCTTAGAATCTACAATGGATTGAGTTGTTCCCTTTCAGGTAACATCTGTGTTCATCTTTAGTCTGAAACCATTTTTAGTAGAGATGTGATCTCTCGAGAAGTTTTCTTTTGCCGTTTTCTATTATTTTAAATATAACATTTTGATTAAACAAATTATATACATGAAAGAAACGGATAATTTATTTCACTACTGTTATGATATTTAAAGTTGTATGCATTCCATATTCATTCTATATTCCAAGACAATTGCCGGTATCTTAAGTAACGAACCTATAAATAATATACACTCATAGACATATGGTAATAATCGGTAGCAATAATCAACCATTAATACATCACCCTGAAGTCTTATTCGCATCGCTGATCTCAAATTCATTAATCTATTTGTATTTTCATTTTGATTTCTATCTCCCTCCCTCTCTAAATCTCTGCGTATATTTTTCTACACGGGAGATCTAAATATGTCTCGCATTATGGCGTTGTCCTGTTTTTCTCAATCGTCACTTGAATCATCCAAACAGTCTTAGTTTTCCATTGATTTTTCATCACTCATTTTCTGTCTGAATATTGGGTTCTTTTCTGAACTCACATCTTTGCTCACCTTCCTTTTGACATATAAGGTAGAGCTGAACTTCCCATTTCGCCTTCATATTAATGTTCGCATCTTACTTGATCAGCGTGGACCAGAATATTATTGCCTTTTTTTCACTATGAAATCTTTATCGTATCACTTCTGCATTAAAATTTTACACTTTCAGCTGCAAAACCTTTATTTTTCTCTTAGAATATTTTTTTACATTGATGGACCATGACACACTTAATGAGAATCAAATCATTTTTCGCCTTCTAATCTGTTAGCATCTTGTATGTATCTGTTAACTAATAGTCTTCATAAGAAACTCTCAATTCCATCTCACTGCCCTAAATTACAATTATATTTTTATAGTGTGTAACATTCTTTCTTCAATTCCATATGACTGCGGATGATATTGTGAGGTTTCAATAAAGTCTGGGTTTGCAACATTTTGTTTATCGGCACCATATTGTAATATTACTCCAATAGGGATTGCCGTTGTGTGCAGTCTGTATTGGTTGTATCGTCCAAGGCTATTTCAACTACCTTATATAGCAAGCCTATGAATAACCTCTATTTATAGTCATGGTAAGCAAATATAGCAGCAATTAACCTCTACCGCAAATACATTTTGGCAAATCAGATTACAGGGATGTGAGGTTAGAGGGTTGCCATTACGAGCAAAATATCTGTGTAAATGTAGGCTAGATAAAAAGGGAAGTGAAATGATTTTGATAGGAGAGCCATTTGTGTAAATGTTCTGTTAAATATCATGTTTGTTACTTCAAATATCACTATGAAAAAGAAAGCAGCCGAAGATACTAAATTCACCAACCGCATTTGTCATTTGTCGCATAACAGATATATCCAAATTTCTCAATTTATTATACATTATATGTTTCATTTAAAATGTCAATATTTAAAATCGTAATTAAGTGAACAACGATCAACCCATGATCAACTGTAATTACCAGAATTGTATGACTACTAACAATGACTGAATGAAATTTTTATATTGTGTGATAATAGAACAATATAATATACGTAAATATTTTAATTTACATAATCTATCTTACAGCAAGTCATATGCTAACGTAGAAAAATCTCAACAAAAACTCATGCGACAAATTACCCAGCAATGAAAGAGTCGTTCTAGCATCACTGTCGAAATATCTACAACCAAATGATCTGTTGACAGTTTATGAACACATTTAAAGCTCATCATATTAAAAAAATATGTGCTAACAGGTAAGAATAAACGGAGACAGGCTTAATCAAACGTGGATGATATCAAAGACATAAATTTTAAAAATGTAACTGCATATCACAGATAGCATTGCCTAAGATTCATGCTCAATTATTTGTTTAACTACTCTATCTAATCAAATGAAGAAAATTTTCAAGATGAGAAGGATCCTCATCCTGATACTCAAGTTTCAATATTTGCCTATATTACTAATATAAGGTATTGTATTCACATTGTTCGGACTGTTGGGACAAAAAAGTCATACTCAAATGGCCCAGTGGATAAAAAAGCGATGGTTGTATCGAGTGACTTGACTGAAAGTTGTCAGTCGTGAAAAAAAAAATGGAGAGTTCAGTTAAAGGGAAGTAACTGAGACATCCTGAAGAAACACGGCACGTATAACGAGAACAATCTACACCGGTGAACGAAGTAAAAGTTTCAGTTGAAATTTCAAACACCTGAAGAAGGTTGGAGCGTACAACGGCGGTGACATCGTGAATATGACAATAAAGATGAGGACACCAGTCCAAACAATTGAAATAATCCAACTTTCAGCTGGATTCCATTCGGTTTTTCACGTGGATTACGAGTACAGCCGTTTTCTTTTTGTTTTAAAAATAAAAAAAAATATTTGTATGTCTGTTTTTAATTATTTTTTTTTTGTAATTGCATGCAATCATTAAGCATAGCTTGGAGAAGACAGGTATGGTTAAAGATTGTTAAATAGGTGTATTTTCTTTTCTTTTTCTTTTCATGAATCATTCCATTCTCTTTGTATGTTTTGTAATAATGAGACGAATGATAGACGACAAAGAAGAAGGATGTTAAAAATCAGAAAGAACATCAACATAATGAACTTGAAAATATATCCATATATTTATTGTACACTGGACAAGTTCTTTTGAATCCACACTCCAAAAGTTACTTCTTGAAAAAAGGAAAACAATGGAGTGCGAAAAATTCTACGTGCCTGTCTTTTCAGAGGTGTTTTTTTTTTCCTGTTATGTGTCGGCTTCCTACAAGTCTTCGCGATCATAGACCATTCCAACATCCTACAATTTGTTATTCTTATGAAAGTTAGTCTTTCCGATATCGATCACTACCATTCATTTATACGAGCTCTTTATATAGGTTACTCATTGCTTTCATCTTACATTCAGTCCTTCCTATACGTGTCAAATTTCCCAAACACTTTTCTTCATTGTGTGTAGGAGAGATGAAATTTCTCAATCTGCTTTGTATGTCATTTTTTCTTTAAACTTCCTCGTTGCTAACGTATACTATCTATGTTAATATCGGCATCATTCTCATGTCTTTGAATCGTCATTTATGACGGAATTGCCCAAAATTCTTATAGGAAGATTCTTAATACGAATACCTGATGAATACTGGCATGAGTGCAATTAAATTATAGGTTAAAATTTGATAAATATTTGGCTTTTCGTCTAGTTATATATCATTTATTTTGGTGAACATATGTATATATGATGTGCTCATCCTGGGTAAAAATTTATAAATTATAGTTTATAAATTTTGTTTATTTTTGTGACGAGTGGTGATATAAAATTTAAAATTGTGTTTCTGAAAAATATATTCATTGGTGTATTATTTCTTTTTTTTTCCAAACAAGTAATTTAAAATCATAATTTGATAATATAAATTTCACTGATTTACAGGTTTTCGTGGTAATGTTGTCGAGAATTCAATTTATATCCAGCTTAGAACAAAATTTCTGTACCCGTTATATAAACCACAATTTACTTGAAAATGTTTAGAAAATCTTATGAAAATCAAGAGTAAATTTTAAAAAGAAAAACTAATCATCTTACATAGCATTTTTTAAAAAAAAATAACAAGTTAGATTTTTAATGTTAATTACGAACATGTTTTAGAAAGGTTTTCTAAAATGTTAGAGGAAAATAAGATTAGGAGAAAATCAAAAAATAAAATGAAATAAAATATCGGGTAAAAGTAAAGAAGACGACCCAGATTGTAATTCACATAATCGAAGAAAGAAAAGGAAAGTAGAATAGAACAACTGAATACACACACATATGCGCGCACACACCCAAACACACCCATACACACCCACACACAGACATACACCCACAAACACACACACACACACACACACATATATATATATATATATATATATATATATAAATAATAATAAGAAAACTATAAAAGAAGAAGATAGATGATATAAGAAGAAGTATATAGTTGGAAGAAGAAGGAGTTAAAAAAACAACAAGAATATAGATAGAAGAAGAATATATTTAGATGAAGGATATAGACAAAAGAAGAATACATGTGGAAGAAGCAGAATATTGAGAGAATAATATATAGATGAAAGAAGAATAAGTAGAATATATTTAGATGAAGAATGTAGACAGAAGAAGGAAAGAAAAAAGAAGAAGAAGAAGAAGAAGAAGAAGAAAAACAACAACAACAACAACATAAAACATTCTATCAATAGAAAAAGATTATCTAAATTCCACTCGCACGAATACCTCGAGCTTTGGTGTTAATAACTTGGCAACAAATACAAATGATAATAATGAGTCTTACTAAAGAATGACGGTTAAAAAAATGATAAAACAAACAAATAGTAAATAAAGTGAGGTTTCTTAATAATGCCAACGGGAATCACCCCAAAAATAAAAAGGAATTTAATTTAATATTAATTCACAGGCAGAAAAAGAAAAATGTAAGAAATCTTAGCAGAGAGACAATGGCAGTTAAAATTTGAAAACCGCGTAATATCACACAAAAATGTGTCAGAACCTTTAATACCCTCAGGGAACAATGACATCATTATTTGTAAAAGAATATGAAATTGCCAGAAAGAAAAGAATTAATGAAAGTTCATGAACAGAATAGAAGTAAAGGATGTTGGAGTAGAAACTAAATATTTTATATTATTCTGTATTAAAATATACAACAAAAGTGAGCAATATAGAATACAGTTATTTATGCCAAGGACATGATAACATGTTCAAGATTTGCAAAGACGTTTATATAGTGATATTCCAAGCGTAGCTTGGATGTAGCACTAGGCCGAATGTAAGGGGCACCAAGTGAGGATCGAACTCACTACTCATTCGTAATTGTTCTACCGAGACAAGATTGCTAACCATTACACCAACTCGAGATGCACAAAGACGTTTATATAATGTCATAGATAAAAGTGACTCCCTTCATATCATAGCCAGCAAGTTCTATTTAAAGACAAATTCCCTAACGTAGTCTGTAGAAGGACGGTAGATATATCGCTAATAAAGCATTCTATCGGTTTCTGTCACGATTAAGAATTTATAATCAGTTAATAAAGGGTGAGGCGACTTATCTCTAAATTGAATCTAGATTTTCGTATAGTACAAATGATACGAATACAACTGAGCGGATTTACACGATATTATGAATTCGGTTTTGAGCTAATCCGCCTGGATATTGTGTAATTAGTTGATAAATGTCACTTGAGAGTGCACATTTTTGGTTAATCTGAGGGTTATCTTTTTCGCATTAAGTTTCACCCTGTACAAGACCAAGGACTACACGAAATAGGGTATTACATTACGGAACAGCTAATATGAATATACATGGAAGATAACGGTTTAAACATCATCTTAAGACTGGATTCCACAGAGCAGTGGTTCATGGAAAGAAGGTCTTCTAACCAATGGGGTACGAGAGGATTGTGGGTGGTTTGCTACAGTGTAAGAGGCGCGGTGGATCCTGACTGTGAAGATTGGACCTGCCGAAAACAAGGATGTATTTCGTCCGAGAATTTTTCGTGGAAATGTCTATAGAGCAGTGAATGGCTTACCAAATCTCTTCTATGAGAGAGGATTTGCCGGGTAGAAAATAATGTGTCACTCACAAAGACACGGGGATGCTTTTCGACTCTATGGAGAGTGAAAAATGAAGACTGGACAGCTTTAGTTTAAATATGATAACAGCACTTGGATAAGTATAATTATTTTGATCAGATTCGGTGCCCAGGTACACAAACCCCACCCTTAAAACATTTCCCGTCTGATTTACAATCAATTTAAATTTGAGAACTAGAATGATCAAAAATATAGAAGTATAAAAGCAGGACATGGAGTTCACATTGGCAAGATTAAAATGAGATAACATGGACGACAAATTGAGCAAGAAATCATATATCGGTAGCCCTTTACAATATATATTTTTTGCAACAATTCAACTGTTATGTAAATGTTGACATCTCATCAATTCATGCACTCAAGTATTGCATCAAATGCATATCAAAGAATCATATCAAGCTGTTTTGGCACAAAATCTCCACTAAATCTGTTTACTCTTTGACTGAAATAAATTTTTAATTTGAACAAGGGAATGACTCCTATCCAAATTATAGAAGGAGAAATCCAGAAGATGGAAGTCACGTCGACAAGATCATTGAGCAATATTGAAATGCATACTTTTTTCCACAAATCATAACAACGATAAAAATCAATCATCATTTTCTTCCAAAATTGTGTGACACGCATTAACACTAGTTTAAAATATAATATGGATAATTTGGTTTAAATAGTAAAAGACATGTCGACACGTGTATGTGCGTGTGTTCGAGTATGTGCGTACGTGTGTGTATGGAAAATAAAACCGATAGAGTACAGGTACACGGAGAGGGAATGATCTGTTTATTTCCTATTGTGGAATAAGTGGTTTAAACTCAGTTTCCAACGTTTAAACTTACATAAATTATATGTTACGATTTGAGTGACTTCCAACCAACGGTGACCGTTAATTTCAATTAATGAACGTAGAAAATCATGAAATAACCAGCACTGACTTTGCGTTTCTCAGATGTTAAACGTTGAAATCAGAGTTTGTTCACTGCTATAACTGCAGAGATAAAGGTTTGCATCGCCTGACAAATACGACTTTTACAGTTTGATAGCATTTCAGCACATGAGTTTTAATTGAATTTCAATTTTACTGCATGCGCGCTGTTTTCTTTTTAGGGTTCTAAATTTCATGAAAATATTTTTTTAAGTTGGTGAAATCTGCAGGGATCATACTATATTTTCGGCAACTTCCCATTATTACTGTCCGCAGATCACCAAAACAAATCAAATAATTCCACGTCTTTCTTTTTAAAAAGTTATATTAAAACGACGTATTTTTTCTAATAAATTTGACAAATACAATGCCCTCGGATTTTGCTGAACAATATTTCTGATATTAATGAAGGAATTAATATCGCTACATAAGTAGAGAGAGAGAGAGAGAGAGAGAGAGATAAAGATTGGCGTCAACCCTCAGCTGCGACAGTCTATTTCATGCATAAACGCAATCAGTCCATATGCGTTGTGTTTTGTCTCGAATATTTATATATATTGCTCAGTAGTGTAATATGTGTAGGTATATATTGTTATTGTCACAGTTATTGAGTGGCTCGACAGGCACATGTTTCAAATTATTCTAGTGTCTATTGGGTGGAAATAAGTATATATCCCATTTCAGTTTTATGGCTATCATATTGTTTTAACTTTATTATTGATTGTTTAGTTATTTGTTGTTTATTTTTATTATTAAATTTATTATTCGTTCATTATTGCATGTGTATATGATCTGTAGAAAAACAATGGTGAAGTAATGTAGATTGTAAACTTGGTAGTATGACTATAAATAAGTTTTCATAATATTTTGTCATCAAAGGTTCATGTAATATTTTAATAAATCTGGCAGTCGTGAAATAAAAGTTATGTCACACGACGTTGCTGAGTAAGACGAGAAAGTGTTTATTTGTTTCTAATCGCAAGTATCTTTTGTGTTCGTGGTGCGGGTTTTTAGACCGCTTGTTTTCTCCCCACTTTACATGTTATTGCACTGTAGATATTTCATTTGATATTATCCGGCATTTGAAATGATTATTTTTATTATTTTTTCATCCTGATTATATCTCAGATAATCTTGGTGCTGATGGTAACGACCCTCGTTTCAGGGATGTCTAATTCATTTGCGAATATATTTGGAGGGTAGGATTATGAATTTTGTATAATATTTCTTGGAAGTTATTCTCTATTTTTGTTTCATGGATTTTCTGGAAAAGTTATATTGAGTTTAAGATAAAATGGTAGGAGGATCGTAAAAGTTTGTAAGTGTACTCAATATAATCTTCTCCACTAATGTATTCAGGGTCAATTTTCCTAAGGACTATGAGGTAAAATCTTATAAATATTCCCGGCATTATTCTTCGGTTGTGGTGGAAATAGAAATTGATGAGGCCATTTTTGTTAGTGGGTTTTTCTATAACATTTAAAATGTGATTCATTAGCGTTACATATTAAGAGAATGTCAAGGAAAGATAGACTTTTTTTGACAAATTCGTGTGTGAACATGTTGTTTGTATGAACTATATTGAGACCAGTTCTTATGTTAAAATGTTAGTATTTTGGGGATAAAATAAGATAACGTCATCAATGAAGATGTATGATAGATATATAGGAACGATAGATTTAAAATGAGGTGGACACAAAGAATTATAGTAAGTGTCATACGAGAATACCAGTGATAGGAGATTCCATGGGTAAACCGGATTTTTGTTTGCAGAATATGCATTTTAAAAAAAGGAAATATCGATTATTAATTAATTTACATATTTTCAGCGTTGTGGAGGGATAGATTCTTTGACTTAATGATGTGATTTCTTAGTATATTAAGAAATTTCGTGGTGTGTATAGTGATTTGATATCTAAGCTAGTCATATTTTTGTGTTGCATTTTTTGAAGTAACATATGTATCTAAAGTAATGAAACACACACACACACGCACACACATATATATATAAATTTTATGTGTGCATAAATTGTATATGTATATATATAAACAGTTTTATATATATATATATATATATATATATATATATATATATATATATATATATATATTAGCATATCACACCTAAAAATATATAAATAAATAAATTTATATAAATATATATAAAAATATATATATATATATATATATATATATATATATATATATATATATATATATATATATATATATATAAAGTGATAAACATACATATATATATAGAAATTAAATATATATAAAAAAAATATATATATATATATATATATATATATATATATATATATATATATATATATATATATGAAACCCGGATATAAGAGAGTTGTCGGGACCGGAGAAGAAGTCGCTTATATCCGGGTTTCTCTTATATCCGGGTTTGGTCTATTTTATATACATTAACACAGGCTCTAATTTGGGACCTGAGAAAAAATCTCTTATATCCTGGTTTCTCTTATATCCGGGTTACATTGTATAACTTTTTACAAATACATATATATAAATATGTATATAAGTTTTTATATATATATATATATATATATATATATATATATATATATATATATATATATATATATATATATATATATATATGTGTGTGTGTGTGTGTATTTTAGCAGCATCTTAGGCAGCATCTTTTCATTCATGCACGTTTCATTAAATACGAAAAAAATTACATAAAATAAATAGACAACACTTGTCTATATTATCTAATGAAACGTGCTTATATATATATATATATATATATATATATATATATATATATATATGTTCGTATTTCCATATATTTTGATGGAGCCTTTAATGTTGACAATAGCGGTTTACTTTCTCAAAGAAAATAAACACATTTTCACTTTCAAAATTTGGAATATTTTGAAATGCATAGAAAGAAAAACATCTGCAAGTCTAGCGATACTGAGAAAACTGATATATAAAAATGGAGCTTATTAAACGTTGTTTTTCACAGAATTATGGGTTTACATATCGGATCCATAAAAATGATCGTGAAGCATGTACCTCGCATCTGCACATATGTTCTAGTTTTAACAATGCATTACCTGTTTATGTTTTTTTTTTTTTAAAATAACTCACATACACCCAGAGACACGCAAGGGTGTGATTTAGTCTTTTTGTATTGAAAACATATCAGATTTTATACATCTTAATATATATATATATATATAACGTATGTCTAATCATATATATATATATATATATATATATATATATATATATATATATATATATATATATATATATATATATATTATACCATACGTTTTTTACCTACATTTATATATGAAATTTCGAAGGTAATCAGTTGACAGTTTTACGTAATGCGACAAGGATGGAGGTGGCGTGAAAATAAAGATTGATTTAAGACAATGTCATCACGGAAGGACAATTGACTTTTCTGATGTGACTTATGAGTTTACATTTTGTTTTCATTTTTTCTCCAAAAATTTCGTCGTTGGTCACCTGTTTAGTTCATCGCATCCTTTTGTAGTAACAATTTTTTTCTTGCCATAACTCTCTTTTTCCATCTGTGAAGACATTGTCTCGCATCCTTTGCGATATAAGAGGACTGTTATTTCATAACAATTCAGTACTTTTTCGTTGTTTCTAATGAAAATTTCCTGTTTCTTACTACATTGTGAACTTTCGAAAATCTACTTCCTTATCCTAATATTCATCGAATTTCTGTGTTGACATCTACCGTCCTCTGTTAAAACATTTCCCACTAACTTAAAATGCTTTTACACTTCATTTTACTGACTTCGTTTTCTAATCACATGATGGGCCTTTTCTTCTTGGTGACAATATTATATTGTGTTCTCTCATACATTATATTTGCGTCTTCCTTCTCGCTTTCTTTTATTGTCTTTTAGGAGTAATATATTTCACTTTCCGTGTCCCTTATAAACACTGCGCCATCTACAAATGTAAGGGAGCTAAATTTCAGGCCAGCAAAATGAACCATGGTAGAAATTCTACATTTAAAAAATCACCTCACTGTATAGTGCAAATGGTGAAAATGATCGGGATCACCCATGAATGAAGATATTTATTTTCACCATGATTGCAACACGTACCATAAATGTAGGTGTTTAATATCTTTAAATTAACAAACAAGTTTACATGAATAAAAAACAAAGACAAGTATTAAGGCCACGCACACTGATATATATATATATATATATATATATATATATATATATGTTCGTATTTCCATATATTTTGATGGAGCCTTAATGTTGACAATAGCGGTTTACTTTCTCAAAGAAAATAAACACATTTTCACTTTCAAAATTTGGAATATTTTGAAATGCATAGAAAGAAAAACATCTGCAAGTCTAGCGATACTGAGAAAACTGATATATAAAAATGGAGCTTATTAAACGTTGTTTTTCACAGAATTATGGGTTTACATATCGGATCCATAAAAAATGATCGTGAAGCATGTACCTCGCATCTGCACATATGTCTCTAGTTTTAACAATGCATTACCTGTTTATGTTTTTTTTTTTTTAAAATGACTCACACATACACCCAGAGACACGCAAGGGTGTGATTTAGTCTTTGTATTGAAAACATATCAGATTTTATACATCTTAATATATATATATATATATAACGTATGTATATATATATATATATATATATATATATATATATATATATATATATATATATATATATATATATATATATATATATATATATATATATATATGATTATACATACGTTTCATTTTACCTACATTTATATATGAAATTTCGAAGGTAATCAGTTGACAGTTTTACGTAATGCGACAAGGATGGAGGTGGCGTGAAAATAAAGATTGATTTAAGACAATGTCATCACGGAAGGACAATTGACTCTTTCTGATGTGACTTATGAGTTTACATTTTGTTTTCATTTTCTCCAAAATTTCGTCGTTGGTCACCTGTTTAGTTCATCGCATCCTTTTGTAGTAACAATTTTTTCTTGCCATAACTCTCTTTTCCATCTGTGAAGACATTGTCTCGCATCCTTTGCGATATAAGAGGACTGTTATTTCATAACAATTCAGTACTTTTTTCGTTGTTTCTAATGAAAATTTCCTGTTTCTTACTACATTGTGAACTTTCGAAAAATCTACTTCCTTATCCTAATATTCATCGAATTTCTGTGTTGACATCTACCGTCCTCTGTTAAAACATTTCCCACTAACTTAAATGCTTTTACACACTTCATTTTACTGACTTCGTTTTCTAATTCATATGATGGGCCTTTCTTCTTGGTGACAATATTATATTGTGTTCTCTCATACATTATATTTGCGTCTTCCTTCTCGCTTTCTTTTATTGTCTTTTTAGGAGTAATATATTTCACTTTCCGTGTCCCTTATAAACACTGCGCCATCTACAAATGTAAGGGAGCTAAATTTCAGGCCAGCAAAAATGAACCATGGTAGAAATTCTACATTTCTAAAAATCACCTCACTGTATAGTGCAAATGGTGAAAATGATCGGGATCACCCATGAATGAAGATATTTATTTTCACCATGATTGCAACACGTACCATAAATGTAGGTGTTTAATATCTTTAAATTAACAAACAAGTTTACATGAATAAAAAACAAAGACAAGTATTAAGGCACACTGATATATATATATATATATATATATATATATATATATATATATATATATATATATATATATATATATATATATATATATATATAACTATGTATTCATTCCAGGTTCAGTAAAGCTGTAGATGTATTAAGGTAACGATGATAAAATCATTAGAGAATATTATCATTATTATTATTATTATTATTATTATTATTATTATTATTATTATAATTATGTCATTTCTTTTACCCAATCTGCGTTACCTATAAAACGTCTGATCGTTGTTCCTCCTTTTCTTCATTTTCCATTCATTTTACATCATCATTATTACTTATGTATTTGTTTTTCTTCCTATTATAGTTCTTTTTCTTTTTTTCTTTCGTTTTTTTTATGCCATCTTCATTATTATATACCGTGTCGTTTTATTTTGTTATTATTGTTGTTCTTCTTCTGTGCTGTGTCACTTCAGGATGTGAGACAACCAATTGCAAATGGTCAAAATCATAGAGATCGCTCATATGTGACGATGTTTATACATTAATAATACCCTCGATTCTGTCGATAACGTCTTAACATAATTAATACAATTACATTTATTTAAAAATACCATTACTACGAGAATTCCTTTTCCGTAAAATAAATGTATTTAAATATTTGCATTTAATTTTTGTATACATTTTTAATATTTTTAAATGTAAAAGCAGATTGTCAAGTGCTAACTAATAAGTTAATAGAATTGTTGTTAATTCTATTGATAGAATATTGCGCTGATTAATCATATTTTCTGAATTCATGGCGGATATATAATCCGAATCTTTCTCACTGAGAAAAACAACGTAGTGTGAATGGCACGTTTAAATTTACTGCTTGAAAAACCAGTCATCATTAAAAAAAATAGCTTAAATGCTATTCTCTTTTGTCAAAATGTAACAGATGTTTTTCAATCGATCGATGTTTCTACGAACACGAAAATCCATATACCTGATTCCATGTGTGTTTATTTGTGCCGTTGTTTTCGCATTAGATTCAGTATTCACCAATCTGTTTTCCTAATATATATAAGACAAACATTCTGATGAATAAATATAGGAATTTTCTGTAACAGTATATTGCATCCTTAAAACATATTTAAAACCGGTCTGATGTATTTTTATTACATCACTCGAATGTTGCTCAACATATTGAAAAATTAATATTAACATGTATAGCTATAATTATTTCATTATACATTTTCATATACGCAAATATTTCCAGGAATGTGTAAAAAATAATGCATCAAAAGAGAAACAAGATATTTCGGTTATAGTATATGGGAAAAAAGGTTTTAAATTGCATAAAAACCTGCGGAGTTCAAAATTCTCTGAAATATTTAATTCAAATATTTTGGCAAAATCCGAATCAGAAAAATCGCTTGAACCAAAAACGTGAGACAATGAATGTTTTTAATATTAAAATTATAGCTACCTTCAACAAAAATGATGATGCCAAAGTAAATAGAATAAATTATTATAAATTCATTAGAAATATATTTTTCTTTGAATATGCACACTTCACAGCCGAAATAATATAACGATTGACTCTTCTATCCAAGTATGCATTATTACTAGGGCAGCTAGCGGATCCTCATTGAAGGCAAGTTTTCAACACAAACAGAATAAAAATCGTGTTTTAAACAGCAACTATAATGCGCTGACCTCACAGCATGTCTGAATGTATTATGAGAATCAAATATACCTACATAAATCCAAAACTCTCCCAACTAAAATTTGTCGAATTAAAACTCGTGCATCTTCTCACTTAAAATATTTAAATCAAATTTCTGACTTTTTTAATGGGTATTCCTTGAGATATTTGGGATTTAACAAAATGCATTGACTGAAATTAGTATTCATATTAAAATAATATTAGCTTAAGCATTCCGAAATCTAATAAAATAATATTTTTGTCCATAATGTATGTTGAAACATGTTAAAAATCTTACAACTGCTAAGAAACAGAAAATAAGAAAGGTCTTGAGTGAGAGAATGTGCACATTGGAGATATCAAAGAAATGCAGAGATCATCGAACAATAAAGAAGGCTGTTCAAAATATAAGTAAGTTGAGAAACAGTACAATCTGAAGGTACTGCTATGTCAATTAGAAACGACAATCTTTCCCTGTCGTCTTTGGTCACAATGTCTTGTCGACAAGCTTTGATTACTTAGCCTGTGTGCAGTTTAAATTTTCAATAGATTGTTAGATCATTTCTCTGTAACGGGGTCTGGATGATGTTCATACCAGTTCCTCCCCGTTACATTCCCATACAATTTGCTATATTCCATTGCAGGTAATGACCAATTCTTTTCATGGACATGTGCAACGAGATGATAAACATCGTGTATAGCTTTTAATCGGGCAGTACTTAATCACCGATGGGCACGGGATTTGTTTGCATCAAGTTGTTTGGTAAAGGGAGAGTAATGACCATAAATAGGCTAATTATTCATCCATTTTGAATTTGGTCTATTGCATTTGATTTTGCTTTCATTTTTTCCTGCTGCAGTATGCGTATTAGGGCTTAATTACATGTCTTCATCCACTTGAAATTCGCTTTTGAATTTGTTGATTTCCTTTATTACTGAGTAACACTTCTTATTTATTTCATGTACTTCAGTGTTCTATGTTTTTTTTAAGTATCATTGAAGAACGATTCTTGTGGTTTTCTAAGATAGTTCTTGTTGAATTTATCTTCAGCTTAATTCGAAACTGAGACATACAGAAGCGTGCGGTGGCAATTGAGAAACTTTCTCGTTTTGTCTTTCATTGACTTGATGCCATTTATGGTACAGTTAAGGATGTTGACACTATATTGCACTACAGAACTGCCAAGGTGTTTATAGATGATATTCTATTTTGTGAATTCAACTTTCATCTCCTCCACTAACCTTTACATAGTTATCAGTTTCTCTTTCGTCAAGTTTCTTATTTGTTACAAAATCTAAATCTTGTGTAATACTTTCCTTTTTGAATATTACTTTTACACAATTATCTAATCCAATATCCATGCCGATGATATCACTAAAAAAATTATCTCATTAAGAATATCATTCAACTCATTGTCGTCATTGGTAAAGAGTTGGATAATATCCATATGGAATAAATGGTTACAAAATGTTTTTATTTTTATTTTGTATCCATAGATATTCTTGCCTAGTTCATGCGAAAAGGGTGATTATGGACAGACCCCACAACGAGAATCTTTAAAACCTTCCTCGTCGTATATTCATACATATGGAAGTGGCACTACCTTTGATGTGATTTCGGCATAATATGGCTTTCCAAAATTTCCTGCTAAATTTTAGGAAATTTAGTATCACCGAAGTCACACTATCAATGATTTTACTGTAATCTATCCATAATGTTCTGCTGAGTTTTCTAATTTTTCTCCTGCTATTTTCTAGCTGTTACGTTTGCTTGTTAATGTTATTATGGCTATACAAAATAGAAAGGGAGAAAAAGATTCACCTTGAAATATTCCTCTGTTGATGTTTATTTCAGCAGACTTATAGATTCCATTTATATGATTGAGGTGATGTATTGTTTTACATATAGGCATACTTCTTATATGAAACCTATGACGAGTTATGATAACTTGCATATATTTAAAATATTAAGATCCATGAATAGGGTACGCTTTCAAATGCCTTACGGTCATCTATCCAGGCAGTACTTAGATATTTCTTTGGATAGAAGCAGATTTCTAAGATTACCCTATAAATAAGTAATTGGCCTTTACATTCGAAAGAGCCACATTTACTCGCTTTTTGTTCAAGAGGTAGTATGACATTTTTTGGAATATGTATGTTTTACCAGCATTAGATTTCAGCAGGTTCTATGTAGTGGAACGACATGTAATTGGTCTGTAGTGATTTGATATTTGCTCTACCATTCCTGGGTTGCAGTAAGGTAAGTCTTTTGCTTATCTAAGTTAGAATTTTAGTAGGATTATTGGCCATTTCTTGAGGTTCTTTGGCTAGTTTGATTGTGCTGTAATTAGATAATAGTGCAAAAATTTAGGACTTTATCTATTCCTGGAGATTTCCAGATGTGTTCTTTTTTCAGTGCACATTCAACGTCTAATTCTGTGATTTCCGGCCATGCCTTTTTCAGTTGTATATTTCAAACGTTCCACTTCTTGCTTAATCTGTTCTGTTTCTTTGTTATATTCCATAGGGCAAGCTTATTATTTTTTCAATTCAGTTGTAGTATGTACAATATCTTTCTCTTGTTTTAGTTTCCATTGTCTATCTTCAAGTTTGTGAGACTACGTGTTTTACATGATGTTTACTTTTTTTAGTTGATGCTATTGCTGAGGCACACATTGCTTCATTGATATATATGTGGGACTACTTCCTCCGCAATTAATATATGTGCTGCACTGTACACTTTAATTGATTTGAGGTGTTGTTTTGTTGGTTGAGATTTCAGGAGTTGTTTTCAACAATTTGGTTATCATGAGCTATCTGCACAGATATTATATATATATATATATATATATATATACATCTATCTATCTATATATCTATCTATCAATCTATATATATAAATATATATATATATACATACATCTATCTATCTATCTATCTATATATATATATATATATATATATATTCCAGTTTCAGTAAAACCGTAGATGTATTAAGGTAACGATGTGAAAATCATTAGATAATATAATATATTATTATTATTATTATTTTTATTATTTCATTTCCTTTACGCCATATCCGTTACCTATATACCGCCTGATTGTTGTTCCTCCTCTTTTTCTTCTTTTATTTATTTTACATCATAATTATTACTTATGTACCGTGTATTTATTTTTCCTTCTATTCTAGTTCTTTTTCTTTTCTTCTTTCGTTTATTTGATGTCATCTTCATTATTATATAACGTGTCGTTTTATTTTGTTGTTATTGTTGTTCTTCTGTGCCTCATGATATGTGCCTTTGCTTCTTGTGCACTGTTCTTGCGTTCCGTAAAATAATTCATTTCATTTTGATTTCGTCTCGTTTAATTGCAGGTTGTGAGCAACTAAAATCACGCCTTTCCATCTCTCCTTATCTTTCAGATTTATCTTCACAGTGATTCGTTTCTATCTCAGTTTCTTCATTCTGATTTGTTGTTTGTGTAATATATTTCTTTTTATGTGTATTTCTGGTCCCCTTTCATGTTCTTTTCACTCATCTCTTCTGGTTGCAGAGCTTCTTTATTTCTTTAATTTTATCAACTGTCAATAGCTTATTTCTCATGTCTACATTCTTACATTGGCTAATTTATTTTCGTCAATGCACATTCTAAATTGTGACGTCGTCCCCCGGTCGCAGCGCCAACTGTGACGTTCTATCCTGATCTACCACGGCGCCAGTTTTGACGTCCCCAAACAGCACCAATTATGACGTCCTCGCTGCTCCGTCCGGGTGCCGCTGCTCCAAACGTGACGTCCGCCTGTCGCGTCAGTCGTATTGTCTCAACTGGCTTGGTATCGGTCGCGGCACCCAAATGTGACGTTCTAACCTTTTGGTGATTCGGGTGGGAATCTGGTTAGATTTGATATCAGCCTCGTCGTTCCCAACTCGCTTCCAACGCCTGGTTACCAAGGTAACTGCATTGATCCCCAGTCTGCCTACCCACGTTGTGAATTGATCTTAGACAGACGAGATCAAACAGTGGTTGGGGCCGTAATGCAAATTGAGTTCAACGGGGGTTATAACACACAAATATGCATAAAAGAAAATAAAATGAAAACTAAAAAAGTTCAAAGTATCTAAGAAAAAGGTAACAAACTTTATGTCTAGTTGTTCGATAGATAGGACTGCATCTATCTTCCGACCCGTTCTGTGGATTGTGACACGTCGTTTTCCGTTAGGCAAGTTTTTAACGCTTCAAGTTGTCTGCTCTCTAAGAAATTGGCGTTTCGGTGTGTCTTTGGACGAAAGTCTAAAAAAAACTTATTTCGGTGGTCTGGTTCTAAGTCGCTCTTCAAAATAATTGTTCTTGGGTTGAAGAGGAGTCCGGAATTTTTGCGTGAATCTTGGTCAGCTATCTGCGAGGCGATTTCAACTGGAGACTGACTCTGGGAACTCAACTCTGGAAACTCGTGCCCGAACCCTGATTTCTGCCTGTTGGGGCCTCGCTTTTATTGACGCCGACAAAAACCGGGGTGGCTCTGTTGGCGTCGGGGGGGGGTCCCCGATAATTCTAAATACATATCCACCTCTTTTATTTCTGGTTAGGGATTTTCCACTCTTTTCCATTTTTGGGAACCCTTCCTCACTGCCACTTTCTCCCCATAACTCTGAGGGAAGTGAACTGCCCTCCCCACTTCTTCGTAGCAGCTTCTCATACTTATACTCTGGATGGGGCGTCGACAGCCTTCTTCGTGCGTCACGTGATCACTCTCGGCCAATGAGGTCTTGGTCGGGTATCTTTCCTCCTCCTTCGTGCGTCACGTGATCACTACTTGACCAATGATGTCTTAGTCGGGCGTGAACAATCCGTGGCTTTGTTTCGGAAAAAAATATCTTGCTTAACTAAAAAAAATTATCTCTTCTCTTTCGCTTAAATCGCCGTTATCATTTTCTCTAGCCACGGACAATATGACAACTCTTGTTTTACACGTGGTGTTTGTCAGGTATTTTATCGCTAATTCATCAAGATGGGTGGTATTCTTAACATGGCTTCAAAAAGAAATATCCCCAAAGTTTTCAGTCAGTCTGTCGCCTCCAAGGAAGAAAGAAAAAACACTTCTGGTTTCCTATTCATTTTCCTTCGGTACATCCTCCTGATAACATAATTTTATTATCGCAGGCCGTTGTTTCGTCGAAAAGAATTCGGTCAGCGCACTGCTTGTGTGGGATTTAATTTTTTCATATCTGCCCAAAGTCCTTTTTAGTGGCCTGTTTCTCGTCACTTATCGAAATAGCATTTTCACTTGAATTTTTCCTGACAGTGGTCTAGATAACACAGCCGTTATCAAAACACATCTGGTTGCTTCTTTCTTTTTTTTTTTTTTTTACTCAGAAATTCCCTGTCATTGTAATGACACCCTTTTTTCATTTGTTACTTATCAATATTTTCATTGTCTCTTAGCCGTGTGTGTCTGCTTATCACCTATGATTCGTCTCGCATTTCTTTTTGCCTTCTTTTTCTTTTTTTTCCTTTCTCTGCCTCGTAAATGGTGCCACAAAATGCTCATCCGACATTTTCTCTTCAAATGTCATATGTTTGTCGAGATATGTTTTTTTTTTTTTTAAGTTTGTGCAATTCTTCATAGAATGCAGTCATAAATATCTTCTACTCCTCACGATACCATTTTACTCTTCAATTTTTAAATGTATGGACATGAATCGAGTTGTAGAATTTGTAAGTCCATCATTGGGATTGTCTCGATTCTAGGGACATGAAAACTCATTATTTGTGTAGGAATTTTTTTTTTCCTACGGCAGATTGTTCGAACTGGTAGGTACCCTCCTCAGGGATGGACTCCTACTTTATCCATTGGATGAGTCATACTAGACTTTTGGGGTTTATTTTTACTTATGTTGTTCTTATGATTGAGGCACTGGTCCAAAAGTCCACCCAAATTTGCCCGCTACATTGGGTAACGGAAATTTGACAGACATACTTCCGCGGCTGTACGGAATCTTTCGCGATCTCAACGCAAAGCCACTCACACCTCGGCAAGATATCACCTTGTGTTGATGGTCGCTCTTCAGAGTTTTCCTTCTCCTACATGTATTACCAAGGGGCTGAAACGCAAATGGAATTCAAATAGAAAGACGTTGGAAAAAGACATTAGATAAAAAGCTATTAAAGTTTTAAATAATATATTATGTATTTATAAAGAAGAAAAATAGATGGTTATATTTATTTTTATTTATTTATTTTCATTGTTGTTGCTACTGATCATGTTATTATTATTATTATTATTATTTGTGTATTTTATCTTATTTGTTTTGTATCCTGTAGCGCCTGGTTCAAACTATGGTCATTAGGCCGTGTAAGAGAATTGTCATTTAATTGATAGAACGTTTCTTAGTATACGGGGATTTTCATGGTAGCGCGATATTCTGGGTAACGTGCATGTTGATGATACTTGGGAGACAGTAAAATTGTTCATTTTTTTCCACGGGGCTCGCAGCTCCGATATGTGTTGATAGAGTTCTTCATTCCCAACATCTTAGTAATCTGGGATCTTCAGCTCCTTGTATTTGGACAATTTCTCGATAAATTTCATGGGGTGATTTCTCTCAGATGGAACTGCTATGTAAATAAGCATACTCTTCCTGAATATTTTGTTTTTTTATGATAATATCAAGTCTGTTGTTTTTTATTTACCTGTCACTTTGAATTAGCATATCTCAGACGAAAGTTACATCGTTATTTCGGTTAACTCTGCCTGTTCAATTCTCATACCATCACTCACTACTTTCGATTTTGTGCCCCTAGCATATCTTAAAATGCATATATGTCGCTACAGTGTTATATCTGTCGGTATAATCATTCTTTTGTTAGTTCCTGACATCTTGCTATAAAATGCTTGAGAGGTTCAGCATATTTTCCCGCAGATACTATATTTCGGGGTAGTTCTATCCTTGATTATATGAGAGTATTGGGATCTTTTTTTGTCCTGAACTGCAATAATTAGGCCTTCTCTCTCAGCATTCAACCCGGGGCTTTTCAGCCGCAGATGCGTTTTCCGTTGGTCCATATCTACTTTCCCAACCGCTTTTAAGGTATATGCTTTGCAAGGCTTCGTCATCTCAGATATTGTGTGTGTGTGTGTGTGTGTGTGTGTGTGTGTGTGTGTGTGTGTGTGAGAGAGAGAGAGAGAGAGAGTGTTGTAATTTCATTTGGCCAAGCTGTCACGCTCTCTGTTTTACTCGCTTGGCGCAGATTGTATTCGCTTCGTTTTTCGTTGGCAAGGTTTCAGCTGTATTAATCTGTTTCTTGAAAAGTGTAGCTTCTTTGTGGATGGAGTGAACTTGATGGTTTACTATTTGTAAGAGTGGGGCATCGGTTTTTGTGACGCACACATCTATTCCGATTATTGTAGTTATTAGAGTTAGTTCAAGTTGGATTAGACCCCAGTATCCTAAAGCTCTTCGTAGTTACAGTCTATCATCCTTTTTCAGGTGGTGCATACTATTTGGTTAAGCAGTTTTCTGGCCCTAGAGTCCAATCAATTAATATCATTCATCTTACATTTAATTAAGATGAATCTTTATTTTAGTACGGTTGTAGCTAAGTTGTTGTTAGCCTTCATTTTATTGGCTCTATTTAGTTCACTTTCTAGTATCAAAAGCATTCTCCTATAATTCTCTTTTCAGATCTTTTTCTTCATAATTGTATCTTTTATTCCGTCTTCTTCATTAATTCCTAAATATTTGTATTCACCATCTTGGTCTAGTTCCTTAATTGTGTGGTTGATATCAAGGTCTAAATCTGTAGTTTTCCTTAATTTACTGCCTTTGAAGTTGGTTTGGTGATATTTGTCGATAACGAACTCTAAATTATGTCTTCCCTGAAGGTGTTGACAATATTGTGTATGTTTTATTTTTCTGCTGGTTGTTATGATTGGCAAAAGTTTTATGATAACCAATATAGAATAGGCGATTCAGTTTGCATTTCTGTGATTTGTATCCGTAGTTTTTTTTGTTCGGTGTGCAGCTGAATGGCGCTAATTCAAGGCAGAAGAGTAGTGAAAACAATGAGTCTCCTTGAAACATCCAAGTCCTGATGATGATTCGTCTCAATGTTAATATTCGTATAGTTTAGATTTAGTTTTAGTGTAGTCTTCCAGTTTGTCATACTCCCCGTTTTAAATTTGACTGTTCTGGGTCATACTCTGTATACTTTTATACTCTTCTTTATCCATATATATGGTACATTGCCGAACGCCTTTCTCTAATTGATCCATGTTATCAATTATTTTCTTTTCCTTGTTTTCACCACTTACACTATTGATTTATTAATAATATGTTATTACTTGTAATCTCGTCATTTACATCCCTTCAGTTCTGTTGGGAGTAAACTGTTTTTACTCAAGGAAATTGTATGTCTTTTGGGAGGATCTTGTACATTGTTGGAATGCAAGTGATGGGCCTATAGGTCTTCGTGCTTTTCCGTCTCTTCTCTTTTGAGAAATAGGTAAGTTACTCTCCACGTGAGCTGTTACGGATATTTTGCTGTGTTTATGTATATATCAATGTATGCCCGTACGACGTCTTTGCGGGTGCTGGATAGTTTGTTTTTTGTTTTTTTTGTTTTATTTGGTTTTTTTTTTTGGTTTTTTATATATATTCAAATATTGGCTATTTCTGGTACTTTCTATCTTTTGAGTTTTAAAGATGGCAGCGCCTCTTTCATTAATACTGATATCTGTCCATTTCATAATGTCCGATGCAGTAAATGTTCTCATTCAATATTTCTTTCGTATCTTTATCTTAAGTGTTAGTAGATATTCCAGAAAATGTATAAATGGCTAAATGAGGAAAATCGTGGCAGAGGCGATTGGCATTTCGACTAAAAATATGTTGGGGAGTGATTTTATTGGCGAATGCACACATATATCACATTCTTGAAATATTTTGTTTTATGTGAGTTCATCAAAGCAACTGGAATATATATGGATTTTTATTGAGTTGCGACCTAACGATATTGCTATAATTGAAAATATGTTATGAAATTCAGAAAAGATATTTCAGTTGAACTTAATACATCATATCTCTAATCGTTTTTATAGTAAAAATAGAAGAAAGTTCCCCCTAATTGTTTCATAATTTTAGTATTCCATCGATAAAGAAAAATGGAGGTGATATTTTCTCCAGATATGGAGTTAAATATATGTTAGCTATTAATTATATCAAATTAGGAAATCAACGTGAGAAGGTGACATTCTCTATTTCATATAATAGACAGATATTTGTTTATAATAAAAATATATGTTAAACCTTACAGCTGATGTTAAATGTTTCCATACATAAAAAATATTTTTTTCAATTAATTTAATAGTTTTTTTAAATCTATTTTCAGATATAAAATGTTAAAAATGTCTCGGATCAAAAGCACAGATTCAATCTCAATTTAAGTTTGAATTTCCAATTTTTAGAGTACAACCGAAATAAATGTGGCAAAAATTTCATCTTTGGTCATTAAATAATTCTCTAATCTTTAGTTGAATATGACTTGGATGACCGTCTAAACTTCCGGTAAATATGTCGATGATATCATAATTAAATATTAATAAATCTTACTTATTATAAAACGCAGATTGTGTGTGTGTGTGTGTGTGTGTGTGTGTGTGTGTGTGTGTAACGTTTATATATTGGATCGGATTTCCTATATTTTTCAACCGATTTCAACAAAACTTCACAGGAATACATAAAATTACCTTGTGGTGGTTCTAACAGCGCCAAAAATGGGAAAAATATAATTGTTTTTGCACAAAATCAATTTGAAAACACGATTAAGAGACATCGTGAAAATGTAAGGGGGACAACTCATATCGGGTTGTTTGTGTGTGTGTTAAATATGGGAGCGGTTTTCCTATATTTTTCAGCCGATAAAACAAAACTTCACTTTTTTTTTCTTTTTTTTTTTTGGCAGGTAGTGTTTCTTATTCTCTTGCACACTTTTTTCTTTATTTTTAACATTCAGAATGCTTTAAAAATTCCATTTACAAGAAATTATTTATAATAAAATTCTATTCAATCGGGAGACTCATAACGATTGAAAACAATGTTTTTGTTTGAGTTTGGGTTTGACCAATTCTAAAAAATAAAAAAAATAAAAACTATTTAAGACATGCGTGTCCGTCAACCTTAAACAATAATCTAACGATCTCTACTGATTGTACGAATACAAACATCGGATAAATTCTTTATCTTTAGGGAAAGTTAATGAAATCTAAACATACACAAGTCCTAACTAAAAATAAAAACCGGAACGGGAAACTACTTTAAATACACATGGTGTCCAATTTTTTTACTGTATTCAATAAGTAAAAATCATAAATTGTAAAAGATTATTATTACAGAAAGACTACTAAATGAATAAGATTTGTTAGATCATGATTAATAAACCCAAATACAAATCAGAATTCTAATTATGAATCACCACAAGCAAAATATGCAATTTTTATTACTGTATTCAATAAGTAAAAATCATAAATTGTAAAACTAAAAGATTACAGAAAGGCTACCTACATTTTTCAACCAATTTCAACAAAACTTCACTTTTTCTTGGCATGTAGTGTTTCTTATTGTCTTGCACATTTTTTTCTTTATTTTTACATTCAGAATGCTTTAAAAATTCCATTTACAAGACAATTGTTTATAATAAAATTCTATTCAATTGGTAGAGACTCATAACGATTGAAAACAATGTTTTTGCTTGAGTTTGGGTTTGACCAATTCGTAAAAAAAAAAAAAAAAAAACTAATTAAGACACGCGTGTCTGTCAACCTTAAACAATAATCTTTGTCAATTTTACTTTTCAGTCTTTATGATGGTGGATACTTGATCTATCTCTTACTGTTATATCCCCGGGCAACACCGGGCTCTACTGCTAGTAATAAATATAATGATTAACATTATGTGACTTTAGAGGCTGTATTATTTGTTTGATTAGAAAGTATCTATGGAATATTAAAATATTTGTTTAGCTGTATTTAATAATGTTATAATACAAAGCAATATCTCATATAGAATAATTCAGTGAATGATGGAAAAATCATCATGCATAAGAAGATAAGATGTGACAAACATGTGGGGCTATGAACGAATGCTATTAATACAATAGTCAGAGCATACGATGAACAAAGGCGTTTTATGAAACAACAAAGTAAATGTTAGTTAAAATCAGAAATATTTTAAATATATCGGATATATAATGAGAAAGAGAAGTCTGGAGATTTTGTAATGCAACACAAGTGGCAATAAAAACTGGTGAAATATTCAAAATGAAATCAAATTTAAAATCAATTAAATCCGATTTCAATTACGCTAACACACATGTCATAACAATGTTTAAAAGCTAAAAGAGAATGCCATGGTTGCTTTGCATAGAAAAGTCTCTTTGAAAGAAATACAGAAAAGAATGTTTAGAATATTCTGGATCGTTTTGGATCAAATAATTTTTATTGAAGCAGATTAATTCGATAAATTATTAAAAGAAATTAAATAATACTTTAATGCATAACTTGTATCATCAAGTTTCGGGGTAAAATAAATGCAAGATGTTAGTATGAATTATTTCTTATTATAAAATTATATTATCGTGACTACACGTGTTTGAGCAGACAGACGTGTTTTAAAATAAAATTAACTATCGAGATTGAAACTCTTAATGAATAAAAGTAACTCGTCCCCCTAAAGGAAGCGAGTCTTTATTCAATTAGTGAAAAGGAAAATAGATTCCAAGGAAAGCAGACTCTACCATTACGCCATGATAGCAAAGTTAACTTGAATAAATATAAAATATAAAAAAAAAATTCTCATCTCTGGTGGTGACAATTCGCAGATTATATCACCTTCGATATGTCCCAATGACAGAATGTGCATTTCGTAAGTAAATTTGTTGAGATTTTGTTTGCTTTCAATGATTAAAGGTAAAGTACCCCTGGCTTGAAAAAGGTTTCCCTACATGTATTTCGGTGCATGAGATGAAAACAATGTAATATTAATTAGTTTTTATTATTAAACCTACTCGTGTATACATCCAATGTAATCGATGCCCAAACATGTCTGTCAAATAATAATGAAATGTTTATGTAATTAGAGTTACATTCTGTTTTTAAAAAAAATCCTTAATATCTCAGTAATATACAATCACAATTTTAAAGCTTGGTGTTGTCAAAGTATTTTACTTCTACATTTTTATTATCCCACATTATACCGAGAAACTTTCCATGATGAATGGACTAGAGTATTTTCTGAAATATTTGTCGGTAATTTCGAAAACAAAATTCTCAGTGTGCTATCTATCTTCGAGTTGGTAAGGAACAACAACGAGATTCCTAGTCTAAAGACCAGCTTAGAATAGATTAAGTAGAATATATTTAGAGTAACAGATTTCTGAATAACCTGACCTAAATTGGAAATATGTGCCCTGAAATGAACACTGCAGTCTCTGTAGTAATTGGCCATTGTTAAATGTAATTGTCAGAAGTGCCCAACTAAGATAATTGACAAAGTTTGAAATAACAAAGAAAAGAACAGAACAGTGTAACAATTAATATGAAGCAAACAATATATGCAAGACAAAAGAAGATAAAGGGTTACAATTTCACAAATTAAGAATGATGTTATCACATAAAAGGCGTACAGGTAATTGATCGCAGACTTCTGACTTCAGGATAAGAAAGAACATTATTAAGGCGTATGTGGTATATCTTATTGGCTAGGAAAAAACGAGCATGAATTTATATTGTTTGTTAATAAGTTTAAGCGTGGAGAAATTAAGGTTGCAGTCATTCACTGTGATAGTAATAAAATAACTATCGATTCTGAAAACTTTGAAACGATTCTGTATAACAAACTTACGTAGCTCAATTTTGCCAAAGATAGAAAATATAACGACTGTTATCGTAAAATATTGAAGTCAATGTGACACGAGTGAGTGAAGGAGATCGAATATTTGCATAAAATTCATTATAATAAAATATTTATATTGATGATTAGTTAATTTAGAATATTAATTATTGCTTGATTAATGCCGTTAATGTGTTAAACTATTGTATTTGCAATAATTGAGTAAACACCTCATATCAATCAAAAATGTATAATGTGTTTTCCGAAAAATAATTAAAATCTTCTAAGAATCAATTAATTTTGGTTATAAATATGCGCATTATCAAATGAGGGGGAAGGTTTCGCTTTGTTTGGTTTATTTTACGGCATATCAATCTTTTGCTGACAAGGTTTTTATTGTTGGTAATATTTTTTATTCTCTAGAAAGGTATTGCTAGTAAGATCTTTTCTTCCGAAATGTATTGCTGGTCATATATTTTCTTCAAAAATGCATTGCTAGTAAAAACCTTTACCTCAAATGTGTATTACGGGTAAAAACACCTTCTTCAAAAATGTATTGCTGGTAATGCATTTCTCTTCAATAATGTATTGCTGGAAATATTTATTGCAAATGAATATATTGTTTTTATTTATTTCAAAAAAAGTATTGCTGGTAATATTTTTTTCAGAAACATATTGCCGGTAAAAAATATATTGCTTGTAAAAATTTTCTTTTTTAAAAGTATATTACTGGTAATTTTTGTTTTCAAAAAATGTATTGCTGGTAATATCTTTTTAAATGTATTGCTGGTAATATTTTTTTTTTCAAAAATGTATTGATGATAAAATATTCTTCTTTCATAAATATATTGCTGGTAATATTTTTACCCGAAAAATATATTGCTAGTAATAATGTAATGCTGGTAAGAATTTTTTCTTCAAAATTTCATTGTTGGTAATATTTGTTTTACAAAAATGTATTGCTGGTATTTAAAACTATTTTTATACTTTTATAGTGTTTTGACCCCAGAATGGTGGTTAACTATTTGCCCATTACTGGGAACCTAACAGGTATTATTACACCTGGTCGGAGTGGTTATGAGAACACCAGCAATTTCCTGATCGGTATTATCGTCTTACACAGGACGAGAGTGGGAAAAGTTGGAAATAAAAGTAAATGAAGTGAAATGCTTGCTGACAGGATGCCAGCTGCAATGGTGCGTTAAACTGAAAAACAGTTACAAACCGCGTCTGTAGAATTCGGTAACGCAAAAATAAAACAGATCCTGTATTAAAAATAAATTCGAATTAAGTATTTCGTGTTTGTAGAGGAAATGTCTGTCGCGCTATTATAATAAATCATGGGCAGGCAATGTATCTAAAAATGGAATAATGGAAGATAATGTAAAATACAGGTATGACGGCGAGAGAAGGACGGAAGCGCGAGATAATGGACGATCCCAGCTGACATTACCTGTGGAGTTTTCAGTTTCTGCTCTCAAAAGAGCCTCGTGAATACGTTAAAGGTAATAGATGATTTAACAAAATATACTGAAGGAAAATCTTGTTTTTTGTTTCAAGTCTTATTTGAAAGCTGATGTGAAGCTTGTGCTTTATAGTACAGCTTACTTATCTATATAAATATATTTCTCTGTTATGAAGGAAAGAATAATAATAAAGACTGTTGTATAAAAATAGAACTTGTTGAAACAAGAACGTGTTGTTGAAAATAAATTTTCCTGAGATTTACTAAGCACCAACGTTTGTGGTATCCATTCCCGGATAGCCTCGAATTCATTTTCCAAAACTATTAAAATCAATTCCCTATTATATCTGGCGTATTATTTATAAATAAAATGGAGATTGCAACGAACTCAATAAATTATACATTTTATCTGGAAATTAGTTTAATGAAAGCAGCTGTATATATTACAAATGATTAAACCTCATATTATTTTTAACATTAATGTAATACGTTATAATATTATAAATAGAAGTATAAAGGTAGAATTTACATTAATTAATGTAAGTTCTATAGCATATAGCATCTGAACAATTAGAAATAAAGACTTAGACATGGAATGTGTAAGTTTGGGTAGACTTGACGGAGACGAAATGGAAGACGAAATGGAAGACGAATAACTATTTTAATTTACCCTTGTTTCTGGATATTTATCAGTTAACCTCTATGTTAGGCTAACATAGTTTTTCATCATATATGCTTCGTAATTTCAAGTTAGCAAGCATTGGTCCTGTACAGCAATAATACAAACCTAGCTATCAGCTTTTAACGTTCCACTAAGTAGCCACTGATGGGTACGGGATTTGTCTACATCATCTGGTTTGGCATGGGGAGAATATTGGCCGTGACGTGGTTTGTCTTGCCATTGTTTCTGCATATGGTCAACTGAATAAGTTTTTTCTTTCTTTATTTCAAATATTTTGTTGTTGCAGTCAGTGTATTATGTTTACTTGCATTTTTTCATCCAAATGAATCTCCATTTTCAACTTGTTGGATTCCTTTATGACTGGATAAAATTTCTTATTTCTTTCCTGTTCTTTGACAGAGATCATCTTGCAGTCTTTTGTAGCTTCCGGGTATATAGTGAAGATCAATTTTTGTAGTTTCGTTAAGCAGTTTTAGTTGAACCATTCCACTATCTCCTTCGGATTAAGGCACATACAGATGGTCAATATCAGCCTTGGGATCATGCATGCAGTGGCAAGTGTGAAGCTTTCACGTTCGGACGTCCATTCTCTTAATGTTAACTATGTTTCAGTTAAGGATGTTCAAACTGTATTGCACCACAAGGAAAGACAAGATGTATATGGCTGATATTTTTATATTGTGAATTCAGTATGGTATACAATACCAGACGCACACGCTTGTAGTACTTTTTTTTTGCATTCCCCTTTATTGGGGTATGTCGCATTCCAATTCGCTAAACTAATAACTAGTTACCTATAGGTTTTTCGTGTTCAGTACCCTAATATTCGTGACAAAATCTAAATCTATTGTGTTTCTGTAATTCTACATTCCTTGTGTATTACCATTGCACATTTATCTAATTTGATATGCATATTGATGTCTTCAACGAAACGTTTTATATTATTGAGAATACCCTTCAATTAATTGTCGACTTTGTCAAAGAGTTTGATATAATCCATGTAGAATAGGTGACTAAATAATTTATTCCTTACTTTATCAATATTTATTAATATTTACTTCATTTTGAACAAAGAATAAATACAGAGAGAACAGCCAGGGCCACAAAGAATCACCGTGAAAAATGCCTCGTCGGATATTGAAATAATTGGATGTGGAAGTATCGTTGGTGGGATTTACATATAGCGAGTTTTCTACACTTACATGTTATATTAAAATTTATTTAATATCGCCGAGGAAACTTTGTACGTTTACAAATACTTAAGGATACATGAGTACGGCACACATTACGACAATCTTTCTAATCTCTGCTAAGATTTTTACCTTTTTTACTGCCATTTTCGAGGATGAAATTTTTAAGTTCGTAATTGATCTTTGCAATACAGTACTGCGATATTTTTTTTTGTTCCAAGGGAAGAATGTAGTTTTCGTCGAGAGACGTGTTATTACATTTCGTCAGGTCGATTTATATATGGTGGACTGACATCTTATTGGCCTATAATTTTCTGATCTCGATTTCACTCGTTTTTGTTGAGAGATATGTAATACTTCCGGTGATCAATTCTGGGATTTCATTGTTGTTATTTATTAGTAGTTATACATTTTGCGCAAGATTTTATGATCTGACGATAGATGATAGAGTCCAATGTTTGTACCTTGTCATTTCCTGGGCGATTTTCAATGTGGGGATTTTGTTAGAGTTTACCTTGCATTAATCATGATTATATTTCTTCCATTCTTGCAAGAGTTCATCCTTCATTAATTTCTTGGTTCCGTTTGCATTCAGCATTGGGATTATATTCCTGTTGCTTGCACCAATTATTTTCCAAAATGTTTGCATTTCTTCAAGAGATGACAGCATTTTGTCTTTTATAACTTCCTTTCCAATTTCCCTGCAAAACTTCTTGTGGTTCGTTATGTTGTCAACTGAATATTTAACTCTTTTCATATCGTCTTTTTTCCCTTAATTTCAGTTTCCTTTTTCCTTAAATTCATTTTCTTTTTAACTATTTCCTTGGTTGGTAGAGTTTCATTTGCAGCTTATATTTTATATCTCTCCTTGATGTACTTTTTTTTCCATGTTGAAACATTTGAATTACTTGACATCCCATCTTGTATCAATAACCAACATCTGACTTCCTCAATATCACTCTTGAATTTTTCCTTCCATGTGGTCTACTTTTGACTGTTATTTAACGTTTTATTTGTCTTGATATTAATTTATTTTTTAGTAGTTCACAAGACTGTTGCATACATGACATTATTTGATTCTGTGATGTCTTCTAGCCGTCTGTCCGTTAAATATATTTGAAATGCAGCATTATATGTTTGAACAATATGATTATTGGACACTGAATTTCTTGGAAGTCTGTTTCTTTCTGACATTTAGGTGCAAGTTACTTTGCTGATTATTTGAATGATGTGGATTTTCGCTTCAGTGATTTCAACTCCATTTTACTTGACTTCTGCTCTAATTCTGTTTGATTCATCTTCATTACTGACAGAATCTGAATTAATGCAATTTTTCTTGTTGCAGCTATATACTTCTCTTATATTTTCTGAAAGATCATGATTTCGCTTTTCATTAAATATAGTTTCTAACTAAGCCTCTCTTATATTATCTATTTTCACTCTTGTCGAATTTTTGTTCGTGTTATTTGTTTTATATTTACTGTTATCTTATCTATTTCTGTATTTGAGAGACATGTATTTCGCATGATATCCCAGTGTTGTTGTGCATATTTCAGTTGAGATAGCGTCTACTTCCTAAATTATATACCAATATTTGGTATATTCAATCCGTGATGTTCTTTTATGGATTCACGATTCGGAGTATTTATTCCAGTGACAGAATGTTGGCCTAGACTGTTTTATCTCTGAAAGATGGGGCCCTTATTTACCTTCGTAACTACCGATACGGGATGAGTTTTCGCTCGTAAATATTGAGATTTTTACTTTTTTTGCGTTTTGTCTTTACCCACAAAGGAGTATTTCTGTACAACATACCACGTCCTAGACGGCTGTTGACCAAAACTAAAGATCTCGTTCTGCCAATGAGACAAGGCTATTCCCGTCCTGATATAATCCTGAAATGATTAGGCTACGGGGAATAATAATAATAAGAAGAAGAAGAAGAAGAAGAAGAATAACAATAATAATAATAATTCCGTCGCCAACGACAGATACTTCGCAAATTTTATGGGGTAGGCTGAACTTATACTACAGATTGGTAGGGGGGGTATCAAAGAATTCATTAAACAAAGGGGTAGGAGCAAGGGAATAAAAGTAATACATTCTTTATGATCATATTATATATATATATTGTGTTAGCCCAAAATGCAGATTCTGTGATAAATATCCAGAAACGATTGATCATCTTGTATCAGGTTGCACGGTGTTGGCACCCACTGAATATAAAACCCGGCATGACAGAGTGGGCAAATATCTGCACTGGAAAATCTGCAACTTCTACGGGAAGAAAACTGAAAGAAACTGGTATGAACACCAACCAGACCCGGTTACGTAGATAGGACCTGTTACAATTCTATGGGACTACACAATACACACTGACAGAACAATCAAAGCCAACCGGTCAGATATTGTTATTAAAAACCACAAACAAAAACGGTGCCTCCTTATTGATATGACAGTCCCTGCTGACTGCAATGTATCTTTGAAGATATTCATAAAGCTGTCAAAATAAAAGGACCTTGAAATAGAAATCTCGAAAATGTGACATATGGTAACATCAACAATCCCTGTTGTAGTTGGAGCCCTAGGACTGGTTGGAAAAGATTACAGTAGACTAATTGAAGGGATTCCTGGAAGTCCATGCCTCAAGGAGATACAAAAAATTGTTCTGACAACTACAACCCACACTTTACGAAGGGCTTTATCTATGTAATTTTTTTTTTCTCAGTGGAAAGTGTCATGATGCCATTTCTAACCTTAGGTCCCTAGGCGGGACCTGGAGAGAAATGTGTAAACGCCACAAATCAAAGAAAATAATAATAATAATAATAATAATAATAATAATAATAATAATAATAATTTAAGGAACCTACAAACAATGAAGGGGTACCTAGTTGCCCGTACCTCAAAGAAATACAAACAAATTGATTTCAATAGTACGACCGCACCTTACGAAGGACTCTTTCCACGTAAAATATGTGTGATTTTGTTTTAATGCTCAGTGGAAAATGTCGATGCCATATCTGGCCTTTGGTCTCTTGTTGGACCTAGAAAGTATTGAGTACTCGCCATGAATCAAAGTAAATAATAAAAAACAATTATTATTATTATAATAATAATTTGCTTATGTTAATTTTCTTGCTTTGTGCCATGTAGAATCTGTTCCAAACTATGGCTCTTAGAGCCTGTAGTATAATTGTCATTTAATTGATGGCACATTTCTTAGTATATGGGATGTTCCTGATAGGGCGATCTTCTAGGCAACATCCATGTAGATGTGACGTAGGACACTGTTAGTATCAGTCCATTCCTTTTGTCATGAGTCCCAGAATTACGATTTATATGGGTACAGTCTCAGTCTTCATTCTCCATATCCTGTCAATCTTTATCTCCAGGTCTTTGTACTTGGACAATTTCTCGATAATTTTCATGGGGATGTTTCTCTCAGATGGTACTGCTATGATAATAAGCACATACTTTTATGATAATATCAGATTTGTTGGTTTTTATTTCCCTCTCAGCTTGCATTGGGATGAGCCACAGGTTAGTTGTTACATCCTTATTTTCGGTAACTGTGTGCCAAGGGTTCTTTTACCGTCTACCAATATTTTCGATTTTTTGTTTCTTGAATATATCCAGAGAACATATGTCGCTTCCTTTTTATGTCTGTGGATGCATGCATTTTTTTTTTCTAATTCCGAAAACTCCTGATATAATATGGATGAGAGTTTCATCATATTTTCCGCATAACCTGCATGTCGGGTTAGTTCCATCCTTAATTATGTGACAGTAATAAGATCTGTTTCCGAGATTTTGGTCCCAAGCTGCAATTATTAGGTAATCTGTCTCAGCATTCAACCCGATGCTCGTAGCCATCAGTGTGGTTTCTATTGGTACACATATGCTTTTTTCTTTTTGCTTTGTATTTCCGATGTTACGCTTTATCCTCCCATTATTTTTTATGAATTTCATTTGTCAAATTTATTTTGCATTCTGTTTTATCGTTTAGTGTAGATGGTTTTCATTCCGTTTTTTGGTGGTAGGATTTCAGGTATATTAAGCTATTTATTGAAGAGAATACCTTCTGTGTTAATGGAGTTGGTTAGTTTTATTTTACTATTTGTAGGTTAGGGAAATTGAGTTTTTATGAGGCATGCTTCCGATCCGATTGTTGTAGCTTTCACATTTAGATTAGACATCGGTCTCTTAAAGTATTTGGTACGTACAACCTATCAACATTTGATTTCGCGCTGTACATTCTCATTTGGTTAAGCATTTTACTATACCTTTTTCAAATTCAAAATTATAATAATCAACTTCAAAATGGACTTATTTTCAAGTAAAAAAAAATAATCAACTCCAAAATGGAACAATCAACTTCAAATTGAGAAAATGTCAAAAACCTAAAAATAATCAAATTCAAAATAAGAATAATCAACTTCAAATTGGAATAAACAACTTCAAATTGAGATATTTATTTTGGTAAATTGAAAATTATTCTTTCAATTAATTTACCCATGAGTAAGGAAATTGACTTTTCGTCTTCATTATATATACAGATGAAGAAAAAACCAAAATACAAACAACTTAGAGGCCAAGAAAGCTTTATGGGAGCCTACAGTATGAGGAGAAAGTCCCGTATGGGCAAAAATGATGAGTGATGATGATGTTGGAGAAACCTCTACAAACGAAACTGAAGTAGAATTAGCAACATCTCCAAAGACTACTTACCTCAAGATAACTGTGGCTGGCGAAAAAAAAAGGCCCAACAGGAAAATGGAAAAACCTGGCAAGAACAATTGGTGTGCCTCTGCCAACAGCGTACCGTTGGTTAGACCAGGGTGCTGATAAGAGTGACTCTAGGGGAGGAGCAAGAAAATATAAAATTACGCGAGAGCATAAGAATTTTATGACCGAATTAATTGAAAACTCCTAGGGTCACTCCTCAAGACATTGTAAATAAGTTGATCGAAATGTATGAGGTTCGTGTGACGAAAGAATGCATGAGAAAGCAATTGGACTTTACTTTAAAAGCGGTTCATTATGAACCAGAAGCTGCCAATAATAATGTCAATAAAGCGAAACGTAAGGATTACTCAGTAGCTTTATTAGAATTCCAGTCCCAAAGTGTGCCAATTATTTATATGGATGAAACTAATTGTAATCTCCATATTTCAAGAAGAGAAGGTCGCTCTAAAAAAGGCACGAGCTGCACGACAGTCGGATCCAGGGGAAATAAGATCCATGTTATTGGATGTATTACTAATAATGGATTAATTCATCATAAGATTAAAAGAGGTTCATTCAAAAAATAGGATGCGTAAGAATGGAACAGGGAGTGGCTTAGAAAGGCAAATGAAATTTATAAAATGGGAGTTGTCTTAGTTATTGATAACGCTCCATGTCATACTTCAATTGAAGAAGTTGTGGAGGAGGATGAATTTAGGCAACACCAAATTTTCAGACTTGCCCCCTATAGTCCGATGTTAAATCCCATTGAAAAGGTTTGGTCAGTCATTAAATCTGACGTAAAAAGAAGTATGGCAGACTCAATTGTTGTGATTTTAAGAGGGGATGGCCAGGGATCTTTAACTACTAAATAATTCTGCCTCAGCAAGTTAAAAGCGATGATCTCCGAGGCAATTAATAATATTTCCCCTGAGACTTGCACTAACTTCGTATCTGGAATACAGAGATCACTTCCCTTGTAATTAACTTAGATGATGTAATCTTTTAAATAAATTTCTTAGGAACGTTTATATTTTTTTATATCCGTTTTAAGTAAAAATAAAAGAATAAATATTATTTTTTTAAGTATTATATTAATTCTCAATTTGAAGTTGATTAATGCAATTTGAAGTTGATTATTTCTCATTTTGAAGTTATTTTCCGATTTGAAGTTGATTAATCCATTTTGAATTTGTTTAATCCATTTTGGAGTTGATTATTTTTTTTACCTGAAAATAAGTCCATTTTGTAGCTGACTATTATCATTTTGAAGTTGAAAAGGTATAGACTTGCCGTCCAATCTTTTAATATCATTCAAATTCCATGTAATAACGTTGAAGCTGTATGTTATTACGGGTATAGGTTGTATGTTGATAGCCTTCATTTTATTGCCCACTCCACATTAACAAACTTTCAATGTATTAAACGCACTTTCCTATAATATTGTATTCGGAGCTTTTCCTTCATAATTGAATGTTTTATTCCATCTGTTTTATTAATTCCTATTCAATTGTATGTACTAATTTGGTCTACATATTTATTTGTATCATGATTATTATTTTGATTTTCTGTATGAATTTTTGCTTTGCCAAAAATAAAGAATCTTGAGTGACATCTATTACATATTTTTAAGGCGATGATTCGCTACCAAATTGAAAACAGGCATAATAGTTATATCTACTGGTGTGTTTGTGTAAGTTAGTCGCTCAAACCCACGCCAATCTCTGCATTTCCATTAGTGTGTCTTTGAAAGAGAACATTTTTCTTGTGTCTAGAGCAGATTCATTTTGATTAAGATTCATCTCTTTCTCTTACTATTTTGTTCTATCCGATCCAACCTCTTCCTTTTTCATCCATCAGAAACCATCTTCCAAAATGACACACCACAGAAATACTTGGCTGACCTATATATATATATATATATATATATATATATATATATATATATATATATATATATATATATAACCGGTCGAAAGGTCGTTTATGTCAAGTGAAAACCATTTTCAGCATCATCAGTTGTGGGTAAATACGTAAACGGTAGCTGAAAATATTTAATAATCTCGAAGTCTATGCTCTGCGCATTTACAATCCTAGATCAGAAGAAGTTGACATTAAGCATGTAAATACCACATTACAAAAGAATGTACGAACAGAAAACAGTTTTCCTTATTTTCTGTCCTGAGTACAGTGTAATAATTACACGTCTTGTGTAATTATACTGACTTTTGGAATAAGAATAATATTGAACCAATCTCTACATTTTTTTTACTTAGTATTCCAAGAAATATGGCGAATTAAGATCTTCGTAAAAGGAAATTCTGATCAGGAACTGGAACGAAATGGTGATGTTCCATATCGTAAAACCATAAAACTCCAGAATGTCAAATAAATAAATACAGAACAGTTCAAATACGACAGGGTATGGATCAGTTATGCCTAACTTAGCATATGAGATAAGGAAATTGAACATAGAATTTTTTTCCAACAAAGATGCTACAAAATCAATACATCAACCTAAGAACTCGACTCATGTACTTAAACAGACTTTTCATATCGAGACATCCATATCAATGCCATGGTAACACAAAACACGTCTAGAAATATGTTAACTATCAGTTATTTACAACCATTTGCTCATATCACTGAGTAAAAATGGCTTCGAACGAATGAATTATGTTAAACTAAGGAAGGATCATGATTTAGAAAAAAATTATGGGTTGTCACTACAGAATCACAAACAAAATTTAACAAGCAAAAATATCCAAATTACTAGAAGATATCCAACATCAGCAACAACTATATTAATTAGCACATGTAACTAGAATAGTAAACAATTATATAACAAGTTGACTTTCCACACTGATATAAAAAAAATTCTATAATGAAAACACACACCCCAAATAAAATAAATGATATAACAGTGTATTTAAGGAAGAGATTCACTTGAATAAGTGTTTTAATAGAAATATTAATGTAATATAACTGCAAGTGTACCTAAATATTTAGTCAAGAAATTTCTGAATTTCCCTTTTCAGTGAACGGCTAATCTCATTGTTACCATTACAATGATACTCACTGTGGCAGATTTATGATTTGAAGGCAATAACTAGTCAGTTGTCATTGAATGTCAAGTCCATTAACAAATTTTGGTCTCCACTAGTGTAAGCATATAATTAAATTCAGTTGATTTAAAGCGCATTTCATAGACATAAACGCTGCGAACATTCCCACACAGATTGAAAATATTTCAAAATTTGTGTTGCATAACATTCAAAAATCACTTATATACCTGCGCCAAGACCTTCGCTGAATCTTTCCGTGTCTATTGACTATTATTATTATTATTATTATTACTAAAGATGACATGGATACTCTTTATTCGTATCTAAGAAGAAAACTATGCACACGTCTTTTCCCATACACTTTAAACTTTACCTACTGAAAATATTCCTTTATGGTTACGAATTAAACAATACATGAACAAGTAACATTGATTAAAAATAAATAAATAAAATAAAACAGAGACAAATAAAAATTTATTTCTCATAATCATTTTTCAAATTGTGGCATTGTTTTCCCTGGAGGCAATGTCATTTAGAAAAGTTCGAATAAGAAGACAAAGAATTAATGAAATAGACAAATACATTACGAGAAGTGGATGATTGTAGGAAAACTACTTTACATTGAATAAGTACATAACATATCCCGACAGAGACAGGTTCATAATGTACGATGGGTAAATTTTCCCTAAATTGCGGAGAAAGTAAAATAACACTGACATCTTATTGTAACAGAAATGTTTAGCAGATTTACACAAAAATATATTGAATTACGAAAGACTAAATTCATTCAATAAAATCAAATTCTGTCACCGAGGGCCTTTAAACGACTTTGGAATCTCCTCTAATTCTTTTGGAGAGTTTCCTTGTTTAATTTGATAAAAAGAGTCATAATCATTGCCTTCAGTTCACATTTAGGGTTAAAATGATATTTTGTTGGTCTCTAGTTGAAAGGCGCCCCACACAAGATATTCAAGGGAATTTAGATGGCCATATGTAACAGGTGATGTGGTCGAGGAAATTATCTGACAGCCATAACTGTGTTCTCTTTTTTGTGAGGTATGTTGCAGGCTCGTGTTACCAAATATATGGCCTTCCATCAGCCACCCTCTTGTCTCGGTGCGCTTTATATAAGCCGCCGTGGTTAGTCCGATATCATATGGAAAGTTGAATTGAGGTATAAGTTCGCCATCATTAGTGACCACTGGATAGCATGATGTTGACTGGATTTATCATCCGAGACTTTCTAAATCCTATGCCCTGTCCTAGCCTGAAATATTTGTATTGCCGCATTCAGCGCAAATGCCAATCAGTACAAATTTCTCGCGGGATTATTGCGTCGTATTGATCTTTGTCTCACAGACGGTGCGCAAATAAACATATAGCACTATAAAGTCAACAAAATAGTAAACAAACAACGCGCGTGAGAGAAATTAAATATATAAAATGGCAACAATTCACTCTTCACACCATATATATATTTGCATTTTTAAAATAATTTATTTTATTTCTTTTGATAAAAATTTTTGATATATGATGTCAGTTAAAGATTTCCCCAATACACCTTTTAGAAGTATGTTATATCATTCACGTATTTTCTAAATTTAGAGGGTATGTGCAGTCTGTCATAACTATGAAATGATATGAATATATAGTTTGTTTCACTGTTTTTACCATCATTGTGTCTTTTTATACATCCAAGCGAAAAAAGATAAAAATAAATTGTTACCATGAAACCGAATCAGAATAAAGAGAAGATGATTAAGTATCATATATATATATATATATATATATATATATATATATATTGAAAGCTATCATAGGAATATATATATATATATATATATATATATATATATATATATATATATATATATCCTATCTCTCTCTCTCTCTCTCTATCTATCTATCTATCTATATATATATATATATATATATATATATATATATATATATATATATATATATATTCCTATGATAGATTTCCAAAATAATTAGCAAGGTCGAAATAAACCCAACATGACTTCGACTTAGTTTGTACTCCCATCTCCCTAACCCATCCAACTCAGCGCATGTGGTCCCTGAAATTGAGATATATTTAATAGTGCGGGTTCGTTAAATACACCAGAAAAAGGAACAAAATATTCGTCCTCAGAATGTTATCAGAAAGAGCAGTACAAATTCTATAAAGCATACGTGTGCGTATGCTTTATAGAATACTCAAAGGCGTTAGAAAAGGTATGTCACAAGCCTCTGTTGGAATTGCTAAGCACCCTTGATATATTCGGGTAAGTTATTAGAAGAATAAAGAAACTATACTGTCAGCACACGGCATGCATGCACATAGACAATGAGTACAGCGAATATACAAAAATAGAAAAGTGTGTAAGGCAAGAATATGTCTCCTCGGTGGAATAAGGCAATTCTAAGATAATTGGAAATGCTACCGGGTTCAGCATTGGCGGCTACAATCTTACGAATATATGATTAGCAGTGTCAAATTATTATAGCAGACACGGAAAAAAATAACTAAAATCTCTTACAGAAGTAACAAAGGAGAGCAAGATGAAGGGACTAATTATAAACTGCAAAAAGATAGAATGCATGTTCATCAATAAAAGGATAGGCCAAAATGCGATTTGCAAGTTGGTGACACTAAAAAAAAAGCAGGTGAAAGAATTTTAAATATCTCGGAAGGTTTTTGATGGAGTACGGTAAGTGCGACACTGAGATCCCTAGAGGTATTGGGATGGCCAAAGACGCATTCCAAAAGTTAGGCAGAGTATTGTGAAACGGGAAGATTTCTTTGGTAAAGAAGAAAACAACACTAAGCTGTTACGTGACATCTGTCCTTCTTTAGGGCACCGAATGTTGGACGATGAAGTGAGTCGAGGCAACGAAGATATGGTTCTACAGAAGGATTCTAAAGATATCATTGACAGAGAGTATGAGCAACGATAAGGATAAAGGATGCAAACAAGAAGGAATCTTCCATTGAACATCAGGAAGAGCCAAATTAAATTTCTGGGATGAGTAATGAGAAAAGAGAGCCTGGAGAATCCGATGCTCAGAGGTAGAATAGAGGGAAACAGGGAGAAGGGAAATCAACGCATGACACACCTGGTGGACGTATGCAAGTGGATGACAGAACGTGTTCTGGGGGAGGTGGCATAATGACGAAAATTATTAAGGGCTACAAGGGATAGTAGCAAGTGGAGAGCCATGATCTTCTACGTCCTGAAAAGACACGGAACGTAAATAGAAAGAATGTTGTGTTTGTCACACTTTTCAATAAATGACCATTGATTCGAAGTTAGCAAGATGAATTTCCAATTGTATTAAGAAACGTTTCTAATTCCATGACTTTGTTTACATGTAGTTTTTTTTAATTTTCTTTCGGATCTGATAGGTTAATATTTATATTAAATTTTTAGACATGTGTTCATATTTCTCGTGGGTCATCTGGCATAATTCGGATTTTGGTAAGTACTATAACTCGATAATCGCCTATTGTTTTAATAATGGGCAAAGGAACTTCTACTAAGTTAAACTTATTCATTTTCTTCTCAACTTACTAACTCTACGGGTAAAAGGTGTGTGAGTCAAACAGATCGGGGGTGGGAGGAATCATATATATATATATATATATATATATATTATGAAAATTATTATTGTGTATTTTTAATACCCATACACGGGTGGAGTGAAAAAACCGGATATTGCAATTTGTAAATAAAAATATATTTGAACAAATTGATATCAGGGCAAAAATCGGTACAAAAAGAAAATACTAAAGACATCAGTATTGGTCGAAAATAAACTCTCACCACCACAATATCTAGTCAAAGTATAAACACCGACAGAATAAATTAAGTAAAAATCTAAGTGTTCATTAAACCAAGTGCAAAATCGGAGATGACTAGTGAGCCAGTACATGCCCACACTATTCTGGATCCTACTCATATATATATATATATATATATATATATATATATATATATATATATATATATATATATTCCATAACAGAAATATGTGGGCGACTAAACCGACTACACTAATCCAAGTTTTGCGACTGACATAGTTTGTTAGCGATCCAAATAGGATGAAAAATCAAACTTAATAAATGGCGTAAGAACTCTCGATGAGTCAACGGCCAGTAACTAGAGGTAGTGACTCCATAGTACACCGTGGAGAAGGCAATGTGGGACAAGTCTACAATTAATGCCAAGATAATAACAGACCTAACAGCGTCAAGGGAGTTAAGTCTGTGGAAGTTAACTCCTCGCCCGTTAAGGACAAATATGTGCAATATGCGTCACCTGACCGTCATCCAGCGACTGCTAACACAAATGACACAAAGGGGATAAAATTCCTCGATGCCTATTCCTAGCGCGGAAAGAAGCGACATGATTGAGAGCTGTCATCAGACCAACAGCATCAAATAAAAAACAACTTGGCTAAAAATCAGCATCTTAGGTGTATTTGAAAGTTGATAAGACAAACAACGGTGATTTTCTTATTGAAAATCACAGGATTATTTATGCAGGTGGAGAGAAAAATGATAAAACAGTTGTATTGAAACTAGATCGAATATTCTAGAACTGCTTTATGGCATAGTACAAATTATACGAAAGAATTCTGAGGCAAGCTGAAAGGAAAACCTTTCAACGCAACTATCATAATGGAGTATGCCCCAACAGCGCAAAGTAAGGAAGAAGAAATCGAATCTTTCTACTCCATTTTAGACAAAGCCAAAGCTGTTTGCAAATTGCAAGAATAATTAAAATCTGAGACCTCAACGCCAAAGTAGGCAAAGATAGGTCAGCGATATTTCCGAATAATTCGGAATAAGAAGCCACAAAGAACGTGGAGAAAAATGGATCAAATGACCAGGTAATAGCCAACAAATGGTTTCAAGAACTTCCAAGACGAATCTGGATAAAGAAGAGAAACTAAAAACCAAAATCTGCATAACTATCAAAAAAGATTCAGGAATGCAATGGTTCACTGCAAAACTTACCCAAGTATGGAATGTGGATGCGGGCATCGCCATGTCATATGTAAATTACGAATGAAATTACGGAAAATGAAGAAACCTAATGCAGTACCCAAATTGCAACCCAACAAACGCCTGAGCGACCGGTACCTGAAAGAAAATGTGACAAGAAGATACGAAGGACACAATAAAATGGAAACTCGAAATGGGACGCACTAAGAGAAGCTTTTGTGACATCAGGAAACGATATCATCTCAAAAGTGAATAGACGAAGAAGAAAAAAAACTAATGGCTGACTGATGAGATTCTCCACATAATGCAAAGGCAACAGAAATCTCTGCCAAGATACGGAACGGAATACAGAAAACTACACAATGATATAAGGACCAAATGCAGGATGGTTAAAGAAAAGAGGCTAAACAAAAAATGTGCAGAAATAGAGAGACTGACATTATTTACATTATTATGTCGCCATATTTATCATAACGTTTCGGCCGTTGTACGCTCTGGCTTTCTTCAGGTGGTTGGAATTTCGAACTGAACCCTCTATTTCGCTCACTGTGGTAGACTGTTCTAGTTCCACGTGCCATGTTTGATGGGTGTCAGTTATCAGTTATCTTCTGCTAATTTCCCTCTGAATGTTCTCCACTGCCTTAACCGGGTATTGAACTCACTCTTTGGGTCCTGTCACTGGATCTAACCAACGCCTTTACCAACTGTGCATGTGTCCTTGAGGACATCTGGGTATGAATTTCAGAAATACAGACTCTAAAGAGACTGAGTATTAAAAACAAAGAGATATTCATAAACAAATAAGGGAAATAACAGGACAGAAAACATGCTCGTTAACAGGCTGCATAAAATCAAAGGATGGAATGCTTATATTTGAGAAGGAAATATTTTTTCAGCACTGGAGATAATATATTGGTGAATCCTTCCTCGACGAAAGAGAACAACCAGTCACATACAGAACTAGCAAAAATTTTCTTGCTTGGACCAGTGACCTAACCAGCTTGCAGGCGATGCAGCTATTTATTCTATGCAGTCGTTCCACTTCAATTTTCTACAATAACGAACATATGTCATAATAAATGCAATATATTTGTCGGATAGCATAGTTTTTTTTTGAAGGAACACGGTACTGCAACTGATATGCACAATCTCTTAAAGATTTTCTCGTAAGTATACAATTAGTATTATCTTCTATTTACCGAATCCCACGATTTAACGCATACCGCATAGATGGCAATAACCAGGATAATGGTATTCTATGACATCACTTCGAAATACCTTCGGAAAATATTACCTCTAAAACGATTGAAAATAGATAAAGTAATGTATATTTCAGTATACATGTGCAAATCCAATATATCTGCTATCTTCATGCGTACCCGTAATATGTATAGGCAATAATGCATGTATTACCATTCCAACAAACATGAGTCACTACCCATGTTTATATTATCCTCCTAGAAGTTTTGTGTGTTTTGCATGCACAATTGATGTAGTAACTAAAATAATAATGTCAATTAATAAATCGTCGTTTTAACACAATCTTTTCAAAGCCTTATTAAATATTTCGGTTATAAAATAATCATATCTCATCCTTCGTCTGGTTTGTAATCATTCATTAGATTAAAAAAAAAATTTTTCAGCGCGAAATCAGTAATCATTAGTAAAATACCTACCTAAGCTTCTACTTCGAGTTGTTACTTTATTACAAAAATATTATCTATATAACATGCTGTACTTCGATGTGTCAGGGAATAAAATTTCTCAGAAATTTATAAGCCGAATTAAAGCGATTAAAATATATTGTCAATATAGAGCGAAATGATTTGTTCAGTTACGTAGCGGATGGTGATTGGTTGGTTTTATTTTTTAGGGGATATAGAAAAAATTGGATATCGATGTTCAAAAAAAATGAAACACATATAGCTAGTATTATAAATTTTATATATGCTTGAAAGCAACATTTGTTTTCTCATTTAGCTGTTTAATCTGAAAACGTATTATTTCATACATTTATTGAAGGGAATTACTTTAAAATACTGTGGATATTTTTAATAATTTTAATGTATAATGGTATTTTTCTTATTCCGATGTATTTATAATGCTGTTCACTTCCAGAATTTAAACCTTCCTGCACACAGTGAAGATATGTGTACTTGCGCTAGACAATAACACATATAAAAGAAATTACATCACATTGAGTATATTGCCGTAATAAGGATGTTGAAACCCCATGCTAATTCAGATAATATGTTAAGAAGGGCGTCACTCATTAATAGTGGAAAAGCGGTTACAGTGTAATGAAAAAAGGTGTACGCTTTAAGGAAGTTTTATTCAAGTGAGGATAAAAGTTTCGCGTAGAGTGTCCTTTTATAGTCCCAGTAAGCCGAAATATAACTCGACGTATAAGACGTGAGTAACAAAATAAGGGGTGACCGTACTTGATTATTCATAATAAATAGCTAATGGGCTTGAGAAAATAATCGCCCTGAGTATCTGCTTTAAGAAAATTACTCTGTACATTGAAACTGACAAAATTATGGCTTCACTGTTAAGAATGTCCTGTGTTTTCTCATAAGGGACTGGTAATATAATTATATATATTATAACGAAAAGTTACAGGATATATTATTCTTAAAAATAAATATTATATAAGTAATTTTATGAAATAATTATAAGAATTATTATTATTTTGGAATTATTGGTTATCATTATTTTGAAAAATACACTTGCTTGAGAAATTCAAAATGGTTTGATAAACTATCATTTACATGAAGCGCTTTTGTTCGAATGAATATAATCCTAATTTTTTTCACAAAATTATTAAACATTAAAATCATTATGCGTGCCACATGAAAATTATTTGATAATAGTATGCATTACGTTGCACTATAGTGAGGATGTGGATTAAATTAAAGAAGTGTATAATGTATACATTCAAGTTCGCAACAGATTCTGATACATACAAATGATTTTTAGCGGAAATGAATCTCTTACCAAATGCACTATTAATATCTGAAGAGTCACATTCATTAACAAATGAATGTTTCATTTTTAATTAGACATAAGTATAATCTTTTTTTATTAACAAAGTTTGTTACAATGTGTGTAACTGCTACAACTCATATTTTCTTACAAATCTATTTTTATTTATTTTTCTTGCTCAAAATATAAAGTACATTTCTTCGCAGTAAAATTTAAATTTACATAGGAATACAAATTTCAATGTTTTATACAGTCAAATCGTTAATTTTATAATAATTTTATTTTATAAAATAAACTATTCCTCCCCGTTATTTTCATGGTAATATTCAGCTTTAAAGCTGTCTCCTGATTACCGAAATCATTCGAATTTTAATAAAAATAATGTTACTTTTTGAAACCTCTATTACATTATATTTGTAGTAATACAGTAATGAACGTAATATTCACAATACACGCCACATTTTCTTAAAAACTATATTTCAACTCCTCGATATGCTATAGTACAAAGGATTTATGTCTTGAGATGTTACACATTATTAAAATATCCATTGCTTCCTTACAGAATTTTCAACATACAACAAATTCATTATATTAGGACATCTCATGCCACTCCACCAATATTAAGGTGTGGTTTATTAATTATATCACATCGTGTTTTTGTGACTCTGGTTTGGTTTTAAAATACTCTATTTAATTAACATGAAGTAGTTGGTTTTTGCCTATTTTGCCGATGATTCTATTTTGGAAATATATATTTTTTAAGTCCGGACAATATTGATTTCAGAAAAATAATATATATATATATATATATATATATATATATATATATATATATATATATATATATATATATATATATATATTGATTTCAATAATTTTATATATATATATATATATATATATATATATATATATATTTATTTATTTCAGAAAATAATATTAATTTATATTCTGTAGAAAGGAACATTCTCTAAAAAAAATAGCTGTTTTGCGCCATTTGTACATTATCTGCCATAAGATGGAATTACATATAATACATCGGTTGTAAGCGGAAGAATGTATCTTCCTGCCTTAAGAAAACGAAACAATTCGATTGCTGAAAAATCATGTTACATTTTCTTAGAATTAGTCGACATCATCTTTATCTCAATATACTGCAGATTGCACACAAACATAAGTAAGTTGTCGCAGAAGAGTTGACTTTCAGTGACCGTATTTTATTCCTCTTGTTGCATTTAAATGACCAGTTCCAAGATGTTGTGATGATCTAGTTTTCCCCTATGTAACAACGTGCGTGGTTGCTGATCGGATGTCCTTTTGCCTAGGATAATTATGTACTAATCTTACATCTGTAAATTGCTGGTTTGATGTTTTCACGTTTGTTCCATCAGTTTTTTTTTTGTTTTTTTTTTTTTTGTGCCGAAACAGGGCGCTTTGAAGAGAGTCTCCCACCTAATATCAAATTCGGAAAGATTCATACACAATTAGATGTAAAGGAGGGTTTCCCTTGAAACAAAGTACACATTTTCTAATAATGTGGTTTTCAGGGGGTTGGGGTTGTATTGTTTTCAATAATATATGTGTACTATTATACAAATAAGTTTTAAATTATTACGTCCCAAACAAGGCAATAGTGTCGCTAAAATGCGTGTGGTTATTTTACAGTAAAGGAATATGAGAAAAAGGACAATATTTTTTAAAAGAGATAACAATAAATACAGATGAACAAATATAATAGAAGGTGAGGATTGACATTGCAGTTATATTTATAAAGATCAAATTTTACGAGAAAGCAAGAAGGCGGAAAAGGTTTCGACAACCTGAGGTGCAAGAGAAACATTGTTAGCCTAAAACTTAAAATATCTAGTGATTTCAGTTGTAAAATATTGAGACAGAGCTACCTATATTACTTGAAATGTATACAATGGTACCCAATAATGTGCATTTCTAGAACTAAAACATTTGGGACCTGTCATAAAGGAAAATAGTTTCAGAAATATATATTTATTAATGTCCATTCAATATACATTCAGTAAGCGTGTTTGTTAGCCCATCGAGATTTGCTACAGATTCGACATTTCTTATTCGGGAAAATTCGTAATAGATTCATACGAATTCTATTCCATAGTAAATATTGTTATTTACTTACTATTAAAGCATTATTGATGAAAGTGCGTCTGGGTGCGTTTATCGATTATAATCTCGATGTACTTTGCTAATATGTCTCCTACTTGTTTTCATTGGTATTCCGATCGTTTCAAGCACTTCAGACTCAACTAATCGAGCTAGTATCGATTTCTGATTTAGCACTTTCTTGTTAATGTTATTGCAAAATCTTTCGAGGGAAACGTGGCTTGTGTTATTGACAACGAACGCGTATAGAAATGGAGACATTCAAATATTCATCAATTGCGAATATTCAATCAACATATCAGGGAAAACATAGGTGGGTGAGTTTCCGTTTTCACAAAATATGTTCGCTGCCATCGTCAGTGGGTATGTTTCAATTGGCTCTTGATTAAAATGATTTTATCATGCCTCATTTCAAAGAGGTTCACTTCAATTAAGCAGAAATATAATTATATGTATATATATATATTTAGAAAATGTAATTGAGGAAACAGAATGTATCGTGATCAGCAGGAGGAATCGTTCAAAATGCTTGCTACAAATTTTATGTATGAATATCACTCTAGTACAGAAATTACATTATATTGTAAATGTTTTGACAGACGATGGAACATCTTAAAAAAAAACCGATGTCACATTTGAATGGCCAAAGATGCCTTCCAAAATTTTTTTTTTTTTAATTATTAAGAAATAGAAATATTCCAAAACTGTACCGCAAAGTAATATTAATCATCATATTTTCTAGTGAATGCTGGGTAATGTTATCACAGATGAATAAGATACAGGCAGCACAGGCGTGGTTCTTCTGAAGGATACAGAACGTGTGAGAAACGAGGGGGTGTTTAAGGAAAATCGAAAGAAAACCGACATATACTTATGCTTAGAATCACAATGAAATTGTTCTTGGAGAATATTTACCTCACATGTCGTATTTAGTTAAAGAGGGAGACAATGGAACAGTAAGTAATATACATAAATATATTATGTAAATGTAAATCAGATCTAGGATTGGAAACATAGTAAAAGAGAATATATTGTGACGCTCTGCAATGTTTTAGTGAACAGAGATCGTTCGCATTTTGAAGCCACACTTATATAAAACAAGTACTTATGATAGACGGACAAAACAGTAGAGTAGAACGACATAAGAAAGCCGTAAGGAGAAAAAGAAAAAAGTAATCAGGATAAGTATGTCAAATCTTTAAACAAAATACTCAGAAAAATAAAAACATTGAATTTCAAACGATTTAAGCCAACTCTATCTGTGTACAGTGAGTAGATTTTTGTGCTATGCATAAATAAGCTTTTATCAAATAGTAAAAATGTTAAATATTTTCTTGCCTTTCTCAAGTTATTTTTATATCGATATCAGATTGCTAAATTTAAAAGATATATTTATAATATTCTGATTACAATATTTCGAGAATCAGAATATTTCCACTTTTGATGTGGATATACTTAAAGAAGACAGTAGAACTGATCGACCAATATATTAACAGCAGGAAGAAAACAAAAGTGTTCGATTGCGGGTAGAGTGTAACCCGAATATAAGAGACCCGAATATAAGAGAAACGCGGATATAAGAGAGATTTTTCCTGGTCCCAAATTAGAGCCTGTGTTAATGTATATATAATAAACCAAATCCGGATATAAGAAAAACCCGGATATAAGAGACTTCTTCTCCGGTCCCGACAACTGTCTTATATCCGGGTTACACTGTATAATACTTTTGTGTTAAATATTTTCTGGTATTTTCGATAAAATATTTTCATTCGCTATCTACTCCTATGACAGATTTCCACCTGATACGAGATAATCATCTCTAAATAAGGTATGTTTATATGGTTTTATTTATTTCCTCTTATGTTTTTATTACACAAAAGTCGGGACTAGAAGATTGATAACCACTGTTCCACTGTTACCTATGGTTGTCTGGATACCCTTGGTTTGACATTCCTATGGTACTTTGATTAGCATATAATGAGCTAGCTAAGTTGGTCTTTTAAGTGTCTTCCCTTGACACCTGGGCTATAAAGTTCTATAGACAAGCAAGATTAAAGAATTTTTTCTAACCCTATAAGGTTGTGTAGACTTGCAAGTTACGGACCTAGATTTTCTGCTCTTTTTTCTATGTTATATATATATATATATATATATATATATATATATATATATATATATCGGATATTTTTCTTTTCATACACAATCCTTAGTACGGCTAAAAGAGCACCGTTTACTTCATGTCGACAATAAATTTCCTATATTCATGACATTTATACACAATTTTAATCGAAATCTTTTCGGGACTGGTTTTATCCATTAAGGCCCATGCGCATTAAACCAAACATAAGCACGCATGCGCCGACGGACGGCGGGGCGATCGATCGGGCGGAACGCGACACACACACACACACACACACACACACACACACACACACACACACACACCACTAAATCTCACTCACTCACTCACTCTCTCTCTCTCTCACTCACTCACTCACACACACACATACATACATACACACACACGCATACACACACATACACAAATTAATAGTGGGTTATATTTAGCTACATTATGCGAGACATTTATATTGTGTATTTATAAAAAAATGATTTTCTTTTGACATTTCTGTCCTCTGATTTGATTTGATCTGATTTTCAATTTAATATTGATTAAGAAAAATGTGAAAGCTTTTACTGATGGACTACCAGAAATTTTAACCTTAAATGTTACCCAATAAATCAACATCCATATTAAAATATATCTCGTATAATTACTGTTCAAACGATGAAAAATGATTTAATTTTATTTTGAAAAGTTTCATTTATAATATGTCTCGCATAATATCATAAGTGTCACGCAGTATATTTAGATGAAGCCAGTAATTAATGATCTAAAGGCATATATCGTAAAAGAAAGATAACGTTGCATCAAAAACAAATTTCCTTGCAAATAAACCTGCACAAAGGACATATTCTGTATAAATGATCCTAATAACATATAAATGAACACACACACACACACACACACGCACACACACACACACACACACACACACACACACACACACACAAACAAATAAACTCACACGCATACAAACACTCAAGTCTCATGCGTGTTTGGATTTCTGTGTTATATTTTCCATTCTCTGTTAAAATATTTCCCAGATATTTAACTTATACACTTGCATGATGTCGACATGTCCAATTCGTACATCTCATCCTGAGTAATTTCTCTTGCTTTTTTTTTCTCTCTTTATCAACCAGCTCCTATTTATTAGGAAAAATAAATGAAAAGATGAATAAATGGAAATAGGATTAGTAGTATAAATTCTTGAACCAATTGGTCAATATACTTCTTTAAAAGGAAAATCAGTTCAGCTCGTCGATTGGAGAGGGAACCAATTCTCATAGCATGAAGTCCAAGAGAAATTATTCAAATATTCAACTGCGAAAAGATTGAACGGCTGCTTCAAAGTAAGACGACAATATATTCTCTTTAATTTAAACATTTCTCTCTTTATACACACCCAACACTTTTCAGGCAAAGGGAATCGGATACGGAATTTGTAAAATTAATTCTGGAATAAAAAGCGCAAAATATCCTTTAAACAGAAAATATTTAATAAACTCGGTATCTATTCTGATGGCACAATCGTTTACTGTCTGCCTATATAGTAAGGCTGATCAGTCCGACAAGACTTATAATAGCAGCCGGTGTCCTAAACGAACTCAAGTCTATTGTTAACAGAGACATTTTTTTTTAAATTTTAACCTCTAAAACAACTACACTTCATTACCCATCTAATGGCCTCACAATGCATTTCATCAGCATGGCGGAAGTTAATCTATAGAAAAGTGTATAATTGCGTCTTATCGAGCTAACATTCTCAGCAGGCATGAAGAGGAAAGATTATATTGAAGACATTGCTAGGTCAACTGCTATGAAACCTCGTTCAAAGGGTCGTAGGATACAATCTACGTTACACATCTATGATTGTACCATTCGTTCATGCATCATCCTTGCAGACTAATTGCTGTCAAAGATGATCCGATGTTACTGCTATTTACCTTGGCAATTTTGATAAAATGTAAGAAGAATCAGCAATATTATCCGCCTAATCTGGCGACTCTGGTTCAGTCACGTTCCCAACGGCGCAAGTTTTACTCTTTGTGTCTTGTTTAA
>CAHIKZ030000278.1:820000-840000 GCA_903632075.3 Acanthosepion pharaonis
TATTCCGGGTCTGCTAACGGACTCGAGTGGATTTTCTTTTTTTTTTTTTAATTTAATTTTCAGACTGTAAAGTTCCCGGGTTCCACAATGGATATATGGTGTAGGAGAGGGAGATATCGGTTAATTCGAGTCATGAACAGGTTAAGATTTTAGTAATCTTGGAGACACCCGCTTATCGGTTGATCCCAAGTTGGTTTGGCTTGCGGAATGAATCTGTTCTGGTCAAACATTTCTCTCACCAAAGGGATGCGGTGGGAATAATACAGAGCTGACATTTAAATATCGCAAAAAGCATTTCTATCATTGAGGTCATTGTGTTCATTGTGGTGTTGACAGCACAATCAATAATGCTGACCAAATCAAAGTGTTATTTTTTTCATTGCAAAAAGAAGTAAAATGTTCTATACAATTTGATGGTGACGCGCTAACACAAGAAAAAAATAAACAAATCTTTAAAGTGCTAAAATTAATTATCAGATATAATTTAACAATCAAAAACTATTATTTTCTTTCCCCCAATTAATAACATCAGTATTCTAACGATAAAAAATTATTTTGTTATTTTTGGGGAATTATTTCCTCATGTACGCACATTGTTAGAGAATGTTGGGAAGTACCTGGATATATAATTATTTATATTTAAAGAAATAATGGTATATTATTTCGCATTTTTCGAGAGCGTAAACATAATACAGTCCTTTATAAAACGGGACGTCTATTAACACACGGATATTTAACACGAAAATAACATGTCAATATGATACAAATATTGTTAATAAATAACACACAGGCACACACAGACACAGACACGCATTTACATGTAACAAGGCAACTTGCTTATAAGTAATTGTATTTTAAAATTGTGGTATTAGTGAATTGGAACAAAAATAATTATAAGTTTGAATCTCTGGGTGAAATCAAATTTTCCAAGGAAATTTGTTGAAATATCTGTCGTCCAAATGATTGCAGGTCTTGAGGGGAGAAAATTGTTTTACCTATGTTTGCCTCCACGCTTATCAGACGAATATGGAAGTTTGTTATTTTGGATACAAATGGCCTTAAAGTTTGACGAGATTTAAAGTTAAAACAAACAAGAAAATATTACCTTTTTGAACTCTTTTGTGATCGCAGATTGTAAGAAAAATCGTGGGTGGATAGGCCCTAATATATACCGACGTTTGGCGAACGGAGGCAGAAAGAAATCCGGGAGAATTGAGATTGCCTATAGATTGCCTAAACAACACACACGCAAGTCTCACCCGCCTGAAATTAACTGGATGTTAGATTCTCTTAATAGTTTGAGAATACATACTTTGGTTCCGATTTAATATCGTAATCAGAGGTCTTATGTTGTATGAATTTTTTTAAATATACTAACATTTTATTAAACTCCTTCCCAAAAAAAAGCCTTATATTCATTTTCTTCAGCCTAGTCGCCAACGAAAATACCACGAATTACTAAATCAGGAAGGACAACCGCCTTTCTAGTCAGTAACAAACACAAAACTTACAAGCAATTCTAGACGATCGGCGACGTAAATGGCCCAATATATTCGCCAGTTTAAAACTGTATGTAAACGAGTTGACCCCAAACACATACTATGCCGAAGATATCTACGATTGATAGGGTTAAAATTTTATAGCTGCATATCCTTGGGCAAAAGGGGCTTACATTATACGCATACACATATATATATATATATATATATATATATATATATATATATATATATATATATATATACAATCGAACATTGAATACAGTGACCACTTGCTTAGGTATATACGCAACGACACTTGGATGCGCATATATGCCCAGTCCTAAACTGTTCATATATGTTTATGTTTCTGTGAGCTCCAATGATAGACGTGCGTGTATTTATGTTTGTGTAAGAATGAGTGGCTTTCCGACGAGAATTTTTCTTCACACTACTATAAAAACCCTGATATACTCAACCATATATAAATCCGAAATTTAAAAATTAATCAGTTTGTCTGACGATCTTTATGCGTGTGTTTGTGTGATAAAATTTTATAACAAAATTGTCTGTATTTTCTTTATTTGATATTTTATATAACTCGTCTTACATTTTCTTTACACGTCGCATCAATGCAGATTATTTCGATAAATATCATATGGCTCTGTGATCTATCTATCCGTTACTTAAATTTAATCTATTTTGATTTATCATTATTATATATATATATATATATATATATATATATATATATATATATAATATATGTATATAAATCCGACAGTATGAAGAAAAATATATACGGAAAAACAAACAAAAATCTTATATACAATTATGCTGTTTCAATGTTAATATGTCAACGTCGGACGTTTCGGTCTAATAAACCATCTTCAGGACATATTCATAAATTATAACATTATCAATCATTGTCATGTTGTATTGATAATGTTATAATTTATGAATATGTCCTGACAATAATTTATTAGACCGAAACGTCCGACGTTGACATATTAACATTAAAAACAGCATAATTGTATATAAGGATTTTTGTTTGTTTTTTCCGTATATATATATATATATATATATATATAGATATATATATATTTCTCGTTGTTCTGACTCATACTGAATATTAGCATAGCTTATTTTGTTTAAATTATGGATTTGACGGTTTAGCTTTCGTTATGTAAGCCCGAGTTATAGATGGGTTTCTATTTTCGCTGTCTGTTTTTCGGAAAAAAAATTGAGAGCTGTGCTGTTATTATATTTAATATTGCCTAATATCTTTTTGTGATGGTAAAGCTATATTTTCAATGGGTTTCAATAGAACCTAAATAAAAGTTGACCTTATCATCATATTTGATGTACTTTTATGAACTAAACCTCTGTCCATACATTTACCGTTTAATGGGGGGATTTTGTTTTTTCGACCGGCGCATTCTTTAATTGCGGGGTGTGGTAGCTTGTTTACGTTTTAATATAACGTTTTTGAGCTATGATATATATTGGTCGATGTTTAGCGCTCAACTCTACTTAACATTGTTGTTTTTATTATAAATCTTTTCAGAATTTGAGAATGATAGGTGATGGTATTCAGGTCTTTTGGGGATTTTTTTTATTTTTAATCAGGGCTAAACTTGGTCAGTTTTTGAGTAATTGTTTTACGGAGGTGTATTATACCATCGTCTCTGTAAAGACCGGCATTATTAATATCGAAATTGAACCTTAGTCACCAAAGTAATACAATATTAAATAACTCACAAGCCTCCGTTGAGTCAAACGGACCAATGGCAATGCAAAAATCAGGGTTATTACGATTGTTCCACAGGGAACCATCATGAAACAGAATAGGTTTCTGGGCCTGTTTAATGATATTAATGTCCTGTTTTCTTTTGGGACAGTAGATGTTGGCCTGATTTATCGCAGCCATTCGTATCTCCTCTGTGAAAGACGGTTAGACGTTGCAAATGTCGAATTGAATAAAAGAATTTTGGACATTTCTTTTTTTATTTTAGGAACCTACGGATATATATATATATATATATATATATATATATATATATATATATATATATATATGCATCTAGTGCGTGTGTGCGTGTGCATACTTCTAGGAGTTATCGCATAAGTTTCATGGACAACTGACTGAATAAGATTAGTACGCTAAAATGTATACATAGAGGCACACAGAAAAACAAAGGAACACTCAGGTACGCACTATCACATGAACGCACACACACAGTACGTAAGCGCGTATGCATATATATATATATATATATATATATATATATATATATATATATATATATATAGAGAGAGAGAGAGAGAGAGAATGAGAGAAGTACGTTTATCGAACATGACACTCGGAACGTTATATGACAGAATGTTCGTTAAGGAAACTGGTTAGACCAAAGTGTAAAAAAAAGCCGCTTTAATTTTGACTATGCGGCATATTTTTCACGTACTTATCCCGCTAAATCTTGATGATTAATGTGGCCGTGATTCTAAGACAAGCGTTTTTATATATATATATATATATATATATATATATATATATATATATATATATATATATATATATATATATATAGTCATTTATCCACAGAACTACTTTTTCCGCTGTATCACAGCCTATCAGTGTGTCTAGACGTCCGGCTGCCTCTAGCTAGCATTGAAACCCGGCTGAATTGGCGTCACTCTACCGTTAAGCTGTTGGCACTCGACATGCATGAAAGTGAATTTGCTCGTATTTATTTATAGGTAAACACGCCAGAGACTGAGAGAAGACAATTCGTTTTATCGAAGAGTATTGCATTAGTAGCAATAATAGTCACTGTTTACAAATCCACAATTTCTCCCCTGGGACCTCAACCGAAATAATTTTTTAGGAGCATCCATTATAGGCCAATTCTTACTCTCTCGCTTTCTGTTCTTTCCTTGATCTTTTTTTCCTTCTTTCCTTCCTTTGCCTTTCAAATTTCCTGTGAAGAACCTTTTTTTTTTCATTTTACTAAATGTATTTGTATTGTTAACTCCATGGAGAAACCACTTTTCCCATGGAGTAAATGATCATCGGTGGGAGGTAAATCTTTAGGATATCATTAATTCTAATTCACTTATACGACCTATAATAACAATTATATTGACCTCTCTTTTGTGCAGCAGTTTTAATATTTTATATTAATAGAATCTACTTGGATTACTTACCCACGGGAATATTTACACACACACACACACACACACACACACACACACACACACACACACACACACACACACATATATATATATATATATATATATATATAACTATTTATACTTATATATATATATAACTATTTATACATATATATATATATATAACTATTTATACATATATATATATATATGTAACTATTTATACATATATATATATATATATAACTATAACTATTTATACATATATATATATATATATATATATATATATAACTATTTATACATATATATATATATATATATATATATATATATATATATATATATATATATATATATGGGATCTCACCATAATAATTATAATAGACTATTCTATACTTAATAAATACTGCGCCTCAGTCAGTAGTTCAAGTCCAGTCAAGAGTCGCTTTCATATAATTACTGCAAGACATTGGAATAGTGATACTGGTCGAGACTACATTGTTCTCTCTACTAAACCTGATTGCTCATACTAACACTTCTACTTCTCTGTATATATTCCTGTTTGTAATATATCTGTGTTATTTCATACCTGTGTTCGAGTTCTTCTTTATTGGTTCTAGCTTGGACTATCAACGTGGTACCAGGAATCGAACAATATATATATATATATATATATATATATATATATATATATATATATATATATATATATATATATATATATATATATATATATATATATATATATACAGTTCTGGTGGTATGGAATCAGTCACTTTCGCATCGCCGTACAGTAACATCCCTATATCTTTTCTATAAACACTTTCGTAGCAAATGTTCGAGTGAGCTTTCTGCTCCGCTACCTAGCCTTTTTGAATTTAAGCGAAGTACTATACTGGCGTCTAGCGTTAATCCATTTGCAGGCGAGCTGGGAATATTTAGCCATAATTCTTATTCTAACAGTTTCTTTTTCAGCACTTCTCAATTGTGCAACTCCACTCCGGCTCTATGTATCCAGTCCAATTTAAACTGCAAAGTGAATGCAATGTCTATCACTAGCTACTCTCTTCGTGATTATTCTTTTCTCTTAATGGTGACTTTTAATAATTCTTTTCCTAATGCCTCTATACCCTGAAGCCCCTTGTGTCTTAGTGGCTTTGGTGCCTTCCATGGGGTGATACTGTTTATATATGGCAGCTCCACCAAATCTTCTCCTCTGAGTAATTTAGAGAGGAATGAGATCATTCAGGACTGATACCAACATTCATACATTGTCTTCAATCTTCAAAGTCCATTCAGGAACAATCAGATGAACGGTGAATAAGTTTAAGAAAGAGAACAGTAAAGAGGAAAAATAGAACAGGCTCTCACATCAGTAAGAGTGATCTTCCTTCCAATTTAGTGCTAAATACATTCTTATTGTTAAACGTAGTGTACAATAGAGATAAAAAAACAAAGAAAAAAAGTCGGAGAATTCAAGTATTTATACAGTCGTCTTCAGACTCATTTTACAAATCTAGACACATATTTCACAGTATAAATATCACTTTTTCGCTGGAAGTCTTTCCAAATTCCCAGTATATATTACGTTAAAGCATTTGAAATACTTATTGAATATGTAATAATCGTGTGCAATATTTCATATTTTAACTGTTGTTTTTTTTCTTTTGTATCATATTACAAAACAGGGTGACGTTAACTCTCCATCATTTTATCTACTTTGTATCGTTGCTTACACTCCCAGTCCTTATCCGTCTATCGATTTATAACAACTAATTAGATTACTCAACTTTTTCTCTATTATTCTTGGTATTATTTTATCCAGTGAATTCCAAATACTCCAAGCATTCTTTCCTCATTATGTCTCCTGTTATTGGAATTTTTTCTCAATAGTATATGAGCGTATGCTCCTATTTACGTTAAAATGTAGTAAAATTTGAAACCATGGAATAATGTGTGACTGTTTTCTCTCATCCCGCAGATAATGTAATTTTAATAATCCAAATTGAATATGGATGGATTTCTAGAGAAATAATTCGAACGTTATGGACACCCTGGATATATTCAATAATCAAGTAATTATAATTGCTTTTTAACAAGGTACTAGTAGGCCTTTCTTTCATCTTTTACATGTTATCATCCTGATTTATCCAAGACTCCTTGTAATCTTTTCCAAGTGCAATCGTAACGCATCGAATATCCGTCCACGGAACGTTACATTTCTGGAACGTAAGTGTAACGTTCAAATATAGCCTTGGCATTCCATGACTTTTCCTTATAACTTTCTGACATTTCCCATAAATGCTGCTGAATGATTTTCATGGGATTACAATTGCTCGGTCACTCCTTCGTGAACAGATACTTATTATTATTCTGCTACACAGAAGTGAAATTTGAGAGATAACTACTGCCCAAACGCCAAGATATTTTGCATAGTAAAAACCCCGGCGCACATTTCAAGAACACAGAACGGTCAATACCTTACTATAATCGAAATTTCTCCCTTCTTGAAAATTGACTGCAGCTCATTCCAGCATCGTTCTCAACTAGAAGATATTGAGAATTGGGGAAAAGTAGTCTTATCTAAAGATTGAATCCTTGCTAAATATCTTAGGCTTGGAATAGCGTATTCATCAGTGGTTTGAGTCTCACGGTCATCTCAAGTTACATTACTCCATGAAGATATTAACTATATACGCTCCACATTTGGGAATTTTTCTTCATATCCAATTCTTTGGATTGACGACACTATTCTGAATACACAGATCGAATTAAATGTGCAGTTACTGATTAAAATCTTCTCGATATGAAATTTTCTGATCACCCGACAAATATTATACCAAAGAGATTCTGTTTCAAATTCCCTATTGCCTAATAACTGATCTTTGATCACTACGAAACAAAATTGCTACATTCACTGCGGAATAGTGAAAACAGGCATAAACATTTGCAATAAGTAATATTGGTAATTTAGAAAATTTTAGTAAATTTCGCAGTATCTATTTACATCGCATATTCTATATAAGTGAAATTAACTTAGCACACACAATATATTACCTTAATGGCGGTGAGGTAAAAAAAGGCGTTTTTTCTTCATAAGAATCCTTAAATTCGGTCTCCGAGTGGCAATAATACAACTCACCTAACAGAACGTCAGAGATTATTCCAATTATTCGAGCTGTTAGCAAGTTTTAATATTGTAGCTTTTTAAAGCGTTGTAGCTGGGATTCGACTCTTCTGAAAAAAGTATAGCAATTAGTTTAACAGACACATCTCACTGGGCAAATGGGTAATGGCTAAAGGATTGAACAGCGGACTGTGTGTGAGAGATGATCTCCATTCAAACGATGAATGATGTCATAATTAAAATGGGCAGAATATTTACAGATCAACCACTGTTGTTCTTTGCAAATAAGGAATACAACACACCGAGGAGAATCACACACACACACACATACACACACACATATATATATATATATATATATATATATATATATATATATATATATATATATATATATATATATATATAATTCAATTAAATAAATCGGCCGGTAATTGTTGTTTGATACTGTTTATTACAAACAGGGCAATTACTTAAATATTTGTATCTATAAAAAAGAATGTTAAACATAAAAATGTCTTAAAATTATTGTTGGACTTTGTCCATTTCATAATGTGTGACGTCATTTGTTTACATTTGATACGCCATGAGCAAATATGAATGCACGTGAGAGATTCATAAAGATTGAAGTTCAAATACAGTAAATTCGACCTTACTAACCCAACGCGCCTCTATGCCCAAAACGGTAAAGGCAAATCAAGCTAAATGACGGTTCCGTATAGGATACAGGTTCGAATCCTGTCGGAGGACGAATATTTTCTGTTAAAATTTCTCGGACATTCAGGCCGGTAAATGTTGTTTAATACTGTATATTATAAACATAGCCTTTACTTAAATATTTGTATCTATAAAAAAAGAATTCATGAACATAAAAATATCTTAGAATAATTGTCGGACTTTGTCCATTTCATATTATATATATAATTTAATTTAATTTGGTTCGTGCACTCTTGGAAGAAAGGCGCGAATTTATAAACAATAAGTAATATGACTTATTGTAATATTGCTAAAACGGCAAAGCTCTTCCATGAGTTGAGCCTTATCAGACATTGAGGTGTTTATTCGAAGATAGGTACGTACAAATTCGCCTTATTTCTAACTGGGCACTGATAGTTCAGGGGTATATTCCTCCACCTGGTTCCAGTTCAGTCAGGTTTCGTTCCCGACCTGAGGCAATTGGATGTCTAGCCACACTGATGAGCTGTGAAACAGTCTGTCTGTGGATTACAAGATATATATATATATATATATATATATATATACATTTGTAATATTCTATCTTCGGTGTTAGATCCGTCTTAAAACTTGCGTACATGATAGCGAATCTTAACTTATGGGCTTAAACTTCGTACTATTTACACGATGGGAGTGGAAATATCTACATCACGTAAAACGTCAAATAAGTATAAAAAATAACTTAAAAACTCAACAATTATCAATTCACTTTCTGACGCTTTTCGTATCCTCAGTTCCATTTAGAAAAAAATCGTAAAAGTTCTTTTCTGATACATATTGGCCATGTATTCCAAGCAGTTTCACGAATTAGCATTCTTATTCATGCAAATTAATCTATCATGCCACAATTTTTAGATACACTATTAACTGAATCCAATATTAATTTTGCTGACAATTCTCAGCGATAATTTGAATCAAGCAAATATTATTGTTCCGTTGAGATATAATTCCGAGCATCATCTCCGTAATACGAAAAAAATGTATATATTCATTACTTTATTACTTTTCCAGCAGACTAACTGCATTGACATTTAAGAAACTTAGAAACCTATCAGAAAATCTGTGGCCAACTACACGTTGTGTAACGGTTAGCATGTGTGTGGCACTATTACATTTAAGACTGAAGTCTGATCATTGCTGGTGCCCCATCCTTTCGTTCTTGTAATTCATCCAAGCTACGCTTAGAAAATCAGTATATTAGAAACTACGTAAATATGTTCTTTATTAAATTAGGGGAAAAAATCCACGCTTAATGTCATAAATAATATCTGCCAAATGACAGTGTGATAAAGGACTACACATTGCAATGATATTTTTCTTCATGGCGATTCCCTCCACTTGCATATATCGCTACCAATCATTATCTTGAACTAAGCGGAAACAGATACGAAACAAATCTACTTTGCTCTACTTATTAGATCGAAAATGCACGCATGATCAGGGACTACACAACAGATTAAACAATTTAATCACGTATTGAATCACTGCTACAAACGATCATATATATTTTATAGTAAGCATTTCAGGTTATCTGAATTTCGCTCATTTGAACAAAATTTAAAGATATCTAATACACTTGGAACATTTCATTAAATTCCAACATGTATTGTTATTTTAATCTAGAATATTAAACATGCTTGAAGAATTGAGGATATTCTCGTAAACACACTTAAATGAAGTTGATGCTGGTATAATAATAATTAAAATTTTATGAATAATTGGAATTGCCCACAAATGTCTAAAGCAATTACACAATCGTAATATAAACTTGTCAAGCTTTATGAAAAATTGCTTTTCTAAGCCCAGCTTGGATGTAGCAAAAGGCCAAAAGTATGGGTTACCCAGTAAGGATCGAACTCACTTCTCAGTCGTAATTGATCTATCAAGACAGGATTTCTAACCATTACACCACGCCTTATAAAATTAATGTCAATATACAAAATTAATATTTGGATAGATTTGACAGAATGAACGGAAAGGGAATAGGATATCCCCTAAATATGTTTCAGAGAAAATAAAATGACCATTTTTAATAAACACAAATCATATAACTGTATGTTTTTCCAAAACAAAAACATCCCCAAAAAATGTGGAAAATGTTCCGAATACTCGGGATATCAGTAGGAGTATTCCTATTTATATTACAGATATATATTTAATTTGGAAATTTCATTTCCATTCACCTGTTTAAACTTGTTACTTAATTAATTCAAATAGAGTTGTATTAAAAAATATTATGTCAGAAAATTGTAATGAATGTATACGATTTATATAAACATTTCAATAATATTACTTAAGAGTAAAGGTTCCGGCAGAAATATATGCCTTTTTTAAAGGTTGACAATAAGACCAAGGTAACTGCTTTTATAAAACATATTTCACTGTTGTTTAAAGAGAAAGCTACTGTTTTTACTCATTTCATTTTTAAAATGAAATCTTCTAAAGACTGTTTATACACTGTCGTAGACAATGTCTGGACATTTTCTGGAGTTCAAGCGCTCGAGTTTGTCCAGTTTAAAAGGTAAACCTATAGTTCTAAAACATTCAACCAATAACAGTATCGTCATTATATCTGGAACAGCATCATTCCGACGTAGCATGGAATGAACAAGACGCGATCTCTGTTCACAGATTCACTAGTCATAAAAACGTTTCAGCAAGAAACACACACGGTGAATCTAGTCCAAGTCATGATGTTAACTAATGATATCTAAAAGCAATATTAAGCATTTAGCTAAATGAAGCTATCATTGTCACTTACCTCAGTTCAATATCAGCACACAAGGCACATTATAAATTGTGGATGGTATTTCTGCTCCACACTGTAATCTTATATATTGGTTACAGGAACCATTATCAAACTAGAGCATGAATGGGATTATATAAATGGAATCAATAAGTAAATATATTAGGACCTTGAATAACTTCTATCTGTTTTCCAACAGATGGCGTTCCCAGAATTGCGTGTGTGTAGTTTCAGATGTTAACGTATCTATAAGGAAATATTATAAGCAAGCTTGGAATTCAACGTATGTCATTTCGCCGAGGTGTAACGAACTTCGTATTTCATATCGTTAAATATGTCGGATTTCGTGCCAAAGAAAGTTTATTTGCAGGGATTTTTAATAAAATGCATTATTCAAAAGAAAGCTGCAGCTGGAGCACACATAATTCTTGTTGAGGCTTACGGCGACCATGCTCTGTCGGAAAAAAAAACATGCAGAGATTGGCTAAGAAGCTTCAAAAATAATAATGATTTTGATGTTGAAGATAATGAACGCTCTGGCGTACCGAAAGATTTTGAAGACGAATACTTGGAGACATTAATTCCTGATGACTCATATCAGGTGCAAGCTGAACTTACAGAATCAATAGGAGTTGGTCACACAACAGTTTCGAAATGATTGAAAGCGTTAGAAATGATTCAACATCAAGGGTATTGAGTGCCGTACAAGTTGCAGCTGAGAGACGTCGAACAGTGTCTTGTCACGTGTGAACAGCTGCTTCAGCGCCAGAAAAAGAAAAGGTATTTTGCATTGTACCGTGACCGACGCTGAATAGTGGATACACTACGATAAACCTAAGCGTGGAATATCTTGTTGTAAGCCGACCATGCTTCAAATTGGGTTGCAAAGCCGAAAATTCATTGTTCGAATCTTCTAATCAGCATTTATTGGTTCAGCTGTGTGAAGTTGGTTATGATTTACTCAAACCGACCGAAACCATCACAGCAGATCGCTATCAACTAAAACTGATGTGTTTGGGCCGAGTATTGAAGAAAAAAATAGCCGCTCTACGAGCTGAGCCACGACAACATTATTTGCAACATAACAACACTAGGCCACATGTTGCAAAACGGGTGAAAATCTATATGGGAACGCTTAAATGTGAAGTCCTACCCAATCCTTCGTATTCACCAGACATTGCCCCGACCGATCATCACTCGTTCGAGTTGATGTCACATGGCCTAGAAGAGCAGCACTTCATTCTTATGAAGATGCCAAAAAATTTTTCGACTCATAGTTATCCTGAAATGACGTGTCGTTTTTTCGACGTGGAATTCTAATACCGCCAGAAAGATGGGGAATCGTAGTGGCTAGCGATGGACATATTTCATTGACATTTTTCTTAATAATATTTGTAAATAAAACATTACTTTTCATGAAAAATCAGCGAGAACTTATTCAAGTTCTTAGTTTATGTAATAAATACATTTAATTTCTACATTTTCCATATGTACAAACTTCATTTTAAATTTTCTTTAATTTTTTTTTTATTAATTATTGATGTATTTAAATTAACAAGAAGATTGTTTTGAGATTTTTACAGTTTCCTTTGATTAATATCATGTGAGAAATGCGAAACTTCAAATTTCAACAGCCCACAATGGTTTTCATGCAATACATGTCAGATAAATTTATCGAATTCCTCCGTCTCAAATATTGTTCATATATAGATAAGCATCATTTTTCAGAGTTACACATTATACACATAGCATTATTTTCTTTTCAATTTTCAATAAAGATTAAATGAATATGATAATATATCATTTAGAAATAATTCGTAAACTTCAATGTAACTAAATTTAAAAATAATAAAAACTTGTGTAGCAAAATATTGTAGACAAAAATCTAAACAGGATTTCACCTAAGTTTGGTGCGGGCTGTATCATTAGAGTAAGTATTTATCTGATAAAATTCTAACGTGATCTCTTCACTGGGATTTTAGATCGGAGCGAATTATTTTGACGACATGTTTAAATGTTTGTATTCCGTGTAATTATAAGAAATGAAGTCACATTGTAATGATTCCAACTGTAATTCCATTAAGAACAAGAAGAAACATGGACTATTTAGAAATTATTCATAACTTTTTTTTTTAAGCATTTCACGCCAAGCAAGGCGGAAAGCCACTAGGACGCAAGGGGTTACAGACAAATTGAATCAAGATCAGATAGGAGTGATAGAAGAAAAGATAGGGAGAAGGATAGTGGATAGATCATGGCAACTAGAGATGTCGATTGATATTACATTTGAATCGCTGGAGGTTATAGCTATCAGGGAAACTGGAATAGGGAAGGGAGTTCCACAGGCGAGAGGTACGAGACATGAAGCTATTAGAGTAGAAGAGACGGCTACATTTAAGAGTTTCGACAGTGAAAGGGTGAGAGCGGGATGCCAGTCTCGTAGGGCGCTTGAACTCATGAAGTCTGGGAACCAGCGAAAGCAGCTCATCGGAGCAATTGCCATGAAAGTATTTGTAAAAAAGTCAGAGAGAGGCGACAGCGCGTCTGTGAGAGAGTAACTGTAGACGAGATGCCAGAACAGGGCCAATTATATTGCATATCTGCCCCTGGGGCCTATCAATAACCCCGAGGCAAACAGAAGGGGCTCTAGACCATATATGGCAGCAATACTCCATGCAAGGGCGAATTGTTGATTTGTAGATCTGGAGGATCGATTCCGGGGAGGATCGATTCCGGGGAGCCAACTTTCCTTGCGGTAAACGAAGCAATTGACTCAATGTATTTGTTCCATCTCAGGTCAGCAGTCAACGTGAGACCAAGCAGCCGCAGAGAGATGCTCTCGAGAAGTTGTGCGTCAGACATTCTAATGGAGGGGAGGGAAGGATCTCTGTAGTGATTAATAGAGATCAATTTCCTTTTGAGGCATTAAACTTCAATCCTGAAGCAAAATTGGCAATGTATTTTAAGATGTTGAATAGGCCGAACTTGTCAGGTTGATATCATTTAATTAAACATCCTTGCATATGTGTGTGTGTGTGTGTGAAAGAAATAGAGAGATGGACAGAGAGAAAGAGAAAGAGAGAGAGAGAGCGAGAGTGAATGAACACTCCATGTCACTCATATTGTAGCAAACCACACGTATACCCTATTTATCCTATTTTGGAGAATTAAGTTCCACTCGAGCAACTACTTCCTGCGAACCACTGCCCTGTGGAAACGACTTTCAACAGGATGTTTGATGTGTGTGTGTGTGTGTGTGTGTGTGTGTGTGTGTGTGTGTGTGTGTGTGTGTGTGTGTGCGTGTGTGTGTGTTTGCGACTGTGTGTTACGGTGCTATTTTTGGCTGTAAGTATAAACAGTGAGAATTTAAGTCAATACGTATTTTGAGTTCAAACCTCAATTTAAAAATTAACAAAGGAAACTAAAAAACAAAGAAGCTAATTTTTTACCATTAATTTAAGCAAATTATTAAAGCAATCAAAAATAAACAGACGTCACGTAAGAGAATACTATATTCTTAATTCCTTCGCAGACATACCAATATAATTAAAATGTAAATAGCAGACAATTTGATTCACTGAGAAGAGAGGAGTCAGTATTGATAGAACCCATTAACCTTATGAGAATTAAATTCGTTCCTTAACATCCCTTTCCTCCTAGAAATGAATGAGACGAATTTCAAAGCAATTCTTGCGAATTACTCTCCAAATTTGTTCCAAAAATTCCAACCCTTTCCAATTTTGTTTCAATGAATGCTGCTAAGTAATTATTTTTTTCAGACTCTCTAACACATTTTTTCTCTCAGTCGCTAAATTGTGATTACGTTTAAATAAGCAAATCATTTTTATTTTATATTTTACCTGTATCTGTATGAACACACATACACACATCTATCTATGTATCTATCTATCGACATATATGTATCTATCTATTTATCTATGTATGCAACTATATATATATATATATATATATATATATATATATATATATATATATATATATATATATATATATATATATATATAGAGTGGGGGAAGTAAATATTCGTACACATGAAAAATTGCATTTTTATAAATGACAAAAGCCTTAACTGAAACAAGTTTTGAGACATTTTATGTGTAAAGATACATTTTATTAAAAATTAGTAATAAACTTAATTAATTCTCATTCTAACAGAAATTAATGCATTTTTCCATGTAACTGATGAAAGAAGTATTCGTAAAATTAATTATTAGAATAAAATAAACAATTAATTATGAAAAAAGTATATACTAGAATGATCCAGTAATGTTATGACTAATTATAGTAAACGCTATTAGACATTATCAGAGCATTCTACTATTTCTAGTCTTACGAGAAGGTTCTAATAATGCCTAAAGGTAAAGAATTGACTATTTCGCAAAAACATTTTTATTTAAGGCTTTTTTCATTTATAAATATACAATTTTTCAAGTATACGAATATTTATTTCCCCTACTGTATGTATGTAAGTATGTATATGTATGTATGTATGTATATATATATATATATATATATATATATATATATATATATATATATATATATATATATATATATATTTCTGTATTTAAGCAGCAATCCTTCTTTCATGCACATTTTATTGAATACGACAGACAAGGTACAGTGTTTTAGTTTTCTTATAAAATCCTCATGTGATCTAATGTTTTTTTTTTGTTTTCAGATGATAAATTAATAAAACAGTCCGTACGTATATTTTTTCCCGAGCGCCTTCGGCTATATGTTTGGCGATGTTTTTTTTTAAATTTTATCTTTGAAAATTTAGTCATTGTCAAGGATGAATTTTTCTATTCATTTTCAAAAACAAATATTTTCTAAATTAAACTATCTTGACTTATTCAATGAAATGCACACACACACACAAACACACACACACACACACAATATATATATATATATATATATATATATATATATATATATATATATATATATATATATATATATATATATATATATATATATATATATATATATGTATATATATGACTCGCACATATAATGCTGCTGTTAATAAAAACAGTGCTCATTGTTATATAACAGACTTATTATGTAATACAGTAATTAATATACGTATCTGCCACCGATAGAACGACACATCAACATGTATTGAATATGCGATGTTTATTTGCTGAATAAGAATAATAATTAGCTAGCTTGTCACAATCGTGTAGTTATATATAAAGCTAGAATTAGGTTTCTTTAAATAAAATATTTGGCAATTAAAATATGCGGGATTTACATATATGTAAAACAAAAAAATAAAAAAATAATATATTTTTGAATGGACAATATTCATATTTTATTTTTTCTATTTTTAAAAAAAATTTTGATTAAAGGAAAATTAATTGTTCTATTTAAGGAAAAGCATAAATTTACATACAAAAATAAATAAATAGTAATTTACATTATAAATTAAACCGTAATTTGCATTAAAATAATAAATGATGGATACTTATTTTTATTCCTACATGTTACCATCTACACGTTATCATTAATTCAATTGTCTTTTTTAATAAGTTAGGCTTACTTAACTTTTAAAACAACCAGTTTTTCAACTAAACATACATTGCCTTTATTTACAATTCCTTTATATGTTTGCAAGGATTTTCCGTGGAACCAAAATTAAATTTGATTTAAATATTAACAAGTAATTTCTCTTTAATTTAAAATTACTTTTTGAAAAATTTTGAGAAATTAAACTAGAATATTTACCCCTATAAATATATATATATATATATATATATATATATATATATATATATATATATATATATATATATATATATTATTATTTTTCTTATATACATATACTAATTCCGCTTATTTTATTTGTAAAATACATTTAAAAAATTAATTAGATGCAATCCCGGCAGATAAACGTGTTAACTTTTGAATCGTGTATCGGTCAATTCATATTCCTCACCTGAAGATGACGTTATGCATGAAACTGAAAGTCATGCTCGCGGTAAGGGACATTGTTTATTTGAGAGAGAGAAAGAGAGATAGAGAGAGAGAAAGAGAGATAGAGAGAGAGAGTATGTGTGTGTGTGTAAGAGAGAGAGTCAGATAAAGAGAATGAGGGCAAGTTTTATCTAGTAGGTAAATGTATAACTAACACTATTAAATTACTGCTTCTCTATGTCTGCTGGAACTAGTGTACCTAAGTAGTATATTTTTATATATCTTTTATAAAGAATTTCATTCATATCTCCAGGTAACTACTTCGTTGTACTTTAACCTGCGGATATGGAAGTTCTATCGATGACCGAATTGAAATCGACACGGCCAGTTCAAATACTTGTCGATTTCTCTTTTATTTGCTTCGTTCTAAGGAACGAATGCACCTTCCTCCAGGTATAGATTTAATATAATGAAGGGCTTGGCTCTGTTGTTTTTTTGTCGACAAACAATATATATAGGAAGAGTCTTAATTCTAAAATAAGTCTACAGATAGTTGGGCTCCATCATGGTATTTATTCAAGATTTACAACTGCACAGGTTAGGGTATAATTGAGCCCTTAATAAATTATTCAAATCGTGGCTTCACGTAGCTGTTCATATTGAAAAGTGTATTTACGTTTTTTTAATCAATGCCCCCCACACACAAAAAACACGGCGAAAAGATACCAAGACCCAAGTCATTACGTGGAGCGAAAGTGAACGAGACAATTTCAGTGAGATGAAAGGGAAATAAAAGAACATAAAAAGTAAAAAAAAAACCAAAAAGAGCATACGGTAATACAGAAGATAGCAATTTATATATATATATATATATATATTTTTTTTCAGATTGTATGTTGCAGGTTAGTAAGAAACCAGGAGATATTCCCACGGATGAGAAGTACGAGAAAATAAATTATTAGAATAGAACTTACGGTTGCATCTAGCTACGTCTACAGTCAATCGATGGAAACTTGTTGCCAATTTAGTTGTACGCTTGAATTCATGTCGCCCAGGCAGCAAATGTAAAAACTCATCAGAACAATTACCATGTAGATATTCATAATAAAGAGAGCGGGAAGTTACGTCAAGTGGGTGGGAATATGAGTGACGCCAAGATGCAAGATCAGGATTGATTACATTACAGATGCATTGCATTTCGTCAAGAATCTCGAGATATATAGCAATAGCTGACCAGATATTTCTGCGGGAACGAATAGGAGATTTATTAATATACAGGAATGATAAATAGCCCATCAGGGGACAGAGAACGAACCTTCCTGGAAATACTTGTAGTAATTAATTCATTATAATCACTGGACTTCATGCCAGTCGAATACACGAGCGGGAAAAGGAGCCGGAATTTGCCCCCTCCTCTACATCAGCATCAGCCTTATTGATTGAAAACAGAAAGGTTTCTCTTTGGTCTCAGTGCGTCTAAGATGTCACCGACGAAGTAACGTTTGATGAAATTACTCTAATTTATCCATTAATAATTCAGGTAGCTGTCATTTGGTGAGTGTCAAAGGTTAAAAATCTAATTTTGTACGTTCATTTAAATTACTATATTGATAAGAAATTATATTCCGTTTAAATAGAGTTGTCAAAATTGACTTCAAACACCCGAATATTTTCACAATTTGCTTTAAATTATTTATTATTTCATTATCTATTATTTTCCATACAAAAAGGGAAATTAACCCTTGCTATACAAATGTTATTTTAAATATCATTCTAATTTTGCTTTTATGTATGTTTGCATGTGTCCATGTATTTTTTTCATTCAATGAGAGACATATATTTAGTTTCACATTAAAAACAAGATATAAAAATATATTTCCAAAAGTAATTGCATTTTCGAAAAGTTATATAAATTATTATAATTATCTACTATGAGGTGTAGGAAATTACGCATTTTATTGACTCCTATTGTATTACATTGCACATTTTCTCCAGTCTGACTGACAGATTATACCTTTTTTCAGTTTCGTATTTCAAAACAGACAAAACCTGTGCGCTCCCGCCTGTGCTCGTGTATACATTAAATGACAAATGCATATGTAATTCACTCCTTCTCAACAGAAATATCGGCATATATAAGCGGATGTAAAGTACACATTTGCTTTGTGTGATGAAGAAGGAAACATCTATTAACGTATAATATTTGATTGGTTAATTGATTCTTTTTCTACGGATTGTCAATTTTTTTTTATTTACAGACAGCAAATATTCTTTGGTTGTAAGATATTTTTGATACGATCATTATTTGGTGATACATATCTTAATAATTAACCCATAAATTGTGGGAGAAGACGTAGACTCATATCTTTCACAAGGGTATTTGCGCGTAAGTTACTATAACGAACACAATGGGAATTATTATTTTATGATAGAGATTATTAAAACTTATAGTGAAGTGTACTGCTTAGTGTCGTCAGTGAAATTTCACTTTATTACCAATTATGCATTAGCTGTTATAAATGTATCATCTCTGAAGTATCTATTTTATTAGATTGTGTATGAAATTGTGTTGTGAACAAAAATTTCACAGTCCTTTACGTCCGCGATAACTATCATATTTTCACAGTCTACATTGATTGGGGAGACGAAATATGGATTCCACCCGACAAAATAATTAAATTAGAAACAAGTAATGAAATAATTATAAATCAAAAATATATCTCTTTTTATTAACTTGTTCCAATTTTGGAAGTGTAATCATAATCAGATTATTCGATTTTTAAATTCTATA
>CAHIKZ030000278.1:845000-870000 GCA_903632075.3 Acanthosepion pharaonis
GCTCAATATAAAATTCAGAGCAGATATGTTTGAATAAAAGACAGACCACGTTAAGATTCCATGTAATAATCTATTTCACCATAAATCCCTTTAACAGGGTTCTGGATCATCAGACTTTACTTCCAAAAGGTGAAATGAAAAATGAACTGAAATTCTCACGTTTTTTACGGACCTCATCAAGTATACGCAAAGTTAACGAAGTGGGGAAGTGAGGTGGGAGAGATGATATGAGTGTGTCATATGTATCATTTTAGTTTCCTATTTTAACCCCAGTGTGTCGGCTAGATGTTGCTCAAATTTAACGCGTCTCGTCTTTAGATAAACGTGGTTAAGGGGTGAATGATAAGAAAGACATTAAAGGAAGACGTTACAACAACCCCAATAAATTATACGACAAGTTTAATTCAAATTCTTAGACGCTGTCAGTTCGCATTACTTTAATGCGCATATTTGGGAGGTTAAGGTTTGTTAAATATCTAAATGTTAAAACAATCTACGAAGAAATTAATTTGAAATTCGGTAGAGTTTTGGGTATTTTCTATAAAGCAGTCGATTGGAAAAATCCATAGACAGAACATTGGAAGAGCAATCCAATTTTTATTTAGTAATTTTTTTTTTTTTCCCTAAAACTTTTATCTTATAGCTTGTTAGGTTGACATATATTCGTTTGATTTTTGTTCATTAAGTAAACTCGTGATTGTTTTTCTGTACCCAATTATCAACAGTTATTCCCATTTAAATAATTTTATTCTCCACACTGGGGTAGTATCTTTCAATCTCAATTAAAGTACCAATCTAAACTTTCCCTTCGTGCTATTTAAAATTCACTTCCAATTGCAGAATATTAGAGGAGAAATTTGTAAGAGATGTCACTAGCAGAAAATTATGTCCTTCTTTTACAATTTCTTATCTACACATGTCTTAAACCCCTATTTGTAAACACATACCTATATCTTCTTATATGATGGAAATATACATGTGGTGGTTTCGTGTGAATGTGTGTGTAGGTGTATATAGGAAATCAACAGTTAAAATTCGGCACAAAGATGTGTGACAACCTCAATTAAAATTCATAGGTTAAAATTCCGGAGACTTGCAACTGCCGACCGTCTTCAATGCTAATAGACTTCGCCCTCCGTGATCTCTCTCCTGCAGCTAGCCGCTTAACTCGGGGAAAGCCGAGGAAAGTCAGGAAAATAGATGCGAAACTCATTGTCACTGAGACTAGGCTCTTTCGTAAACCGGCTCTCGAAATGCCGCCGAAAAGCCTCTCACATATCAGTCGCCATCATGTTATGCTACACGAGAGTTTTGACCGCACGAATGTAATGATCGGAAACGCGACAGATCTCATCCTTGCGCAATTGTGCGCCCTTGCTCACTTCGATAGACATCTTGTTTACCACATGTCTAACAACTTGACCCTGGTAGCGCTCGTAAGCCACGCGCTACAGAGATTGCCTTACTTAACCTTTTTCAAGAGAGTATTCTCAGCCTAATTGTCTTCACCTTTTAGACATCCAGTGAGAGCAGTTAGCTATCTTCGGTCGTGAAGGACCTAATATTATGCTTAAGCCTCTTCGATCATCTATACCGGCCCTTCTAACAATCTATCCAGGTAGAATACTCCACATCTTCCGCCCAATGTGATCAACCTGGCAAAAAAAGTGCGTTTCCTGGATCGCTGCTACATCTACGTCAACGGAAAGGAGATCACGAAGATGGCCGGCCGCCTTACTCGGATCCATCAAGCCCCTTTCATTCAAACTAGCTAACTTGAGAGTCATTTTTTTCACTTTGATTCCTCTAGTCACAGACTGAACCGTAATCAGCGGACGAAAGTGCCCTGACGAATTGTTCCAGGCTCCCTGTCACCATCTCTTTCTTCGTGCGACACTCCAGAACAATGTTGCCGACGTCCGAGAGGTAGCTCAGGTTTAAGTCCCTGTATAATAAAGGATGGAGGATTACTGGGACCCTTCAATCACACTATGTTTTTTTTTTTTTTAGTTTTTTCAGGTTCGGAGTTCACATTTCTAACATACGGATCTCCGGAAAGTCATCCTTTGCTTCGTGTAGATGATCCCACACTCTCAGATCTCTGCCTGTGTTCCTAATTAAATTTATCCCCTCAGCAGCCTTGGGGAAATTTCGGGGCGGTCTTCCATAGAGCGCACGTCTACTGAAGTTGTTTTGAATAAATGTTTTAGAAGCGCTCCCTTTTGTGCTTTGAAATGGCCCTTTCTATTGCTTGCCTGTTTAATTGATATGATCTTACTCGACTCGGGGAAACTCTTCTTATGAGAAAAACTCTAGTGTGAGGTGCTGGGCGTTGGGGAGTGCTGATGGAAAGGGTATGTTGGGTGGAGTGGAATGTCGTTGGCTGCGGTAGTATTGGGAGGGCGTAGGAGGCGGGTATTTGGAAGGCGGCAGTGGTGCTTTCAAAGGGTAAGAAGCGAGGCTTCTTGAGGTAATTTCCTCTGGTTTCTTGATCGGGAAAACTGGATGGATCGTTCCTTGGTTTTGAATTTTTGCTTCTTCGACCCTACTTTTTGCCAGCTCGCTTATACTAGTTAGTAATTTTTTTCTTCTTTTTCTTCTACTTCCTCTCTATCCATTTTCAGGGATGCGGACCTAGATTGGAGCATTTCTCCCATTTAAATCTCTACTCTATTTTGGTTCACCCGCCGCTTTCCCTTCTTCAGCGGGTCTTCCTTCTCAAATTGAGGCTTTGCATTCTGGTGCTGCTGTTCTACTGACGATCCTTCCTCACTTTTCTATTTGTGTTGTGTTTCTGGATTTCGTCCCGGGCAAGCTTTTGAGAAATGCCCCCCGGCTCCATAAGCTCATTAAAGTGGTCGAAGCGCCTCCACAACGACATAAATAAATCTTCCTTCAGACATTCATGTGTTTGGTATTACGATAATTTTTTTTTCTTTTTACGGCAATTGCGATTTCAAAATCGCTTGTGGAGGACCCTTCAGAGACGTCCCTAAACTTCGAAAAGAAAAAGTCTAGACTCCGTTTTGAGTAGTGGAACACTATGTAGGGTCACCTTCGCTTTTCTTGTTCCTAAATATTCTGTTTGTAGCCTAACTGAATTAGTAGTCAGAATACAGCCAGTCAGCGCTTTAGTTTTTAGTTTAGCTAACAAAACTTCCCACATTGCCGTATTCCTTCTTGTCAAGATTTTCATTGATATTTGAAGGCTTATCAGGGCCTGCATAACATTTCTATTCAGTGTAATTAATTTAAGAGGTTTTGGCTCAGTTGTTAATAACGAGTGTTCACCTTTATCCAACAGAGTCGGCACCGTTAGCCACTCGTTTCCTTTCACAAAGGATTTAAATTTGCCCTTAAGTTTTTTAGGGTTTTATTTTTTTTTTTTCATGAGTCTCGTCACTCAATTCGAAAGTAAACAAAACGCGGAATTTAAACGAACAAGAAATGAGATACAAATGAATTTGGCAAACAAAAATGACACTTACTTCACAGAATATCCAACGAAACTTTCAACAAACTGACGCTAAAATATCCAAATTGCTAATAATATAATTGGGATCAACTGTTTATGGTAAATTGAGTAAGTACGTGAAAAGATACGCATTTCTTCAGAAAATATGCTAATATTTTGTGAGGACGAATAATTCTCCACACAAATGTTAGTGTGGGAGTATGTGTGTCTTTGTTTGTGTGTGTGTATATATGTGTGTGTGTGTGTGTGTGAGAGAGAGAGAGAGAGAGAGAGAGAGAGAGAGTGTGTGTGTGTGTGTGTGTGTGTGTGTGTGTGTGTGTGTGCACGCGCGCGTGTCTGCGTGCACGCGCGTCTTGGCGGTAGATTTTGATGTGGTGTTAACTGATTCCATTGTAAATGATCCGTTGTATTTGATATCATGTCCAGATCTCTACTCGCTGTGTTATAAACATAGTTGAATCAGTTTGAATACTGCAAACTGGATATTATTTTCGAAGAAATTTATGGAAAGTACCTTTATCTGAAACAGTAGGGACATTTATCATCACTTCAATGAGAGCAATATTAGTGGCAAGCATTAATGACTACCATTAAATAGCACATGAAGCAAGGAAATATATTTCATGATCAAGACCAGAGACACAGGTTAGGTAACGTCTCTCGTAACAGACGTTTGACACTGGACCGACTTACATCGACATTTCATACAAGAGGTCCTAAACGCATATCCATGAGGTCAGCTCAACATTCATTATCTTTCTTTAGCTCCACGACATTGAACATTGTACACAACACAGAATCGTTACATCAATATTTAGAGGAATGTGGGCATCTGACCTTTTCATGGGAGGCAATATTCCAGTAGTTTCTTGTAGATAGCATCCAGTCTGACGATGCCTCCACTGTATATGGACCCCAATTATTAATAAAATCATCATGTCAGCTCCAGTGTGGAATGCTTACATATATTTTCTATCCTCTGCTCTAAATTAAAGTTGCACTTTTTCTTGAGTTTACACATATTCATAGACTTCATAAGCTCCAAGGCTGACGTAATCCTCTCGTGATAATGAACAAACGTTGCCCAGTATTTGTTTGGGTATCAATTTGAAGATTCCCAATGCAAGCTTGCCCATCAGATTAGTCCGACTTGATCTCACTCGAGTATTTAACAACGCTTACCTGAAATATTATAGTGATTTCGATGTTATCAAATTTGAGAACACCGTTTAGAAGGTGCTGTAAATTTGGAAGAATATTGTAAGTTTCATTGTTTGAATTAAATCTTATACAATGTCTCAGATGTGCAAAAATTTTATAGAAAATGCATATTTAAATTATGTATCAAATGTTGTCCTCGAATATTGAGAGTTATGTGAATAGTAAATGTTACAAAATAAACATTACAAACAGTATTGTCATGTTAAGTTTGGGGGCACATTTCTTTTTAAAGTAACAGATAAAGGTTTTTTGGGGAAAAGGCAGATTATTTTGATCTTGCTTAGTTATTTTAAGAGAAATGAATTAATGGTTACAAGTAGGCATAGCTGTTGAAATATATTGATACAGATTGATTTTTCACGTAAACCATCTCATTTATCATTTTTAGGATTTTTAATGGTTTGTAGGTCCGTTTACTTTTATATAATTTATTTTTCAAAAAAAAAAAATTATTAAAGAGAATATAACCAATCTTCTTTTCCTACAATGTTGAATATAAAATAATATACCCAAATTTATATTAAAAAATATATATTATCATTTTTGTTCACATACTGTTTTAGGTCCATCTGTTTAAATATGCCAGTAACCACTATTTATCTAAATATAAAATAAAACATCACCGTTTCTTTTACATATAAATATAATTTTAAATATAACATACATATTTTAATTAAAAAAATCACAGTAATAACAGCATAAATCATGGCGTGTGACAACATAACAGTAAATAGTTTTTGTTTTTTTGTTTTTTTATTAAAACGTAAATTATATAACGTTCAGTCAATATCAGAAATATGGGCTGTGCATGAAAGTCTTAGTCAAGCTACCGGTAGCTCAACTGGGATTTTCTATATATATATATATATATATATATATATATATATATATATATATATATATATATATATACACGTATGTATATTTACGTATATACAATAGAGAATTTGTATATATGTATGTGCATATGCGTATATAAGTCAGTGTCTAAAAGTGAAATAGAGGAGAGAGCGAGAAGAGAATGTGTGTGGGTATGGATATGCGTGAATATAATATATCGCATATAGTTTGCAGATATTAAAATACATAGCTATATGCACTGTAACTACTGTATATTTATTAATATATACTTAATAACACTGCTACAGTGCATTTACCTTTGTATTTTAACAACTGCAATCTGTGCGATATATTATATTCACACACCACCACATGCAAACACATTCTATCTCTCTATAATATATATATATATATATATATATATATATATATATATATATAATTCTTACACACTATCTCTGTAAAGAAATGTAGACATATATATGTATGTATACATACACTCAATTGTATATACGTAAATATACATACGTTTATATATATATATAAATATATATATATATATACAAATATATATATGCAAAATATATATATATATATATATATATATATATATATATATATATATATATAAAGAGAGAGAGAGAGAGAGAGAGAGAGAGGCAGAGATACATAGATAGATAGATAGCTAGATATTAAGATTCTACTTTTTACCTGAACTTGTAAATTCACTACTACTCCTGTTCAGAAATATCTCGTTATCCCATCCTGTCCAATATATGTGCGTGCATGAGAATTCACAAAGTTAGTGAGTTTAAAAAAAAAAAAAAACTTATCCAACAGAGATTTTCCGTATTCCTTTATCCATAAATAAATATATATATATATATATATATATATATATATATATATATATATGTGTGTGTGTGTGTGTGTGTGTGTGTAAATGAAATAAAATTATTGGCTGGCTGCAGCGATTTTAGTTGTCGGAATGCATCACTCAAATTTCCGCCCTCCATGCAACGAATTTGCGTATTTGATCGCTATCAGCGGATATTCCTGTAATCAGTTTTGGCACAAACTGACCAAGCAGAGAGAATGGATAAATTGAATGGCGAGCCGGAAGGATTTGGATGTATTTCTTTCCAAGGCTGCTTTTTCCCTTTTCATGCTAGCGATCGTGTAATGCTTTTTCGCATGCAATACGCTGTTATCCCGATCAACTTGACGAAGATGTTTCTTGCATTTCCTACCATACTTACTCTCCTTATCCACCCCTGTCTCACCTGCGTGAAGAGAAAGTACTCATAAGTTTTAAGATATATACATTCGTCGCACATGCAGAATATACATCAGCGCCTGTTTCCCCGATCCGCTTCCAATGCGCACTCAAATGAAAGAAAATACAACATCGGAGATTTTGATTTTGCGGTCATTTTTCCTTTCTTATATTTGAAATTTTTCTTTCATTTTTTTTAGATTATTGACTCGTCATGTTCAGACTCTTCAACGCTTTTGCACTCAATATGAATTAGTATTATAACGATGCCATTAATATCACACACACACACACACATATATATACACACACATATATATATATCTATTTATCTCTGTGTGTGGAGTGTCTGTTTATATATATATATATATATATATATATATATATATATATATATATATATATATATATATATATATGCTGTGAGATGGAAAATTTCAGATATAAACAAAAAAAGAGAGTCTAAAAACAATACGAATAAAGAAAAAGGATAGCTGTTTTCTACCGAGGCGTTTCGTCCTCATTAAAAAAGTAAAGGTTATACATTGCAATATGTACTTATAAACATCAGTAAAATATATTTTTTTTTAGTTTATAGAATTTAAATTTGAAATCTTTCAGATATATACTTACGATTAAGTGTGAAAACTATGGAGGATTATAATTGATATAATTCAGTGGGCTATTAATCGAAAGTGAATAAACATTCTTATAGTAGTTGTTTATTATTTTTCTTATTTTTCTTTGTTACAAAATAAGATCTCTACATTTACCTTGATGAAATCTATTAGACGACGAAAAGCATTGGTAAGTATTACATTTCTGTTGTTTTTATTCAAATGATACTTACATTATATCTTTAATGATGCATTGGTATCAAATATTTTTTACACGACAATACTTCCCTGTTATAAGTATCGAGTCTCGCGTAACACAGCGGGTATCGCTGACTAAAAACATATAATCTTGATTTACGTTTGAACAAATACGTTTTAGTTATCACAATCAACGAATGAAAATCTACTTTATAGTTTGCATCAGCTTATCGCTTCCTAAGGATCATGTCTCCTCAACTTCTTTTTATTTTTCACAGAAATCTTAAAATTGCCGCATAATTTCTACTTGACTGACATCATAAAAGTAGGTACCCACAGATTCGTTAGAAAATGTACATACCATAATGAAAAAAATCCCCAAAACAATTTTTTTTCTAGTTAAAATTTTATTATTACTAGGAAAAAAAAAAAAAAATTTGATTATTAAACTAGATATTCTGACCCTATTTACCACGCACACAATTTCAGTTGAATTATGTTCATCTTGGGACCAAAAATTAGTATAGATAATTTTAGCCTTTTTTTGCAGTGAAAAACACATTGATTTCAAAATCCTTGTAAAAATAAAATTTTTATTGGTTTTAAAGTAACCTTCATGACGTATTTACAAATGAATTAAATTATTTAAAAAACTTTGTTTTTTACGAAAATCATGAAAAGAAACATTATATATGCCTATTGCCCCGCACTTATTTAATATAATAAAATTTCTAGAAATTATTTTTTGTGCCGCTTAAATTTTATATTAGTTATACAGTTACGCTCAGAACACTTTCGAAAATTTGAATCATTTTTTGTCGTAAATCACGACTGCCTGATACTAATAATCTGCTCTGAATCATAAAATAAATCATCCAATAAAATATAAGATATTATTTATTAGAAATGCTTTTAATTGCATTTTACGTATAAGTTTTATTATGGATATTACTGTCTGAAAAAAAAAAATGGATGAATAATGAATATGTTGTCATTTAAAAAAAGATATGAATAATTTTACAGGTTTATATGTTTTAAATATCTGCATTATTTTATAGAGGTTATGTTAAATTTTTACTAAGGAAACATTACATTTACTAATCATAAATACACTACCTTACAACAGCGACCCGGAAAATTTTAAAACTATTGTGTTTATGTTTATAAACGTGCAACTTTATGTAAATACTGACGTTCTTTTCAGAAACAGAAGCGCTAACTTTAGCAAATCTAAAGCGAAATTATCTAAAATTCAAAGAAACATTGAATTAATAATTTCTTTAAGATTACTGAATAGTTCAAAATTATATGATAATGCGCTCGACTTATAGTCACCACATAATTTTTACTGATATCATCTCCGTAAAAAATAATCTTCTGGCTCTCTGTCAATCTGTTATTATCTTCATTAAATATATACCTACGTTTTAAAATTCGTTTCTATTATATTTTAAACAAAAGTGAGTATTAATTGTTTCAATTCAGACCAATTAATATTTAATCAGCTAATATTCATAAAACAGTTTCAGAAATTATATTTATTTTTTAAATACGGCGGTTAAAAGCGCACTGAAATCAACGATTTCTATCCATTAAAAAACTTTTTACAGTCAGTTACAATTAGTATTAAAATACAGCAAATTATTTTGTTAATAGAAATATTGAATTTAAACGTTTACCTTGACATTAAAATTAATGTAAACATTTCAAGAAATATTTTTCATTCGTAAGAATTCTTTTTAATGCTTAATTATCGTGAATCTTTTAGAGATACCTACATAACAGGAAGTTGTCGCATGCATTAACTCCGTTGTTTGTGAAAAGATGCACATCGTAAAATGTGAACTGTAATCTTTTATCATAAATATACGAGAATTATTTCAAAAGTTCATAGGTTGAATAGGAAAGCTTAGCGCTATAACTGTGAAATCTTGCATACCTAAATTTCTTTTCATTTTATGTGCCATGTCCTTTCATTGCGTAGACTCTTCATCTCCCTCTATCCCTTGCACCTCTCAACAAGCTTCTTCCATCTTCTTCCTCCTCCAGACTACTTTCTGTCAACTTCATTAAGCGTGCTAGGTATGTCATGCGTTGTTTTCCCTTCGCTATCTTTCGCTCTATTAGAACCCTGAGTATCAGATTCTTCATACCATCTTTCTTCATTATATGTCCCACAACCTTCAGTAGCCTCTTCCTGATGCCAAGTAGAAGCCTCCTCCTTGTTTACATCCTCTCTAAACCTTATCGTTGCTCACACACTCGGTCTATTATATCCTTATCATCCTCTGTAGACTCACCTTATTAATTATTGCATTGTTTCTTTACAAGTAAACTAATATCTGACTGTGCACAGAAGTTTTCACATGTAACTAGTAGCGAATTATCTTGGAAATGAACAAAATATATTATCGTTATTTTATCAAATACCCATAGAGAAAAGTGTTTAGCCCCCAAGTACATTGATGCTGAAATGTTTGTTTGATTCCTCAAAAGTTTTTTTTTTTTTTAATTCAAGATGGGTTTTGGTGTCATCGCATTGAGCCAGAGACAAAGAAACACTATATGCAGTAAAAAATAACTCCTCGCGTGTCCAAGATAAGCCAATATTGTTTCATGTACAGGGTAGGAAATGGGAGCATTTTCTGGGTGTGTATACAGCAGCCATTTTGTTGATTGACTATCTTCAGAAATGCCACAACAACAATGAAGATTATTACGTCAGAGTATGAGGCAGTTGCGAAAAAATATCAAGACCAAAATCTCATAAAGCCTGATGTAAGATGACATGATTCATTTGTATAATGCTTCCGGAAAAACGTGATGTGGATAGTTCTTAATCAGCACCGTCCTGGGTATGACGATAAACTCCATCGCGTCCTGAGTAAGATGATAAACCACGTACAACAATAAGGCGTCTGATCAGGACGTTTTGAGGATCGTGGAACAACCTTTAACTGCTGGTATTTCCAGGTCCACCCAGACACGGGATAGTAGAACCTTTTTAGGTTGGGCAAATAGTTAACTCCACAATTGGGTCAAAACACTCTGAAAGTGTAAAAATAGGTTTTAATGTCAAAAAGACTTTGAAAGAAATATTACCAGCAATCCATTTTTGGAAAAAAAATATTACTAGTTATACATTTTTGAAGAAAAATATTACCAGAAATACATTTTGGAAGAAAAATATATTACCAGTAATAAAAATTTTGTCACCATTAATAACCCATTGAGGATGACAGGCCGTAAAACAAATCAAACCAAACCAAACACAAGACCTTGGTTTCACTTACTCCTTAGCGTAACTGTGGTTTTGATCACTCATACTATTTTCCGATTTTTTTATCATCTGTTCACCAGCATAAAGAAGACCTTGAAACGAATATAACAGAAATGATGACGTCATATCTGCTGTTGTTCTCGTCATTTTTCCCAACTAGAAGACCAGTCTTTGAACAGTCAAATATCAATTTACCTGAGACAAAATAATGCAGTTATTACTAAGAAGAGTTGAACTTAATGTATGTTAGATTTAACAGCTCTAGCTGTATTCCTTCATCGTCAGTGTAAGAATATTTCAGTCCATCCTTGTACATTCCAGCGTAACTGTCAAGCTAATAAATGCCTTGTACAACACCAATAAATTTTGTGACTATATTTTGGCACCCTCTTCAAATTTCAAGGGACTTGCTGCTAACAATACTAGCACCAGACATTTTTCAATGTACCCCCCTGCTGTCTTCCAAGTTATGCTGGATGCGTAATTCAAGATATTTTCCAATTTCTAACCCAGACAATAGAAATATTGAACTTATTAGTATATATGTCACGTAAAATTACTAATTATAAATTACTTGGCATTTCTTTCTTCACCGAAAGTAAAGTGATGGTTTGTTCGCTTTCTATATCTTTAGACAGTTTACTTAATCGCTTCTTCTCTTTATATTCGAAATTACTAAATGTTATTTTGCTGTTAAATCAACATATTTGATTATTTATTTCATAGAACATTTTAACATTTCTAAAGAAATATCTTATTTTTGGCAATTTTCCCAGATTCATTTTTTGCTACTTTCGGATGAGTTTCCACAATTTTGAAATTCGTTTGCCTAGTATTCATTACGACGCCTTTTATTTAGGCTAATAGCTTACTGTTGTCGCAGGGCAATGATTTTTCATCAGGAATTTATATATAAATAAATATATGATTTTCAGTAAGATTGAAAAGAAACATGTTCATAATAATACCTTATTCATAGAAGTTTTACAATATAAATACAAGTATGATATAATTTTTCCCGACATTGTTATTATGAAAAAAAGAGAGAAACGATAAATAAGAAACAATGAGACAATATAACTTTATATATACACACTAGTATACAGATATAAATAAATAAATAAAACGTGTGAATGTGTGTGAAAAATAAAAGGAAACCATGTTATGACAACGCGTGCCGTTCCATAAAAAACCTTTTGTAGGCACGTGTAAAAAAAAGAACAAAATCCGAAGAAATTACTTTTTATTAGTGTTGTGTCTCTTCAGGACGTGGGTGATTATGTCCCTCCTCATCTTCCTGACACTTGCAACTCTTAATAAATTTTGTTTTATTGTTGTTTCTCCCTAACCTGCCATCCATTCATCAATCCCATTAAGTATGTCACGTGTTGATTTCCCCATTACATTTTTCCCTCTATCCGTACTGTGAGTAACAGAATTTCCAAGCCGTCATTCCTCATTACGTTTAACAGAAAGATAAATTCCTTCTTACTGATGTTAAGTATAATTTTCCTCTGTGTTTCCATTTTCTCCAAAATATCGACATTGCTCACATATCCAGTCAATGTTATCCATATCATCATTATCCACATGTCGCTTCGAGTCTCTTCTTCATCTCTGAGGAGATTGTCCGGCTTATTACCATACAGGACAGATATCACTCAGCAGTTCAGTAGACATTTTTGTTTCCGACGAATTTTTTATGTCTCTTAATACTCTGCTTTGGAATGCGTATTTGGCCAGCACAATAAGTATTCGGATCTCAGCGTCGCACATTGAATCCTCTGTTAGTTCCTTTCCTAGATATTTAAATTTCTGTAGCTGCTTGATTTTAGTATCACCGACGTGTGATTTGTATTTTGGAATCAGCTATTCGCTGATGACTATGCATTCTGTATTCCTGTAGTTTATGTTCTGCTTTATTCGTCCTCTACTTCGCTTTCTTTTGTATGAAATTTTGTAGTTTCCTTTCCGTGTCTGCTATCCTAATTGTAATTTGCATATCTCATATTGTTAAGATTGTGGACATCAATGCTAAATAAAGTTAGGTCTTCTATTTTTCTTAGAATTGTATCGCTGTAAAGTTTGAGAGTCCAGTGAGAAGACAGGTACTTGTCTTATACAACTATTATTTTTTGTATAACTGCTGAACACATTTTTATCCGTATACGGGTTGATTGTTGCCAGCATAGATTTTTGATTAGTCTAATATCTTTCAAGAATATGCCAAGATTGTTAAGCAGCTCTAACATATCTTTATGGCGTATTCTGTAGAACGAATTTGCATAGTCTTTAAAACAAAGGTACACGTCCTTCTGCGTTTGTATTGGACTTTTCGATAATATGCTGATTATAAATATCGCATTCGTTGTTCCAATTATTTAAGGAACCGTGCCTGTTCTATCTCTTGCCTGATTCAGCTGCGGGCTAATTTCTTTAGGATGACGAGTTTTGTTATGTGGCTTATTAGACTGATGGTTTAACCGCGTTAGGACTAAAGTATCTAATAAAATAGCCGTTCAGTATAGCCTTTAAATTCACAATTTGAGAGCGAAAGAACGGATCACAACAAAAATATATCCATGGACACTGTAAATTTTAAGCTTGTGGAGGAGATCTGAATGCCAGTGTCAAAGGCTTTCGAGATGTCCAGTGCTACAGACTAGGTTCACAGATTTTATCTAGTGAATGATAGGCTCTTTCTGCGATTATATTCAGTACATCGATAGTTGATCTGGGAAAACAAAAGCATTTAGATTTATCGGCAGAAGATGATAACACCTCAAACTGATTGAAGAGTAGGGGAAGTAGAGTCTTTTTTACTTATTTAATTGCCTATTACAGCGTCGCCAGTAATCAATAAAGCCAAAATTGCTAGATGCTTTAACAGGGTCTTTGCTTCTTCGAGGACTCGTTTACTTTTATTCCAAGCAGATACGAAGAGACGTCTGTTTTGACGAGACCTGTCACGCTTTAATAGTCGCAAATAGTGGTTATTGTGTGCTATGGCGGCCGATCATGCTTGTGTGAACCATGTAGAGAGTTGCGGTTTCACCTGGTATTTCCGATAAAGGATGAAAACGTGCAGACCGTCTTTGGCCCAAGAAGAAGACGCAGTGGCAAAACTTTCGTTTGGAAGTTTGAAGATATCATTCAAAGAAGCGCCACGAACAAAAACACGGAATGAATCACAATCAGCATGCTGAGAACGGAAAGGGTGGTCCTATTTAATGGATTCTTGGAACGAAGTAACAATAGCCACCACGGGGTCGTCCGACATATCAAGCAGGCAGTATTGCAAAGCTTGCAAAAAGCGCGGTGAGAAATAAATCATGTATCGAAGCCTGTTGATCCAGTTTAGCTAGGAAAGGAGCAGAGAAGTCTAGATTTGGTGTAAGTAATTCAGCAATTAGAATATATATATATATATATATATATATATATATATATATATATATATATATATATATATATATATGTTGTATACAGGGAAATTACTTCACTAGGATTCAGATTATAATATTCAAATCGTAAAACATAATACATAAAGAAATCTATGCTTATTCTATATATGCTTAAGAGATGATCTTTGAACTCATTTCGGAATGTATTCTTGTATATTTCGAATTTTGACCTTAACGATATGTTAAATCCTAGTTATTATCAATAGTTGATTTGCAAGTGAAACGTACAACCAATACATTCAACATTCAACCGGAGGATGTTTTATTTAATTTTCAGCCGAGCATGATTTATAATTGCGAAAAATAAATATACTTGAATTATTTCAGACTTATTGTTAATGATACAAATGAATAATAATGAGCCAATTTTTAATGCAATGTCTAAACCTGCAGAAGAAAAAAGTTAATTTTTAATTTAGTTCAGATTCTTACATTTGCATAATGGTCATTAAATATATTTACACTGTGAAGGAAAGATTAAATTATTTAAGCATTACATGCATTGATACATTTCTAAATATTTTGTAGGTTACTTTATTAATCAATACGGAAGATTTCTTGTGAGAATATTTTACAAGCAGGAAATTATGTTGGCGAAAAAATAACAGTTATAGAATGATTTTCCGGTCCAAGTTAACATTTAGAGAGCAAAAATGACAAAAGGAAAGATGAAAATAAACGTTTCTTTTCATGGAAGTAAATTTCATGCACAACGAAATGTTCATGAATATATTTGAGTGTGACTTACATTTTTAGGTGTGTTCGTTGCCGGGAGACCCCAAAATAAACTTGGCCTTGTGCTGCATCCAGCCGCGTGGGCCGGTTAGTGAATACCTCAGTCTCCAGATTACTTCGGAAGTTTTCTGGTCAAACTATCTGCCTCAGGGCAAAGAGGATCCACAGACGAGGCTGTGTCGAAGTGGAGAGACTCGTCTCGAGAAAAACTACGTTACCGTTTTTTACGGTTTCTTCGGGGAATTTTTGATCGAGCCCAGATATACCACTATATACGTGGTCTTGTGCCGCATCCGACCGCATGGGGTGATACTATTCAGTGGTTACTTTCTGAGCGAATATTATCGAGAACTTACTATTAGTGCGAGTGTTATTCGAAGGCATCTGACACCAATATTGTTTCATGGCGTTACTATAGTTGTATCTGCAATTACACAGTCTCTACTACAACGAGCATTTTGAAAGTAACAGCGTGTATTCGTTGACTTCACCAACGTAGCAACGAGTGTTCGTTGACGTCGCAAAAAGATTAGTAGGCTAATCCTATTTTAATTGTCAGCCATACGCCATCTTTAAAAAACTACAATAAGTTTTGGATCTTCTTCAGGACAGAATATTGCCTGAGATGCCAGGAAGAAACTATAAGTTGATAAAATTTGTATGAGCTAAAGTAAAAGTAGGACATCATCATAGTGTCGGTTCTATAGTTATCAATGTGATAAATGAAAAACAGAAAACATGGAAAATGCCAATATAATTTACAGCTCATTTTTCGTATTTGATGATTAATTCAAATGAATCCGTAAAATATGCTATAACGCTTTTTACTTTTTTTATCTATTTTCTATTGTGTAACGATTTCTTATCTGAAATCCAGAAAATATATACTATAGCTGAATTGTTACAATATTTGAAAACATGGCGTCAAAATTATCTGCAACGTGGAGACTATTGGATCAAAGAGTAAAATAAATATTTTTTCTCATTTCTACTAAGCACCTTAAAATAATTTATTGGTGTTTTCATTTGTTATTTATGAAAAATATTGATGTATTGGCCATGGTAAAAATTGAAAATTTACAAATTTTGGCATCAGTATTATGCTTCATTGTTGCAATCGACCAAAATTTATTTGTGTAAAAAAAAGATTCCATCATCCGAAAACTGACCACATGAACCTCAGATTTCAACAGGCATCAGAACTACTATAATTGCCTAGACGCTTGTATTTGTTAAGAAAACTAGTCTTGCTGCGAGCAAAACAAGAATTGTAGAACCGTTGTTGGACTCGGACGTCCGTTTCGTCGCCGGTCTGGGTTAAGACAAGATGGTGAGAGGGATGGGAGACATGGTGAGAGAGAAGGGGACATGGTGCGAGTGAAAGGAGACAGGGGGAGAGGGAAGGAAGACTTGGAGAGAAGGAAGGGAGACATGAGCAGAGAGAGAAAGGAAGGAGAGGTGCAAGTAAAAGAGTAATCATCCTATTTTCATCGAAGTGAAAAATTCCCAAATAATTGAGAGGTATTTGCCTGCGGTTATTTGCAAATATTTTTTGTCATTATTCCTTCGTCTCTATCGTCACAATCGCTTTTTAAACACCTGAATAAAAAACAAACTATATTTACCAACATATTTACCCAACGTCGTTTCTCTCTTCGTAGAATCAAATGATAATGTCTACAATTATTTCTAATGCGCGAAAAAACTAATTCCTGCAACATTTTCAACTTATAACTACCATAAACAAAATGTTAGGGGAAAAAGCTAAAATTGTTATAAGAACACACACACACACACACACACACACACACACACACATACATATATATATGTATATATATATATATATATATATATATGTCGGCAAATGGTGAAAAGTACAAAATAGACCCAATAATATGCTGATGTTGATTATATTGTGTTACAAGATTTTGACTTTTTTATCTTTGGTTAGCAAGTGTTATTTCCTAATTGCTCATGTCTACAAAACAAAGGAAATTACTATTATTTCCCTAGTTTGTTTTTTAAACTTCTATTAGATGTTTTGAAACTATTTTCTATTACATTCCAGATATATTCAACTCTGTGTTTCTAAAGTAGAATTTTCTAGAAGTTTCAAGAACTATCGTAAGTTTTCTTAAGTTTCAAGAATTTCTAGAAATTTCTGGCAACAAAGGCGTCGGAAAAAATACAGAGAACATACAGTCTAACATTTCAGGTTATTTCTAGCTGTCCAAGTGCAGATGTTCCGTTTCAGCAATATTTTAGATCTGTTGCGTTGCAGCGCAGACCAGACACCAGTTTCATTCGGCCAGACGCTTGTGGTTATAGATTACCATTCGGCCAGATCGTTAACCCCGTGTGAAGAAGAAAACACTTTCTAGAGGTAAAGCAGAATTTATTCTTGGTATGCAACGTACTGATTTAATCGATCGAAATAGAAATGAGGCGCATGTGAAGGTGGAGGTGCACTGTTCCCCGGACGTCTTCTGTCTTCGTTCTCCGAGTTTGACTTCGATCTTTTTTGTTTTTAAATTGAACGAGACCTGGCTGACTCATATTGCTACAGACAATTTATCCATCATAGATGCAGTCTTCACAAATGGCATCAAAATGCTGTAAGCATCCGTCTCAGACGCATCTTGCTAGGTCTGTGGCGAATTTATCAAGAGAAGATCGAAAAGTACTTCGGGGCGATATCAGTTAAATTGGGTGAGTCCTACAAGATATATTTCTGCATATCTGTCGAGAAAAAAAAAAAAAAAAAACAAACAAACAAAAAACACTATGCACCTCAGTACACATCCGAACTTTGCAAAAGAACTCAAATGTAAGATGAAGGGTTTGGCTTGATTCGATAGTGAAATATTAAGTGTAAATTTTTTTTGAATTTTTAAAATATAAATGATTTTATTTTTATTTTTTAAACCAGTGAAATTGAAAAATATATCTATATAATAAATGCCAATATCAGTGTGTCAGTGTATCACTTTTTTTAATGAAAGGGACTCAAGTCCCTGAGCAAATTAAAAACATTCCTAACTGGATCTGGACACGCAATCCTGAAATTGTAGATTCCCAAGTTTTCATGACATGTGATTCTGACGAATTTTTTGTACCATAACAATTTTTCTAACATGGAAATATGTTTGGGAATTGCTGATGTCAACTGCGAAATCCAGAGAATGAGATCAATGAAATAAAAATATTTTTTGTGCGTAAAGTAAGGACCTACATATATCAAATTGTCTTTAAATTACGTGTTGGTAGAAGGATTAATGTTGCCCTTCTAAAAGTTTAGCTTAACTATTAATGGCATGCTTAAATGCAGCGATCAATTTTGAGTTCTTCCGTAGTATATAGTTTTTTATTTCATACGGCTGCTGTATGCCTCGCAAAAAACCTCCGCCAACAGAGGACTACATTGCAATCAAAAAAAGCTATGTTTGCAGTGAGGAAAAGAACATCCTCCGCAAATGAAACTCCTGATCAAACGGCAACAAGGTGGACTTCCAATACTGAGAATATGCAAACATGGAGAGACGCTCAAATTCCTTAACAAGCTGAAAGCCCAATCAAGAGCACTCCGCAAGAGGGAGCTTAATTCCGACTGGTATGGTGTTTTTTTTAGCCAGTAGTAAATATGTTTCAACAATGGCGCATTTGTGTCCACGGTGTGATAAATGTTTTCTATACTGTATAATTTAAAATCTTCATACAAATACGGAATATTAGCGTTGTTCTCTAGCCAGATTCGCTATTTTTGTGTGTCATTGATGCATTGTGTTCCAAAGTGATAAATGTTCATATTCAGTGCACGAATTTTAGAAAATTTAAAAATCAAAAATGTATTTTTTAGAATATTTTCAATGAGTGAATATTTGTATTTTTATACGAATAATTATAATTTCCAATCCCAAAGGATTGTACAGGGGGAAAATAGATCCGGGAAATGCGCAATTTTGAGCGAACCAAATGAACACTTAAGTAATTTCTTCCGTATGTTGGGCACGTCCAAACGTTGACTTGGCAAGAATGCTCCAGCTCTCACATATCCAGAACTTATGTCTTACCCCACTGCAGTGACACACTACCTTAGCAGTACTATTTAATAAAGGGGACATGTATGCATCTCTTCCTCTGGCTCATTCGATGCACCTCGAAAACGGAAAAAATAGAATCAGTATCTTGTTAGATGACTTGCAATACTAAGATTAAAGTTGACAAGTTTCTATGTTAATTTGCTTTTCGGAGAGCAGTGAAAACTCCTTTAACTTGCACTGGCGGGGAGTTGACAGCGGACTGACGCGTGAAAAAACGTCAATTGCGAGTCACTGTTGCCCCCACCTGCACCATAAAAAAACAAACCAAATTTTTGTTTCATCCACTGTAAAATTGTTATTTCCTCCATTGGAAATATGCTGTTTCCTTGACTGCACTTAAAAATGACCTTTATTAACCACTTTGTCAACGCCGTAGAATGTCTTCAGTGACTGATTTTGCTGCATTTTGCGCAATAAGTTGTGTAGAGTTCATGTTGGAGTGTGTTTGTATATGTGTTTAATTGATACTTTTCTCGCGTTTTTCTTGTAGAGCTAATTAAAACGTATGGATATATATATATATATATATATATATATATATATATATTACTGCGCGTTTCTATGTGACTGATTTAAAAATCCCATCTTTTAAGGCTATTTCATAATATTATTAGTTTCGTTGAAGTTAGTTTTTTACAAGAATTGTCAGATAGCCTGTGGATGAGTTATTTTTGAATCTGCTTGAATATTTATGGTGAGTTGTTGGTAGGTGAGTGAGGGTAAAATACTTTGTCGCATGTTTACACAAGGTGTAATATCTACCCATTTTCAGGTCGAGTGAAAAAAAATTCTAATTCTTTTAGGATTTTTTTTCTATGTTGTATTCTATATTTGTGTTAGTTTTTTGACATTTTCTCGTTTTATCCTTTCTTTGATTATCTTCTTTTGTCTCTGAGATCGTCGTTCCTGCTGATGACAGCCTTATTTTACGTTATTTAGTTTATGTGCTAAATGTATACCTCGAATCTTGCAGTTTAGGCCCCATGAAAACTTTCGGTTTTAATGTCAGAGCTTCTTCGTTGACGAATAATATGGATCATCGCCTGTACTTGATGATATTTACATCGTTTCCACTTTTTTTTTGTTTTTCCGTTATGGAGATGGCTTTGTATACAATGGCTTTTGTCATAAATGATTACACATACTTCGTACCTAGTTTTGTGTTCCTTTATAAGATCCAAAAAAGAATCAGCAATTTATTGAACTTCATCTGTAGGCTCGTCTTGAGTCACATTTCCATCACAGTACAGTTGCCTCACTTTGTCTTTTCTATAAATATTTGAATCGTAATTATTCGGATGATTCCGTAGCTATGGTACCTAGACTCTTTGAATTTAACCTCACTACTAGGCTGGCGTCGTGATCTCATCAAATTACAGTTGTACTCGCTAGATGTAGCCGTAGTTTTTTTTCTCACACTTCTCACTTGTGGAACACCTTTCTGCTCTCTAGAAAACATTAATCAGCAAAAGTATAAATGCAATGTCAGTTGCTATCTGCTCCCCTCCTGATTACTCTTGTCTATTATGTTCAATATTTTCGCTGTTTCTAATTTGTCGACACACTGTAATTTATTGCATTCTAGTGGCCTTCCTGCATTGAATTGGGATATATATATATATATATATATATATATATATATATATATATATATATATATATATATATATATATATTATATTTGTTTTGCAGGTTGCTAAGCTATGCTATATTTGGGTTTCCGTTTTTTCAACTTATTTAATTCAAACTTTGTCATTAGTTTAGTCTCTGAGGATACGGACTTATCTAGCATTGGTTTGGTTAATCGTTGCTGTCTCTATTTCCCTGGCAAATATTATGATGCGATCAATTCTTTAGATCGTTCGGTTCAGATATTTACATCAAAGTCTCACCATGTCTTTCAAAGGGAGACGAATCAACAACATTTTCTCCAGATACCAAATGTAAGTAGTAAGTAACACACCATCAATTTTTTCCAGACAATAGCATCGTTGTGGAAACCCATCCCCCGTGTGTGCTTCCGAGATCGCTTCGTCTTCGCCCCTTCATAACTAGAGTAAATCATTATTTATTCATGCTATACTTTATTTTTATTTCATAACAATCCTATTACAGAATCACTCAATCACTCACTCAATCAATCAATCAAATCAATATATATATATATATATATATATATATATATATATATATATATATATATATATATGTGTGTGTGTGTGTGTGTGTGTGTTACTGATTTTATATTTGGGGAGTAGTCCTTGTTTTTTACAAGGTATTTTTAACAATGATTTACAAGAGTAGGCATTAAGTCTTTACTCATTTTTACTTGCATTCATGCGAGTATTTTCTTTTCTGGACAGAAAGTCTGTAAAAACTGCCCAAATATCCTACCTGACAGAGCGGATACAGACATTTTATTACCGGTTATCAAGGATTTTTTTGTTTTTTAACTGAACATGAAAATTTTATATATCTCTACATATACTGAGCTTATTTTTTTTATCTATATTATTATTTTACAAACACAGTTCTTACGTTGTGTTCGTGTTCAGAGTGCTCACATATTCCTAGGTTTGATTTGGCCGTAACAAAGTAGAATGCTGTAAATCCATGAGTGAATACCGACCGCATTTTATTTAGAGAGACTCGTCCAGGACATTAAAAAATACGGCTTCCCAATGTTTATCAAGAGCGAGAATAGTAGCTTGGGCAAGAGCAGTATTTATTTTTTAAAATATCTTCATATAGTAAGGGTTAATCTCTTTATCTTTTAGTTATTATTATGTAAACAGCAGGAAGAGAAAAATCTTTTTAGACCGTGTTAGACAATCGATTTTGATAAAGAAGCTCAACTTCCAACTTTTCCATATTTAAACACCAGAGACTCACTTTCCGAGAACCGCTAATTCGTGTAACATATTCTTTATATATCTATTTAGCCAATCATTACAATCTTCAACTATAAAAGTCTAGGTTCAAAGTTTATCTGTTCTACATAACTTCGCACTCTGCACATTTTTCAGTCTCTTACATCCATTCAGTAAGCACATTTAATAATCACACTGTCTTAATAACCCTGCTTCTTATTTAGTGGTGAACATTTAATTAAAATTAAGATCATTTTATTTTTTTTTTTATTTTTTAAGTCTGAGAGTAATATAGGGAAATTTTATTTCAGTCTATCACTATATAATCTTCCTCAATAAAATCAAAGTATAACTAAAGGAATCGATATGATTGTTATACTTATTTCTGTTTATACTTATCTACGTTGCTTATATATTTGTTTCTCTTATTCATACCGTACTCCTTATTCCGGTTGTGGATTTGGAGATGTTGAATACATTCAAATATCCAACGTTGTCCACATCAACTTTTCAGAATTAGCGCATGCGCTGTTCGGCAGAATTAATGCTTCACCGAATTTTCTCTGTGACCATTTACATCGTTACTAATGTACCTTTTATTAATGCAGAGTCCTAACTTTAATATTCGCCTTATTTTATTTCCGCAGCGAGATTCCACGATTTCCCAAATGATTGCTTCTTTTAAATACTCATGTTCTTGTTCTTTTCATCAAGTTTTATACATTCAGCAATGATGTGTCTCATTGCATCGACTATAGAAAAAAAAGAGACATTTCTAGTCTGTGTTTGTTTTGTCGAAATCTCCTTCGACATTTATGATCGCAATGCATATACTTTGGCTGAAATAATAACTGACTATGAGTCTTTGCGAGACTCTGGCCATTATCTGTGATTGCATTAGCTACCGATTCATTCTCAAAAAAAATTCTGCTCTTTTCCCTTTACTTTTGTTTGCTTTTAAATTTTATTGTTACGGCTAGGGTCATGGGGCGTCAGAACAGTGATTCTATGTGACAATTCGAAAAAAAAATAAAGGTTGAAATTAAAAGTCAAAATAGTAAATTTTAATTAGTATGAAAATAATCTAGATTTCGTCAGTGATCGACATAGAGTCATGTATGGAAGCGGTGAGCAAAAAGAGACGGGGTAAGAATACTACTGGACTGTTCTAACTATGAACTATACCAATATGAAGACAAAAACATGACAAAAGTAAGGTTTGAGATGCTATCAGTTATCTGCAAGATTTCTTGAATTGTAAGAAATAAGGAAATGTTTTAGAATATTCATTTATTTGTATATTAACAGACAACACAAAGCTCGGAGGAGTAACTTGAGATCTTTTAATACACACTGGACAACGGCAAGGCTCAATGCAAATCACAAGACATTATCCACTTTATGGGAGACCTAAATGAGGCGAATAAGCTAAATTGTAAAATAATTGAAAAATTCTAAACGAAAATCCGTAAAGAATGCGGAGAAAAATGTGTCAAGTTGTGCACGATGAGTGAATACGTAATAGACAATACCTGGTTTCGAGACTAATGAAAACATTTATGAATATTGCGATGACCACGAGTCAAAAAATAACCACTGATGTCACAGTATTAGTTGAAATATATATATATATATATATATATATATATATATATATATATATATATACTAATAATATGCCATCAGAATGTTTCCTGACTAAACAATTATTACTTGGTAGAACAACGTCTAAATCCAATAAACATAATAAATTCCTTCCCCACTACTGAAAATTCAAGAAAAAAATCACAGACGAGTGTGAACGTATTTACTAATGAATGAAACCATTAAAAAAGTTCACAGCTCTTTGTGAAAATACATCTTGAATCCCTTTACGGATATAAAAAAAATAGATGATTAATGTTTCACGACGCTAAAACAATTTAGGGGATCAGATTGATGGAAAGATACTCAGTCCCACACGGAGAAAACAATGCAAGAGAGACAGCCAACAGCTGCCCCCACGTCAAGACCTTTTCCAAACACTCATTAGTAGTGATTAACCAGCAACTGCCTATTTAACTTTTGTCTCCGAATTCATACATTAGTCTGATCGGCATAATATAACTCATATATTACATGTCGAAGTAAGAACTCTTAATTACTTTACAAACTAAACTTCACTACAACGAAAATTAAACATTGTTCTGTCATTATATATCCCCGAAAAGAATGTTTAAATGCTATTTCACTTGACATTTCCTACAGAAAATAACTTTTTTATGTGCCATTTAAAATATGTGTTGTTTTTGGAAAATGTTTGCAATCCTGACAATCAGCAAGAAGAAGCTGGGTAGACGGATCCCAACAAGTTAACATAAAGAAGTTGTAATGTCAACGGTAACATCGAAACAGCAATAAGTCTAACACCTGCATAACACGAAATTTAGATAAATGTATACTGACTTAGTTACATATATATATATATATATATATATATATATAGAGAGAGAGAGAGAGAGAGAGAGAGAGATTATAATACAGTAAATGAGAATTCAACGTATGACACAAGGAAAGAAGCTATAGCGAGATCAAAAATTGAGATCATCCCAAAGAAAACTAAGCAAGTAAAAAAAGAATGGATGGCACATTGAATTATCGCCATGCATTCAATTGATGGTACACACTATTTTAGATTACACAAACAATTTAGAAAAAATGGGTGTATAAAGAAGATAAATTTTTCGGCGAAAATTCTACATAAATAACAGAATCAAGGATGAGACATAAAAGTGTAAGATAAATAACAGAGCAAAGGTATGCTTATTGGAAAGAGGAATAAAATCAAAAGAGGCAACGCAGATGAGAGGTAAAATACTACATCAAACATGTAACGAATATGTTGGAGAATACGACCATTGGACAGCTGACCTAGATGGGAA
>CAHIKZ030000278.1:872500-910000 GCA_903632075.3 Acanthosepion pharaonis
GTATTTTACCTCTAGTTTATCATCGTTTGATTAGAAATCAAATAAATTTTAATTACAACCATTTCAATAGAAAAAAAACAAACCTTTATATTTTAATTTATTTTACTTTTTGAATTATAAGAACTAAAAAATCACCAATTCCAAGTCGTGGTCTGTATATTCTTTCGTTCATTATTGAGATCTGTCACCCGACTAGCAATGTGAACCCCTTTCGGCATTATGAATTAGATACAAACATGTCCTTTTATATTTGATAACAAAACCGAAACGATATTTTTAAATCCCTCAGGTCATGGCAACTTGTGGTCACATTAATAAAGCTTATGATATATCTCCTTTCACAGACAAAATATTACGAGATATAGAAAGAGAACAATTTCAATATGCATATTTGTAAAAATTCTCTGATCTCTTTCTAAGAGTTCGCTCAAAGGTGAGCGAACAGTTTACTAAAACCACAGAGTTCTATGTGCATTATATTCTTCGATAAAGATATTCATGAGTAACGGCTAGCTGAAGTATAACTTTTTCTTAAGGTTATAGACTTCATCAGCATTATTTCCCGCTTTCCTTTATGCGGGAGATTGCTCATCTTCATTAAAATATCGGATCACCCATTTCTTTTCTCCTCATTAGCATGCATTTGGAACCATTATCAAGAAGGTTACTGAAATGTGTTAAGCTACCTCAAAAGAACATTCTGATCGAGAAACAGTATGTATTTTCTCAATCTATTTCCATTGCTGAAGATTTTACTTTAATTACACATAAAATATTGTAAACGCTGGATTATAAAGTCCCCATGCGTTCAACCGTTTTAGATATCTGAAAACGCTGTTGTGATCCTTGACATAGTCGTTACAACACGAAACTCTCTAGGCATGTCACCACATGATGTGTCTTCGCAGTATTAAACTTCTTCCGGACAGGAATGCTGAGACGTCTGAAGCACAAGAGATAAGAGTAACAGCAAAATGTGAAACTTGAGTAACATTCTCAAATTTCTTTTCGAACCTACCATCATTCTGATTTATATTAACGACCTTCCTATTAGTAAATAAAAATGAGGAGATAGGTTCACCTCCCAAAATCAGGGTTACGACAAACTGCAACCAGATTTCTCATCGGGTCCTGCTCTAACATAGACATGGGAGAAAATGCCTTGCAATATGCAATACCTACAGAATCAAGATTATAAGTTTCCATTAGCAGCGGGCAAACTCTGAATTATTACACATTTATGATGAACGGTTGTATTCCCATTTTAGTCTTTGCCTTGCCTATTTGGACTCAAATTCAGAGGAATTCCTAAATAAAATTCATTGCTTATGATGCTTGAAAAATGATAGGTTTCTCATACAGCTCCAGAAATTACTTGACTCCTAGTTTTATGATCTTAATTAAAAGAGCTAGATCTGAGGAAAAGTAGATTATTTCTTACATATCAGTGATGTGCCTGCTCTGTTCCCATTTTCCCAAAACTCCTCTCCACAGATAAAGCCAGATCTAGGCTTTCTCTTTGGTCTCATTATTTCTATGACAAATGTTTGATCTCACTATATTCTATCGTTAAACCAATTCTCCCAGTTACTGTCAGGACACGTCATGCCATTTACACAGGGTCGAATTTGGACCTCATATTTTTAATCGAAAAAGAAATTACTTCCACAATCAAAAGACAATAGCTATCATAAAAGATAGATGTTACATGGATTTGTTTTTGTCATTTATTTTATTAATATTTTAATTGCAGTTACATTTATTTCATCTTAAACACACAATACAATGTCCACATCCACCTCAAAACATCATTAACCGGGGCAAAAGACGGCTTGTTAATAAACCTCAACAAAACTATACTTCTCTTCATTAATCATCTGAGAGACACCTGTATGCCTTTCCAGCAGACATGAAGTGGGAAAGACTATATTGATTCCATTACAAAATCAGTTGCTAAGAATGTTGGTTCACTGTATCGAGCAAGAAAATTTTGCTCTCCAGAATATCTCTTAGTATCTTTAAATCTACAATTTGTGCATGCTTAGGAAATTGGGGTATTTTCCAGCGCCACGTCAATTTAGATTAAGCTACTGGATAAAATCCAAAGAAGAATTAGCAATAGTCAGTTTTCCGCAGCTGTAATGTTGCTCCTCTGTATATTTCCGATGAATACTTTCATGGTAATTGTTCGGATGACATCTTCCCTATGCTATCTAGACTTTTTAATTTAAGCACAGTACTAAACTGGTAATGATATCATATAAATTTACAGGGTGTGATGTGTAAATTGTCGCCATATTATATTTTAATTTCTCTCATGTAGGTTGATTTATATTTTGCGGACTGCACCTTATAGTAGGTCCAGTTGGACACTGCTTGTAAGAAAAAGAGTAACATGACGAATGTCACTCTCCCAGAAATTTGGAAACGACTCGCTGTACTGCTTGGTATTCGCGCCAGAAACTGCAATACGAAGATTTGAGTGTGTTTGGGTGTCAATCAGAGGACAGTGCAGAGAATGTAGAATGGGTTCGATGAGTCTAATTGTGATTACGAATGTGATTTGAGTGATCGCTTTTGATGCAGAAGTTATGCCGCCTTTAATCATCCAGCAGTGTGTCAGACTTTACAGGAGGAGCCTACATCAACTTGCGTTATGAAATAGTTGGGTCAAGTGTGTGGCTGGTGTACGACACTATGTCTGACAACGGGACTCGGCTCCATGCCACACAAACAAGAGAACCTAGTTTCTGCGACCACATCACACCTTACGTCTGGCTATCTAACTCTCCAGACTGCAACCTCTTTGTTTATTATGCCTGGGGTGAAGTTGAACGAAGGACAAAGAAATCTCTTTTTAATGCCAAAGATGAATTTAAGGCAAAGATTGAGGAATCGGATCCATTGCATTCACTTACGTGCTAATACCCTTGAGAAAGCTATGAAACTTTTCTTCTCCCCCCAGCTATGGGTAATTAGCAGGAGAGACCAGGTTATATAGCTTTGGATTGCACCTGGTCTACCGGAGAAAGAAACGGCGACCTACTGCGGGAAAAAATCCGTCAGGCCAGTCATATATCAAAAGATACATTATTGCTTAAGCATGAATCACGCAAGGCACATAACTGACTGATATGGCAGGATTTTCCAACTAAAACAAGGATAGCGTCCAGAAGTGTTGCAGAAGTTTTCGAAGTTTGTCGGAAAGCCATGGTTAATGCGTGCGTCATTATGACATCATTATGACGTCATTGTAGTTTAGCAGTATTTTATTTCATAATTGATGTTTCCGCTTCGTTGCATAAATACCATACTTCTAATTTGTCGACCATATATACATCACCTCACTTTCTGTCACCAACTTGATTAATATAGCTGTGTCATCGCTCGTTGAAATGTTGGTTATGCATTACTTTGTTATTATCTGGCGTGTTCGCACGCATTGGCTTTTTATTTACTCAACGTGCAGTTATAGAATTCTGTTTCATTAAATTCTTCCGCCTATAAACCTACTTTCTTCAAGTGATGGACTGGAAATATGTGAAAGCAATTTATTTCAATTAAGTTCATATTATTCATTAAGTCTAAAGGAAATTTACACGCTATATTATTGTTATGCTGAAACTCTATTTGAGATGACCTTATACCTCAGGTAAGAATAATTGAATTGTGAATTATATTTTATCGTTAACGCTGTTTCCGGCATATATACCTGTATCAAAAATAAGTCTAACATCAATTTAAAATATGTCAACTTTCCTAAAGTAATAATCCTGCAGTTATTAAAATAATTTAACGAGTAAAATTATTCATGGTTTTCATTACAATTCTGGTTTTCATTACAAATATTGTTATCCTTCCCTAAGAGTCGAGTTAGTATAATCGGTGCAACATCTTTGACACACACACACACACATATATATATATATATATATATATATATATATATATATATATATATATATATATATATATATATATACAATGCTGTTCGATAAAAGTGACTAAATGTTCTCTTCTCCGATGAAACGAAAAGTTGAGATAAATTCAAAGGATAAACGATCTAAAATCCGAAGAAGAATCTTTGAAAGCTCCTTGAATTTAGCAGTTAGTCATGTCAATCATCCGTTCAGTATAATTTTCTGGGGATGCTTTTCTTTTCATGGATCTCGTTACTTAAAACTTATCCTGACCTCAACCCCATAGCAAACTTATGGAGCACGTTGCTCAACTGCTTTTTCGAGAGCCTGTACTTTATAATGCTCCATAAGTTTCCTATGGGGATGACGTCAGGAAATTGGCGCGTCCATGTCATAACACTCACCTGCTTCTCATCAAAGTATTCCTTCATCAATTTTTATTTGTGGCAGGCAGCATTATCCTGCATAAAAAATGAGCTTGGTGGAGTTGATTTGCCCCCTTTAAGCAGAAGGAAACAGACAAGACTCTAATATTCTCTTGTACTGCTCGCTCCTGAGTGTCTTTTCAATAGGTTTTAAGAAACCAGTTCCATGAAAAGAAAAGCATCCCCAGAACATTATACTGAACGGATGCTTGACAATACAAACTGCAAAATTCCAAAAACTTTCAAAGCTTCTTCTTCGGATTTTAGATCGCTTATCCTTTGAATTTAGCTCAACTTTCGTTTCATTGGAGAAAAGAATATTCAGTAAAAAATCAGGTGAGTCACTTTTATCGAACACCACTGTATATATATATATATATATATATATATATATATATATATATATATATATATATATATATATATGTTAAAAGGAGTACCATTCAATTAAAAGTATTGATTATGGGTTTCGCCTTTCTCGGTTTCAAAAGATCAATAACAAAAGAAAGTGATATGGGGGTGTATTTGCGCATATACTTAAACAATTAATAATTTGTTTTTTTTTATCTAATGTATCCTTCCTTTTGATGAAATGGAACAATGGAAATTAGTGACTGTGAAAATAAAAAATGTTAATATTCATAGTGCATCATTTCATTATAATATTTTGTTCCATCTTTTGTGCTATCCATTAGGTTCATTGAGTTTCACCCAAGATTCGTCCGTGAAAATTCCTTTAGAAAAGTCAATCTTTGTGCATTTTACCCCAATTTTGAGGCTTTAAAATATTTGATTTACTGATTAGTCTATCACGGATATTTCTCCTTCTATTTCTCAAATGTGTTATATTTTCAACAGTTCGATTTATCGTATGATGGTCTCTGCGATAACTCTAATTTTAGCATTTGTCAAATTTCCTATCCGTGCTTCACTGTATATTAAGAAAAAAAAAAGAATACACTTTATTGGATTTCAGAAAGAAAAAAAACTATGAATGTAATATGCATAAACAATTTCAGACAGGAGTTTTTATAATAAATCAAATAATTTCAGTAAGAATTTTTCTTTAATCATTTCACACCAATCAAGACTGTTATATCAGTAGCACTCAAACTTTTACAGGGAATGTAAGTGAAAGAGCACACTGAGAAGAGGGTGGACTGAGGAAAGGAATAAAGATCAACGGGAATCATGCAGACATAGATGATAGAGATTGATGTTGCGTTTATATTATTGTTGATTTTTGATACCAGGGAAGCAAGGAAAGGAATGAAGTTGCACAGCTGAGAAGTGCGAGAATATAGACCGTTGCAACAGAGGTGTCGGTTGAGGTTTTGGTAGTTAAACTGTAAAAAAAAGTCAAGTAGCACGTTTGCATAAATGTATACGGACACCAGAGGAAATATCTCAACAGAGGCAAGTCGCGTCACGTCGGTGGGAAAGTGATTGAAGTCGCGATGATTGGTCAGGATCTGTAACATTAAGGATCCCTCTTTGGATTTTGTCAATAATCTCAAGATGTACAGCAGGTGCACCAGGCCTGATAAGGCAACAGTATTCGATTTACGGTCGAATGGTAGATTTGTAATTGTGACGAATGGATTTTGACAGATCACATTTCATGGGATGACACAGTGACATAAAATTGCATGCAGTACATCCAGCTGTTGATTCGATATCGTCGATCCATTTAATATTAGTGGAAAACGTGAGGCCAAGAAGGTACAGTATACTGTTATCCTGGAGTCTAACGTATGAAATGTTGATAACAATGAAAAGAAAATAATCTGTGAGGGTTTAATTAAAGCAGTTTTATTTTCTATGCGTAAAATTTTCAAGCCAGTTCTTGCTTCATTTCTCCACTCATTGGAGATCCTTTTCAAAAGCATCACTCGAGTATACTCTGTTTGATTTGACGGATTTGCTATTGAGACAGGAATGTTGAAGCTAAGTATATTTTAACTCAACTTTTTTTACGTAACAGTCCGTGATTTTTTTTCACGTTTCAAAATAAGAATAAAATGAATAATAACAAGAGATATTATTAACACATGTTATTGTGTAGATAGGTATTAACATGAAATATATTTATTATCTTACTCGGTCATCTTGTACCGATGGGCTTAACATCTAGCGTTATAACAATTAATTTGCACCATTTTTAGAAAGTATCAACTGATATAGACTATATTTAATCGTACTGCAATGTTGAGGATTGTGGTCCCATATATATTGTACATCCTACAAAACTTGATGCATATCGCGTATGATATTGGTATTAACTTCATAGAATAACACATCTGTTTCCTATTTTGAGATTGACAAGAAAATAATACAAAGAATATTTTGGTTGAAAATGTCGATATTCAGATACTCTCAACAAACATTTGACAGGAAATCAAGAATATAGAGAATATATTTTTCTGTACGCCGCCACCAGAAAATGCGCATTTAGTGAGAAGAACGCGCCGCGTTGTTGGCCTTGAAACTTTTTATTCGGCGGCACAGAATTGCCCGGAGATAACGTTACGCGAACTGCAACTACCATATTCAAATAATAAAAAAAACGAAAGAGATATTTACAGACTTGAATAGAACAACAACAAACAGGAACACCATTTTCATGTATGCCAGGTTTAAACAGGCTCTGTAAAATAACGCCACCCGTTTTTATAAGCTAACGAAAAAATGCTTCCCGCTTTTACTTCGTGTGGGAAGAATTGTTCAATATGTAAATGAATGTTTCAGGTGCTGGTAAATCTGTGGGATTCCATTTCAGCCACTGGGTACCTTTCACACAGTCCACAGCCAATAAGCAGCAAGTAACAACCTGCTTATTATTGCCTTGTCGGCACTGAGACGCAGGTTCTATATGACATTCCCAAGAGTATCAGGCATTGGTTTTCCCCACAAGATACTTTGTCTCACACAACAAGCTAACCAATACACCGACAGAGGATCATGATGGGTATCCAGTGAACTAGTGGTAGCAACTCCTGGAGGTGCTACCAATAAGCAGAAAATCACTGCTGACCTGTATTTGCAGCAGTTCGAAAATATATAACAAGCACCGAAGCAGTAGGAACCAGCATTGGTTAATTAAAATAGTGTACTGCTATTCAATGACAATAAAAGGCCTCATGTGGCGTATGTGGCCAATGATACAATACGGCGAATTGACTCAGTGACATTGTTCCGACCACTTTGAATCCCTCTCCTAGAATATATTAACATTCTCCTAAGTTCCCTGGTCACCCAACTTCGTGGAAAATCCTTCGCAAATGAGATAGAGTTGCTGATGGCACTCAAAGAGATTTGACTCCCAGAAACCTGATGTTTACCGCTAGAATATTGCGCAGCAGGTGGTACGTAGGAAAAATTTTTTTCTTACTTTGAAGTCTAACGATTTGTTGAATTTGCGGTCTACATTTTTTGTAATGAATACAAAACTGCAAGAATTTTTTGTACTTCAGTCACGGAAACGACCATCAAATGAAGCAAAATCTATTATATTCACATTTGGCGAGTGAATAGGTTATGATTGTCCACATGATAATTGCGAAGAAGGTAAAGACTTTATAAATACAGTTATAGCGTAATGGAAAATGTGCACTGTTACAGGCGAATCTACAGACCTGCTGCAAGTAAAGGATTATTAGTTTTCTGTGTTGGAGCCAAATTAACGTGGATCTGGCGGACCGATTGGCCATTGGTGATACCGATCATGTTAAGCGTATGGATTTAGTGTCGGAAATATTTTTGTCTTCTGAATTTAACATCAGTTCCTAAGGATGATTCATATTCAAACGCAGTTCTACGAAATCTCAAAATTACAAGATACCTTAACAATAATTTATTGGGAAAAATGAATCAAGTTCTTCTACATGGCATACCAAAAGTTTCAGGAAACAAAATGTTATTGCAATATCACTGTCTGATTATCAGAGACCTCTGATGTATTGCATTTTCCCATAAATCTGCAACTCAAGGATCTTCATTTACCTTATTTTTCAAATATATATAAATATATATATATATATATATATATATATATATATATATATATATATAAATGGCGAGAATACATCTTTGCAAACAATATAAATGCGATACATCAACCCCAAACCTGTATATGAATGATATACTGTACTGTACTGTACTGATGCGGCATTCACCCTGGGCGGATTGAGCCGGATTCTTCCTGTTATGAGAAGAAGATTCTTGGGATAAATTACAGAAGTAGGGTACCCAGGCCTACTCGGATAACGTTCTTAATTGCCGCGGGATTCCCACAGACGCAGAGACAGGAACGACCGGAAGCCGCCGGTTACCGATGCAGACGCTCCTTGGATTTTCACCAGAGCCCTTGTTAGCCGGCGTGTGTGTCAGACCTGTCCGCCTACCCAAGGCGGACAGGTCTGACACCAGGTCTACCAGGAACGAAGTTCCGGGCGGCATAGATCTGACACTAACGTTTACCCCCCCCACACACACACACCGACTGTGAGGTAAGGGTTGGACTTTGGGGGCTTACAGTACCAGGTGTTCCCAAGCGGTCCCCCATCTAAGTACTGACCTGGCTCTACGCTGCTCAACTTCGGTGATCGTACGAGAACCGGTGTTTCAGCGTGATTTGAACGTAAGCCTTGACCGTAATATGAATGGTATGATCCCTGTTCATAAATTCAAGTTGCGTAAGGTCTTTTAAAAGTTTTCGTCTGTTCCTACAAACATCCTTAGGTATGGAAAAAGATTTTTTTCTTGTTTTTACTTTTTGTGTTGCTGTATAAATGATTCATGAATTTATAAATTATAATTTGCACCTTTAATTATATATATATATATATATATATATATATATATATATATATATATATATATATATATATATATATATAATGAGAAGGACCGTATAAATATGTACATTTAGAAAAAGTTGCAAATTAAAAAAAAAATAATAATGTTTTATTTTATGAAAGTATTTATTTATTCATATATATATATATTTGTATATATTTGTTATTTCAAACTGTCTTCATTCTTTCATCAGAAAAAAATTATATATATATATATATATATATATATATATATGATTCTCTTCGTTACCGAGGCCCATTTGGTACAGTTGATATGTTGTTCGTTTGTCAGGGTTTCGATACTTGGTGGTGGATGCGCACTGCTGATGAGTCCCAATTATAGGACGAAACGGCCGTACAGTGCTTCCTCTATTTCCTGTTGAGGTTTCTATCAGACTCAATGAATCAATTAAATACATATATATATATATATATATATATATATATATATATATATATATATATATATATATATTTGATGGACGTATGATGATCTGACAATTTAATTGATTCACTTATGAAGTTATTTGCGATAATATTAAGTGGCAATTACGACAATCTAGTGATTTACAAAGGAGGCAGCAGATGGAGAAATATTGAAGATTGTAGGATGAGATCACAGTTAGATCGGCTGACATTTTAGATCTTGTTCTCGCTTCTCGAAGACAATTCAGACAAGCAGATTGAAAACTATTGAGTCGGCTAAAACAAGTTGATTTCCATTCTGCAAGGCTAAGTACTCGAGGGTGTTATGAGATATATTAGCATCTAACAAGTTGCTCTTCAGCTTGTGTTTGTAACTTAACCATGGGCGTCCTACATTCCTGTAGCTCTGATCTAACTGGCTGTACAGTAGGATCTTGTGTATCCTCTCATCAGACATTCTCATGACTTGACCAGTCCACCGTAACTGAGACTTTATGAGAAAAGTCTCGATTCCTCACATATTACACCAGTTAAACAGGTCTACGTTTGGTATCTGTTCTTGAAGGTTAACTCCACAGATGTCACGCAGAGAGCTTTTATGGAAAACGTCTAGCTGCCGTATATGGTACCTGTACGGTGGTCACGATTCTGAGCCGTGGAACAGATCTCCAAACCCGAATTTTCGTACCCAGTCGAATAACCTGCTCGTTCCTCTAGCGATGGTGAACGCACTAGTAGCCTTAGCAATCCGATGCATATTTTCATCATCTAAAGTCCCGCTTTAGTTGACTTTGTTAACAAGAGAGGTAAAACATTTTACATAGTTCAGGGCTTTGTTTTCTACTTTCAATGGTCTAGCTGGAAATTTGTAGACTGCTGTTTGTTTTTGTTTCTAATCATAGAATTGCGACGGATTAGGACAATGTTCGTACACTACTTCAGTTTTCGTTATGCTTTGTGTAAGATCGAAAGATTTACTTGCTTCAGATAAGCGATTTATTTGACGTTGGGCCTCCTCAAAAGATGTAGAAACAAGAGCAGCATCATCAGCAAACCACAAATCACAAACAATTTGTGTACGAAGGCGGGTCTTGGCTTTGAAGCGCTGATGATTGAAGAGACCACCAGTTATTCGTAACTGTGACTTGGCGCCTTTCTCTGTGTCTACAAATGCCTATTTCAGCATCGCCGAAAATAAAAGGCCAAAAAATACAGTGGCCATGACACATCTTTTGCTTTATGCCGTTTATATATATATATATATATATATATATATATATATATATATATATATATATATATATATATGTAATTTACAGAACGGATTATTTGGACGAGGTCAAGTACATTGAGAGTTGGTAAAATGTCATCCGCAATCGCTCACACTGTTGGCGTGATTTACTGGGAGAAATGGAGCAAAGAAAGAAATATCGTAGGAGAGCGTCATCTCATGCATTTAATGCAGTCGAAGATACTCTCACTCACGTGTAGGCCTGTACTGCCTTAACAGTCGCTGTATCGCCATCAGCAGGTAATGCATTAATTTGGCTGCATATCATAAATTTCTTGAAACCGACAGATTCCACAAGATATATATATATATATAGTGTATCACAAAAGTGAGTACACCCCTCACATTTCCACAAATATTTAAGTATATCTCTTCATGGGACAACACTGACGAAATGACACTTTGACACAATGAAATGTAGCCTGTCTGCAGCATATATAACAGAGTTAGTTTATTTTCCCCTCAAAATAAATAAAATATAGCCATTAAATCTAAATCCCTGGCAACAAAAGTGAGTACACACCTTAGGAAAAGTTGTCAATATTAACATACAACATGTCAACTGTCAATATTTTGTGTGGCCACCATCATTATCCAAAACTGCCTTTACTCTCCTGGGCATGGAGTTTACCAGAGCTTCACAGGTAGTCACTGGAATGCTCTTCCACTCCTCAATGACGACGTCGCGGAACTGGCGGATATTTGAGACTTTGCGCACCTCCACCTTCTGCTTGAGGATGGCCCAGAGATATTCTATTGGGTTCAAGTCTGATGACATGCTTGGCCAGTCCATCACCTTTACCCTCAGCCTCTTCAGTAAAGCAGTGGTTGTCTTGGATGTGTGTTTGGGGTCATTGCCATGCTGGAACACTGCTCTGCGACCCCGTTTCTGGAAGGAGGGGATCATGCTCAGCTGCAATATTTCACTACATGTTGTAGTTCATGTTTCCTTCAATGAAATGTAACTCTCCAATACCTGCAGCAGTCATTCAGCCCTAGACCATGGCATCCTCGCCACCATGCTTGACTGTAGGCATGACACAGTTATCTTTGTACTCCTCACCTGGTCGCCGACACACATGCTTAAGGCCATCAGAACCAAACAAATTAAATTTCGTCTCATCAGACCATAGGACATGGTTCCAGTAATCTATGGGCTTTGTTGACATGTCTTCAGCAAACTGATTCTTGTATATTGCCTTCAGAAGAGGCTTCCTCCTGGGGTGACAGCCATGCACACCAATTTGATGTAGTGTGCGGCGTATGGTCTGAACACTAACAGACTGAATTCCAATCTTTTTAATCTCTGCAGCAATGCCAACAGCACTCCTACGCCGATCTTTCAAAGAAAGCATTTGGATGTGATGCTCAGCACTTGCGCTCAGCTTCTTTGGACGTTTTACCAGAGGCCTGTTCTGAGTGGACCCTGCTCTTTTAAAAATGCTGGATGATCTTAGCCACTGTGCTGCAGCTCAGGTTCAGGGTGTTGGCAATCTTCTTGTAGCCTTGGCCATCTTTATGTAGTGCAACAATACGTTTTTTAAGATCCACAGAGAGTTCTTTGCAATGTGTTGCCATGTTGGAAATTTCAGTGACCAGTAAGAGAGTGTGTTAGAGCTGCACTACAAATTTGAATACACCTACTCCCCATGAACACATGGGCATAGTTACACTAATGATTCAAATGACATTTTGGAGGGGAAATGAAAATCAATAATCAATTTAGACATTTAGGTGTGTAGTTTCTTAGGGGTGTACTCACTTTTTAGGGGTGCAGTTTCTTAGAGGTGTACTCACTTTTGTTGCCAGGGATTTAGCTTTTAATGGCTATATGTTGAGTTATTTTGAGGGGAAAAGAAATTAACTCTGTTATATATGCTGCAGACAGACTACTTTTCATTGTGTCAAAAGGTAATTTTTTCAGTGCTGTCCCATGAAGAGATATACTTAAATATTTGAAGAAATGTCAGGGGTGTACTCACTTTTGTGATGAATCTATGGGCTTTGTTGACATGTCTTCAGAAAACTGTTTGAGGGCTTTATATATATATATATATATATATATATATATATATATATATATATATATATAGAAAAGAAAGCAATATATATATATATATATATATATATATATATATATATATATATATATATATATATAACGATTAATAGCAAATTCATGCTAACAGAAATATTTCCGTATATAGAATTTCACTAACAAGGCTTTAGGTCAACACGTGGTATGTTTTTCAGCCAATTTCCAATGATGTCGCCCGCTGTGATCGCCTTCCCATACTGAAGATAACATCAAAAATCACCTTCCAGAAAAATCGACCACCATTAGATCTGACCAAGTGTCTCATATTCGGAAAGCGAACTATTTATCCACACGTCCAGTCGCCCCTATATAATATTTTTTGTTAATTTTCCGTCGATAGTTTGACTAATATTGGGCCTGTTATGTTTGTAGGCAAAAAAAAAAAAATAAATAACATGGACACCAAACAGTTTTCGTGTCTTGCCTTACAAACTGGTTCTTTGCAGTTCTGGTGATCAGAGCATATCGGATTTACCAATAGCTTCCTCTGCCTCGAGTGACGCACGTTCGAATCCTGCTTGCGAGTGTCGTTTTTTTTCTTTCTTTTAAATGAAATTTCTCGAAAATTCAGGTCAGTAGACGGAAATAAAGAAATATATCCCTTATTAAATAAACAGAACATCTACTCAATTACACGAATCTACTAAAAATAACGTTTAAATTCATAAATATTTGTCCAATTAATAAAAATAAAAATCCACTCTAAAATGTTCTTTGTCTAAGTTTGCAGGAAAAATATGCAAATATGAAATTTTCCGGAAGATCTATGAAAAAAGATGCTTCGTGTAAAGGTATAATGAAGGTTGTAGCAGACAAATCAGCTCAGTTGGGTCGGTGCGAAACTGATTTGGTAATAGCGCATTCTGTCCAGAGTGAGCGGGTTGAAATACTACCAGAGACTATATGATATATGTACTTAGATTTCGCGAACATTCAGGCCGGTATACGAAAATATATAAGTAAGCGTTTTCATAAATAATTGGAGTATGCAATCAACTACAACTATCTACTAATTTTTTTTTTATTTATATATATATTCCTTTTAACTTACAATCACTGTAAAATATTGTTCTTTTTTGATCGCATACTAAGTCCTCTCAGTGCTGTAGCTGATAGCAACAAGTAGTTTTAATTTTGTAAGTGATAAATCTGTGTGGGCGTAATTATCTGAGTAAATTAATTCGTATTTGAGGCCACATTGGAACAAATTTCACATACTCTTAACTAGAACATTTATATGGAAAATTCCATTTATTCTCCCGGCAGACAATGCATTTAATTATTTTTTTTTTACAAAGAGGATACTCTGTAGGCAATGTATGTAACCTTTCTTAATATAATATTAATATTGAAATATGTGTTTCTGTTATTTTTGTCTCAGTTGTCTATTCTGTGATTTTTCTCCGTAAATAACTGTCCTTGTATATTATCATGTTATACATAATATTGTCTTTAATTAAGAGAGAATTATGACAGCCCCAGCGAGGTAGAACTGAAAAAAAAGATGCCGTTATCTTTCAAATCAATGCTTCATTAAGATATTTATTTTATCAAAGATTTGAATATTACAATATCATAAAATAAAATCGTGGCGCCAAGTACTATGTTCTAACAAAGGTAAATATAAATTATATTTCTAATAATAAAATCTGTTATTTGAATACTCAGAAAAATTCACAAACATTCTCTATGCATTAATTCATTAGATTAAACTGTATGGTCAACTTCCTTTACCGTAGTCTACTTAGTTTCCCACTCAATATTTCGTACTTCTTTCGAGAGAGGATTTTCTTCTCTAAATTCTATTATATAAAATCAAATAAGCTTGATACTAGACGGCTTCTGTACATATAGCTTTTGTTTCTTATATGACTTAAAGTTTGTAAATTAAGAGATACGATTTCAGTTTAGTTTCTCAATTATTTAAATAGAGGGAAACTTTAATCTGCCGACACATATTCAAATGGAAAATACAGTGGGTCATACTAAATCGATATAACGTTTAAATGAACTAAATACTGCTCAAAATATTCAGTATGCAACAATTAAGGATGATTATTGCTAGTGATGATAAATCTCCAAGGAAACATAATCGCACGTAATTATGCCGTGTCATTATCTATTCACGTGTTTAATCATCTCCAACCTAGACTTTCCAGACATTTTGACAGGTGCTAAAGATTCTTCCAAATATCAGCCATTGTTGCAATCTATATTAACGACAATGACAATTTTCCTTTGCACTTTGTAATATTCATCCACTTTCGTTATTAATGTTTGTAAGTTTAACATCTCTTTGTAACAAAACATTACTCTCCCTAAAAAAATAAGTCGAATCTGATTTAGAAATACGTTATTTTTCACAGAAAAAAATTTACGTCGAATGCAATATCTTTCTTCTTTTTTAGAATGCTGTCGTTTATATTACAACATTTGGAAAGCTGATTGAATTAGGTTCTCCAAAGTCTATTAATAAATAACCACAACTGATCGAAAGTCTTTTGGGAAATCGACTTCCTTTCGTATATATATTATTTTTTAATTTCAATAGCTAACAATCAGAAACGTTTTCTAGCTAAGAAAACATAACAAAATTTAATATAGGCTAATAATCTAAAATGTGTTTTTAGTTAAGAAAGGTACATTAATTTGTTATTCGCTACTGTAAATAATAACTCCGACTATAGTGACATAGAGAAATATTAAATTTGAAAGATTAAAAAATAATCTTCTATAGTATAAAAATATATTACAGAGTACTAATTCAGACTAAGATTTTGCAAAAGAAAAGGGCTTTTATGTAAAGAAAACAATATATCTTTTCTCCTCAAGATAGCAGTTAAATACCATGTCGCCTCGATTAACAACCAACGTAGATAAATACTAAAATGAATACAAACAACTTGTCGAAATAACGGCTAACTTTTATAATATCTTTCGCTGCTTTTCCACGCAACTTATTGATAAAGAAATGACTATTTATGACGTCTACCTCGGACTATCCTTATTCAAACGCGATCCCGTTCGTTGAACGCTTCCGCCCTAGTCATGTTTCGACCCACGTTGAGTTTAATTAATCGCAAGACTTGGCCTAGTCCGAATGGTCGACTGGAATAGGAAACTTGATTTAGTCCGGTCACAGGAAAGTCGCAAGAAAAAGAAAAAAATAAGTTTGATAAAGAAAAGAAATTATTATATGCATTTCTCTGATACAAAGTTGACGGTACAGTCATTGACGACTTAAGCAGGCTTTACTCTCCATTCCGTAAATACTGGCATTTTCCGATTATCGTGACACATTTTTGGTATGAATTTAGAACGAGATTTCTGGAACAAGGCTTTAAGTCGGAGTCTTTTTTCTTCAGGGCGGTAAATCAGACGAAGCTGCGATTCTCTACTCTATCTACATTCTCTCTGACGTAGACTGTCCGCGGTGCCTGCGCCGTCTCTGCATCTATTCGGCGTTCTGGTTTTATGGACCTATACCAAGGGGTTGAGTGGGGCATGATTTTCTCTGGAGATGCCAACCCTCCCCAAACAACCCATCAGGCCTTTCCCTGATAAAGTAGAAATATAGTGGAGCCCCACCACACTCCTTCGAATTTTACCTGGGCCTTCTCATTCTTGCTTTGTGTGAATGCCTCCCACCCTCACTACCCGAGGCGTGTGGAAAGTCACCCGCCTTCCTTGAAGTTCCAACTGGGCCATTTAATCTTTGTTCATATGATCAAACCCGTTTCCTTCTTGCTTTGTGTGAGTGCCACTCACCATCACATCCCAACGGGTATGGAAAATCCTCCGTCTTCCCTGAAATTATAACTAGGCCCTCTCCTCCTTGATCACCTAACCAAACTCGTCTCCCAAGGGCTAGGTGTGTTCTAGCCCAATGGCCAAATTTTAATTATCGTTCAAAATTCTTTCTCATCGTGCTTTTGTGTGTGTTCGTTTTCGCATCTGGAATTTATCACTATAGTAAGTGTCAAGAACGGGACTATCCCTTGATTTGGGACATTTTATCGCGTTTTGGCAGAAGAAAAATTTTAATTACCTTTCTACATATTTGTTCTTTTGGTAACTGGTCTGCTTTTATATTTTAATCCTTATCAATCGACCGAACTTGCGGCCAGGGGCCGGTCTTTCTCTCCGTCGCTCAATGCTCGTAAAAATATTATCTATTTCTTTCCGGGAGTTCCTTGAATCACTAGAATAGACCATTACTTATTCATAGTTCTTAATCGAAACCAGATCGTCTCTTTGTTTTGCTTCTCCGGCGGATAAGATATTTAATTACCTTCTTGTAGGTTTTTTTTTTTACCCAATCAAGTAACAAATATACAATTCTTTCGTTCTTCTTCGACTGGTTTTGGGATATCTTCATTCTCTGTGAATTTAGTGTTTTTCAATTTACTGGCGCCTTTCCAATAGTGTCACATATTTCGCTTATCCTTGGCCTTGGATAATTTGGCATCATCCGTTATTACATCATAATTTTACCACGCTCAGACACTATTTTCTCAAATAATGATTGTCTGGAATGAATGTTACTCCAAGGAAGCGTATGAAATTTGTAACGATTGCACGAACACACTGGCAAGCAATGCTAATGAACAAATCTAAGTACTATAGTCAGGTACGGAAAATCTCCTGATTTAAATCCAGTCGAGAATCTGTTTCAGTCTTCAAGGAAAAACTTCGATGAATGGACATACGAAATATTAACAAGTGCGCTGGGTGATTTTTCATTGGAAAAAAAAAGAAAAAATGTAAATCATGACGAAACTATTCCTTATTGAGAAAGAATGTAACCTCATATGTCCAACTGGGACATCGAATAAGGAATAATAATAATAGTGAAACTACTAATTAATAATCTGCTTGTATATAAGATCTATTATATTTTTTTAAATATTGATTATTTAAAGGCTGCTTAAAATCCTACACACATATATATATATATATATATATATATATATATATATATATATATATATATATATATATATATATATATATACACAAACACACACACACACACACACACATATATATATATATATATATATATATATATATATATATATATATATATATTATAAATTAATTGATTTAAAATATGTTTTTTCCGCTACACAGTTCTAACCATGTTTCAAAGCTGTGTGCGGCAAATGAACTTTTTTATTACTGGATGAACTAGAAATTTGTTAAGAGAAATTGTGAAATAAAGCAAAAGAAATGATTATTATTTCCTTTAAAATTTGCTTTTGTAAACAGGACAGTATGGAAAACAGGGCCACGGAATACGCCACCCTAAGCATTTAGTTATTTAACTTATGACTGAAGCAAATGATTATTCTGCATAGTTGTCCCTTCCAAATGTCGATCTTGGAAGAATGCACTTACTATTATATATCAAGATATGTTATCCATCGGACCAGTGACACACTGCTCTGAGCTCTCCTTATCGCTTATCCAAGGAGAAAGCACCCGTCTTCAGAAGGGAACAGCAATTCCGAATACAATGAAGTCATTGATTCAGAGTCCAGAGGTGAATCTTGGGAGGAAAATCTGTACCCTATGAACCTGAGCCTAGTTATTAGTACCGAGTTTTTGACATCGAAACTCAACAAGCGGAATTTCTTAGATAGGTAGCAAGTCAATGAAAATATCAGCAGTGTTTTTCAAGCTTTCTCTCCCGTGAAGATGGGCTTCGCTTCTAACACAATGTCACCGGTCAGATTGAGGCAACTAGAATCGCTTCTAATCCCAGCAAGCGTCTCTTTATGCACAGCTCATTATGGAATTTCAAGACGTGCTTCTTCATAACGGGAGCATGAATCCATTTCTTCCCCGGGCCGACTCGCTTCATTTTAAAGAGCAAGACAACAGTGTCATGATCTTGCTAGATCTTTGATAAATGACGGTTAGAGTTGAGAGGTTATCGGAGACTTCAAAATAGAGACCTTACTGACGGTTCCTCAAGGCGGCATTTCCACAATTCCAGGTTATCGTTGCATTTGTGACAAAAGGGTCACCGCAGTACACTATCATAGGCTGGACTGGTCAAAACTTTCCGTGTTCAATGTGGTGAGGAATAGCGTCAACTTAGAGCCACTGTTGGATTCCTCCGCTGTTATTAAAAGATGTATTTATGAATGAATTTGTCACAACTCTAGATCTGTTTGCAAGTATCTTCAAGCCTTTTTCCATAAGCTCACTGCGGCAAATATCAAAGCCGTTTTCTACGTTAGAGTACAAATAATGAAGACCACCGAATTCAATGAATTCGCCAAGATGTACACTAAGACTGAGAAATCTGCATGAAATAACTTTTTTGCAGTGGTTCGGAATTTCGTTGGAAATCGCAATGCCGAATACTGCGGAATTTGTTGAGACACTGGAGACGAACTATGGCAAACTGGTCTCCAGGATATTACTCAAATCTATATCTGTTGTGGTAGGATCCACCTAATTTGCATAGTGGAGTATCGACCATATAAATATAGTTGGTACCGGGAAGAGAGGGAGGAATCAAGAGATTCATCCAGAGACTCTGCCCGACTGCGACTCAGTCAACACATTCTCCAGGAACGGTCTTACCAGGAATATACAAAAGACTATATGTAAATATAGATAAACTTTCTTGTTTCAATACATTTTGTTCTAAGAACATTTTGTGTTGCATTATTATTCCATGCATTAGTCAAGTTTCAACAATATCCATGGCGCTAATCTTTATAAGTTAAATAAAGAATATGTGGGAGTAGTTAGAGTAGCAAATCGAGCGCTTCTTCCAGCATATTCTGAATTTCAACGCCTCTACAAAAACATGATGAGTGACTATACCTGGCGGGGATTCATGAAATTAATTTAGAATATAAGCATAAACAGTGACCATCTAGTCATTTCTAATTATTTTCTGGTCTCTCTTGTGTAGTTCTAAAATAGATAAATGCTACTTTTGAATCCGTTTTCGTATGTTTCCTACATTTCAGGAACGGGATTGTTCGCATTCACAATTCCTCCCAATCAAATTTCAGAAATATAATTATCCTAGTAACAGAAGCGAAATTTAAAGGAAATATTAGGCATTTTTCAAACTTCCTTAGTGTAAGAAATTACAAAATAATAGATGCTACCCAAGGAAAAAATCGTGTTACAGAGGGTAATTAATTCGAACAATACTGTTTCAACTCTGCTGGATTCACAACGTATATGCCATCTTCTACTGGAATTATTTAAGTTACTGTTTCTTAGATTCCATTAGGATAATGCTAGACAAATGATGTTGCACGTGAATCTCATACAAAGTGATCCTCTTGACCGGGAATATGAAATAGTAATTATAGGCATGTTTTTAGAAACATTTTACTAACAAATGAAATGAATGAAAATCATTACCATAGACATTTCTTCGCTAATAACAATAACATACACTTGAATATAGGATTATGAAATTGCTTGAAATCTTTCAAAATTAGAGAAACATGTTATAAGTATATGTTCAATAAAGTTTATTTTGTAAATTAAAAACAAATATAATTATATGTCTACCTTATAATCAAATTTTTCTTGTTTAGTTCGTAGAGATAGATTCCGCAGTAACGTTTTAACACATACTAACTTACTATCAAGTTCAGATTTAACCACATACTAACCTACTATCAAGTTCAGTGTAAAACACATACTAACCTACTATCAAGTACAGATTACATGTTGTTAATGTTATTATTATTATTATTATTATTATTATTATTATTATTATTTCCTTTTTCTTTCTGTGTCCCGAACAGAGAACTCAATTCAGAAATGGCATCTTGACATTTTCCACAAAGCAGTTTTGAAATAAAAAAGAATCACACATATTTTGCAAAGATAAAGACCGTTGTAAGTTGGGGGCTGCACTTGTGAGAATTTCTTTTGGCAATTCTTTAATGCATAGGCTACAAGAAAAAACCTTTATTGAGCCTACTGGATTTTTTTCAATCAATCCGAGGACGCCAACAACAACAACTCGCATTGGTGATATCCTCATGTGCCACGTTTTTATGATTTTCATGTGAAGGTCCTTGTCGCTTGATAGTTTCTTGAGGATTGTCATTGCAGTCTGCAGGGACTGTCATATCAATAAGGAGGCACATTTTGTCTTTGCGGTCTCCAATTACGAAGTCTGGGTGATAAGCTTAGTTTGTTATGTGTGTGCATTGTAATGTCCCGCCAAATTGTTATAGGTCCTATGTCTGTAACCAAGATTGTGTGGTGTTCATACCGTTTCCTTTTGGTAAAGGTCGCACATTTTTCTGTACAGATATTGGACCACTTTGTCATACCGAGTTTTATATTCAGTCGGTGCCAATACCGTGCAGCCTGAGACAAGATGGACAATTGTTCTTCTCTGGATATTTATCAAATAATCTGTATTTGGGACTAATACAATTTTTTCAGTATGTTTGCTTGGTAATTCCTAGTTAGTAAGCATTGGTCCTGTGCAGTAGGAAAAAATATTCAATTTCATCTTTTAACCATGCACTACATAGCCACGGATTGGTACGGGGATTTCTGCATTTGATTGTTTGGTACTGGCAGAGTATTGACTGTGAAAAAGTTTTTCTTGCCAACGTTTCTGTATCTGGGAAGTATTTCGCAACTGCAGTCGGTGTATTATTCTTTACTTGCATTTCTTCAGCCATCTGAAACATCATTTTCAACATGATCGCTTTCTGTATTACTGAATAATGTTTTTCTTACTTCTTTCATGTTTTTTGGCACAGATCATCATTTTGTCTTTTGTAGTTTCCAGGTGTCCTTGAATGCCGGTATTTGTATTTTTGTTAGACATTACTAGTTGAACTAATCCTCTGCCTCTTTCGGATCTAGGCATAAAGAGATTATCAACATCACCCTGAGAATATTTAACGTTTTGGATCCCATTCTCTTAATATCATCTATGGTCCATTTAAGGAAGATGAAACTGTATTGCACCATATCGACAGGTATTTTTTTATGGCTGATATTCTGCTTTTTGAATTCAGTTCCGTATTCAGTACCAGAGGCACACGCATGTAGTAACCAATTCTTATCTTCATCTCTATTTGAGTATACTGTATTCTATCTACTTCGCCAATTCCTAGGTACCTATAGGCGTCTTCTTCCAGTTCCCTCATTTTTGTGACAAAATCTAAAATTATTGAGTGTATTTCTGTAATTCTCCTTTCCTTTAATGTTACTTTCACTTATTTATCCAATCCGAAATCCATAACTATGTCTGTGCTGAATCCATTTACCTTATTGATGAGATCCTTCTACTCGTTGTCGTCTTTGGCAGAGTTTGTGGTCCTTCATGTAGAGCAGTTGATTGAGTATTTTCTTGTTTAGTTTGTATACATAAATGTTATTGCTCAGTTCATGAATTAGTAGGGGGGTTACGTACAGCCAAATTAGATGGGGTGACAGTGAGTCGCCTTAAAACATTCCTCCTCGGATAACCAGACGTTTGGGCATAGCGGTGCTCCTGGTGTGATTTAGGTATAAGTTCGGTTTACACATTCCCATGCTGTGTTTAAGGAAGTATACTATCACGAGGAAGATTTTGTACATTTGCAGATTCTTAAGGATACAAGAGTGTGACACACTATCAAATGCTTTATAGTAATCTATCCATGCTGTGCTAAGATTTCCATATCTTTTCAGGATCATTTTGTTTGTCAGTATTGATTTTTGCAACCATATGATTCTCTCATGCATCCCTTTTGTTCCAGTGGAAAAATGATGTGTTCTTCTAGAAAAGAGTAAATATAATTTGCCAGGAGAGATGTGATCAATTTATAAGTAATGGGCAGGCAAGTTATTGGCCTATAATATTTCGGATCTTCTGTTTCAATCGTTTTTTGCATGAGATATATAATAACTTCAGTTATCAATTCTGAGATTTCATTGGAAGTATTTATTAGCATTGATAGAGTTTGTGCAGTGTCTTAAGGATCAATGACAGCTGATAGATCCATAAATTGTTCACGTTTTCATTTCCTGTGGAATTCCATTTCTGAATTTCATTATTTTTGTGTATATTTTCCCAATCTTGTTGAGGTTTATCCAGGATTCGTTATTCGCTTTGGGTCCATTCTGCATTGGGATTATATTCCTTTGGTATATTCCAAATAATGTCTCAAAATTCCTGCAATTTTCAATAGATTGCCGCTTTTGACATATATAATTGCTTTTCCAATTCCCCTGCAACATTTATTAAGGTCCGTTTGGAATATTTTATTTTGGCAATAGAACCTACAATAATTTTCATATCGTTTTCATCTCTGCAAATTTAACCGGAATTTCTCTCTTAGCATTTCGTTGATTAGTAGAATTTCGTTTAGTGATTTTATTATTATTATCATTATTATTATTATTTTCTTTGATTTCTGGCGTTTACACATTTCTTTCTAGGACCCGCCCAGGGACCTAAGGTTAGAAATGGCATCATGACACTTTCCACTGACAAAAAAAAAAAAAAAAAAATGAAAATTAAAAATGAAAATAAAAAAAAAAATATTAAAAGTAACTAAAAAAAAATAAATAAATAGAAAAAGTCCTTCGTAAAATGTGGGCTGTACTTGTCAGAACAATTTTTTGTATCTCCTTGAGACAAGGACTTCCAGGAATCCCTTCAATTTGTCTACTGCAATCTTTTCTAACCAGTTCTAGGGCTCCAACTACAACAGGGATTGTTGATGTTCCCATATGCCACATTTTCGAGATATCTATTTCAAGGTCCTTGCATTTTGACAGCTTTTTGAATATCGTCAAAAATGCATTGCAGTCAGCAGGGACTGCCATATCAATAAGCAGGCACCGTTTTTGTTTGTTGCCTTTAATAACAATATCTGGGCGGTTGGCTTTGATTGTTCTTTCAGTGGATATTGTGTAGTCGCATAGAATTGTAAAAGGTCCTACCACCGTTACCGGGTCTGGGTGGTGTTCATACCATTTTTCTACATACCGTAGTGCAGATAGTGGCCCACTCTGTCATGCCAGGTTTTATATTCAGTGGGTGCCAATATCGTGCAACCTGATACAAGATGATCAATCGTTTCTGGATATTTATCACAGGATCTGCATTTTGGGCTGACACAATATTTTAGCACATGTGCTTGTAATTCCTAGTTAGCAAGCATTGATCCTGTGCAGCAAGGATAAAACCTTCAGTTTCAGCTTTCAACCGTGCACTACGTAGCCATTGATGGGTACGGGTTTTGTCTACGTCAGCTTGTTTTGTACGGGCAGAGTATTGGCCATGCAGTGGTTTGTCTTGCCAGCGCTTCTGTATCTGGTCGGTTGCATTCGTCTTTGCTGTCTTTTTTTTTAGTATTTTGCAGTTTCAGCCGGTGTATTGTGCTGTAGTTGCATCTCTACGCCCATTTTGAATTCCATTTTGATTATTATTATTATTATTATTATTATTATTATTTTCCTTAGTGATACGAATTTTTACAAGTTTCAATCAGAAAATCCAATAGACAACAATACAATAGAGTATTTGCTTTTTGTATCAAAAGATGCAAAGTGATGTCCCGTGAAATGATAAAAATATAATAAATAAAAATAAATAATACAGTCATTACTCTGAGAGAAATCTGTAAGTATGACTATTTTTACAATTTACATATCCCAAGGTTAACAGTAATATAATCGATATATTGTTTTGCTGCAATAATATCATTCATAGAGCCACTCCTAAATAAAAAAAAAAATATTATTGTTAGTATTATTAATAGTAGTAGCAGAAGCAGCATTAGTAGTAATAGTAGTAGTAATAGTGGTGATAATAGATATTACAATTTGCAACAATTAGAAAAGAGCGCGATTTGCAGAAAAATAACATCATTTTCATGAATATTTCGATAGTACCTCTATCTTCAGGTTATACATGAAATAAGAATGCCTATATATATATATATATATATATATATATATATATATATATATATATATATAGAGAGAGAGAGAGAGAGAGAGAGAGAGAGAAAGAGATAGATAGATAGATAGATAGATAGATAGATAGATAGATAGATAGAGTTATTGATAACTTACTTGGGCTTAAAAATATTCAATTATAAACGGCATAAATGTAAGTACCAACGTCGTCTGATTAAAAAGAGTGATGCACTGATAATTAACGTGATTAGATGAATGAAACGCGGTTATTTTGAAGGGAAAGGCGAAGTGAAATGCGATAAATGTAATGCGAAGTGTCTTCATGTAAATACCAATTAGTGAGTTTTATAAGTTTTAATGTGGATAATATAAATTGGCTAACAGCTGATTATTAATATTATTAGATATGCAGACGTTTTTGATGATAATGCAACTTATTTCATCCCCCATATTAGTGGATTTGTGCTAAACTATACTAAGCTTTATAAATACTGTTATCTTGATATAACAACCTACTTCAAGCTCCTTAAAAAGAGAACATTTTAAAGGGGAAATTTTTTAAATATATGCTCTCACCGTGTGAAAACACGCGGAAGTAGAAATATATTTTTTCACATTTGTCTTATTTCACTTATGAAGTAATTGTTTACTAAGGTAAAATACGTTAGGGACGCTTATTGTCGATCTGAATGAAAATGTAATAATAATAACACAGCAAATAATTATGCGAACATTTGCGTTAAAGCATCCGATTTGCTTATCTCTTCATAAGTTAATGTTTAATCTATCGTGAAAAATTACTTGTTATTTAAATTCACATACTTTTATTTATCTGCTTAGTGTATAGACAGACAACGGAAAACGTGACACAGAAATTGCAAAACGTATAAGAATATAGAAACTGAACATATTAAATCACAGGAAAATATCATTAGAATTATGGAAGATATTGAAGGACTGCCACAAAACCTACTCTCTTATATGACAGAGAATGATGGAAAATTGACTCATATTAGTAGAAGACGCATATAGGATCAAATTGTGTCTACAGGCAAATTCTGAGGATTCCGAAGTGAGAACAGATGAATTAGGGATGTTAACGAAAATAGGATCTGAAAGAAAATTATTTTTACAGTCTGAAAATGATTTTATTTCAAAGCATCTGAAGAAAGAGATTCTACAAATAATCAACGCACACAAGATATAACTAAAGCGAACGACTCAACGGGGAAATAGCCGGTTTCATAACGAGACAATATGATTCGATGACAGAAGAAGGAAAGAGAAAGGATTAAGTGATAAAAAAATTACTTAGATCAAAATCAAGATCAAAACTATGATTAGGCATTACCAACCATGTCCTGAAGAGGCATCGTATATATTCGAAATGATGTGCAGTAGGTCTGAATCTCTTAGATTTGGAGTTGTATTTTATATTGCAAGATTTTTGGATTCTATTCGAAAGCTGGCAGATTAAAAGAAAAAATGTTTTCAATGGCACCTTTTTCTCAATAGTTCATTTTCTAATAAGGGGAAAATTATTAATTGATAAAGATAGAAAATTCTGTTCTCTCTATGCTTCAAAATCATATGAAAACGATATTGTTTTCAAAATCAGCCATCAATGTGGTATGAACAGCACCTTTGTATAGTAAATGATATTACTGTCTATATGGAAAAAAATAAATAGTTGTAAGGTAAACACGTGTATAGAACAGTGATGAATGTAATTTTATTTCTGATGAGAAATGATAAATAGAGCGGAAATATTAGCTATTGAAATCTTAATTATATCTCACGAAGAAATTTTATCAACCGCCGAAGTAATAATAATAATAAAAAAAAACTTTGTTAGATAGATCTGATTAGAACCGCTACCAAAATTTATACAAAGGAACAGTAATAAATTTCTCTATAAACCCGGATAATGTGCAAGGTTTCTCCGGTACTAAATATGTTTGCACCTTTGATTCCTTTCGTCTAGTATCAATCATATAAACATGGAATTTTCCAATAACGTCAGAAAGAGCAAAGATTCTAGCATTATCGAGAGTCTATAGTTAGTGCTGTGTAAATCCCAAAAGCATTGGTTACATATTCAAAGTTGCCATGATGAATAAATGAGAAACTTTCAGTCCATATATTTAGCTGATATCTCTAACGCAGAGCAATCCCACTAATGACATGTCTAATATGTTTTTATACAAAATGTCGGCAGACACAAAATAAGATACAGAGTTGGACAGAAGTAGTCTTACAATTAGAATATATGCACGTTAATTTCTTTTTCTTAAATATTACATTGACATTTATTTGTTACAATCAGATTTGTTTGAAACTGTTTATATATATATATATATATATATATATATATATATATATATATATATATATATATATATATATATTTGTTTAAGTAATTATTTAAATTTTTTAGCACAGTCCAATCGCAGACATGCACAAAATTTCTCTCTTTGGCATTACAGCATTCCTGGAACCTCTCTAGAATACTATGACACAGAACACAGCACAAATGCCGGCCTGCATTAAATACAATAAAAACATCGGGGATGTTCACTTTTTTATTCGTTTACTGTGTGGGGAGTTCTCTCATAAGCATTGTTCTTTATTACACCCCAACAAATAAAAAAAAAACTATTGGCCTTAGGTAAGGTGAACGTGGTGACCATTCGATGCTGCCCCTTCTAACGAAGCAACAAGATTTAGTTAAGGTAATCCCTTATCCAAAGTATAACGGGATTTACTACATGTTACTGAAAGAACAGTTATGATTTGAATTAGAACATGGTAAGCCTACTTTTGGCCCACCCTGGATATATCCACACACACTCGATACGAATTAAATGTTAAAATTCGATTTTATTCATACTATTATGGCAGTTTTCATGTAGTTTGCAGTAATTTTTAATGTACAGATTGAGAGCCTATAGCTGGCTGCCACGAATAGGCAGGAAGATTCTGTTGGCCAGTGTGAGAGCCAACAGCTGACTGACACGAAGGTTAACTAGCATGCTAGTGTGCAAAAGAAATCGATAGCTGCATTCGTCACAAGTGGGAAAAATTTAAATCTGCATGGCACTTTACTCCAGTTGGCTTATTCACTTGCTTAAACTCAACGTTGATTCTGATTCCGCAGAAATGGGTTGGGTGTGAAAAAGTATTTGTTGTTAACATTTCTTTTTCATTCGGTTTTTCCAGTTACGAGTCCTCTTTTAAAGCTGATCGTTTTGTGTTCATTTTGTTTAGTTTATTTTTCATAACAGATTTAATGTTTAGTATAGAGCTTAGAAAAAATTCGCAGTGTGAGATAGGCAAGAAGTAAGGTATGTAGCAACACCAGCACGGAAAAGGGCAATCCTTTAAAGGCAAGGAAGGGCAAAAATATTTTAAGTCAATTGATAGCGATTGCTGTATGCGTCGTACGATTTTTGAATCAAGCACGGGCAACACAGGGCAATGCTGCTAGTGATTTAATATAAGTTTCAATCAGAAACTGTAAGAAATATAAGAAGAATAAAAAGGGATATATAAAGAACATCGCATTGCAAAATTAGTGAATTATTTTGAGTTTTTGTTTATTCTGCCGAACAACAAATCGTGTTCTGCATATTGTTTAAAAAATGCATGGGGACAGAATAGGTACGTATCAGCTGGAGAAAGAGTCGGTATGCGAACTACCAATTGTATATATGAAAATCAAGCAGGCACAAAAAGTTAAATATTTGCTTTAATTTTTAATCAGTTGAGACAAAATGTGACACCAAAAAGCGAATGTAGATTCGAGTCAAAGTCATATAAAAGAAACAGTGAAAATTTTAAAAAAATATGTGCTGAATAGGTATATGCCGGTCCACATATATGGAAACAAATGTTGTATAATCCGTACAAATGAGAATTGGACCAACCAAAATATATTTTCTCTAAAAGAATACTAATTATAACAGGGATTTAGCCTGATGGTAACAAAGAAGTGTTATAAAAAGCAAAAATAATATATATATATATATATATATATATATATATATATATATATATATATATATATATAGTCATCCATAGATACACTGATACTCTGTTTAATAGCGAATCAGTGTGGCCCGTCAAGCGATTGCCTCAAGCCGAGATCGAAAAGCGACTAATCTGGTATCAGTCGAAGAATCCAACCCTAAGTCATTGGTACATAGCAGGGATGAAGGTGAAATTAGACGTTTTTCTTTAGATAAACTCGCTAGTATATATATATATATATATATATATATATATATATATATATATATATATATATATATATATATCGGGCTATCTAATGAATAAGAGTTAGGAGAAATTAGCACGTAGAAGTCATAATAAAGACCTGAGAGACATACTTGAACACGTAATTGGGTTTTGTGAAAGGATGAAATTGCAGTTATCTGAAGTGTCAGTTATAAAACCTCAAATATCTGTGAGTTACAAAGAAGAAGAAGAAGAAGATGATGATGATGATGAAAATAATAATAATAATAATAATAAAAGTTCTGTACACATATTACCATCGGGGTGGAATTATTGGTGAAAAGAGAAAACCTTGAGGAAAGTGGAATCAGCTTCAGACAGTGTGGTTCGTCAGTGATATATGTATTTTCTGTGTATATTTCGTTCTCGAAACTTAAATTATTACAAAAAAATATCCATAAACTGTCATGTCTTACATGAGTACCATACGTTTTAAATCATTTCACTTCAAGACAGGTAATATCTATAATAGAAAGCAAGATTTTGCTGAGTATTGGAAAAGGTGAAGTAAAATGATAGGAATTGAAAGGCAGAAGATAACTAATAACATTGCATGAATTTTTGAAGATCAAATTCGACTGGTAATCAAAACGAAGAAGAGATTCCTACAAGCGAGAATTGCGATAGAAGTAATCTTTAGCATAGAATTTCAGTTACATGTAGCCATTTCAACTGTAAATAACATTTCACCTAAATTCCTGGAATGATAAGTTATCATTATTTTCCGATTTGCATGGGGGCAATTGTCCTCATTTTCTTCTTGATATCATAATGTTTCTGCTGTTCTCACCGCTGGCCTTCATCAGATGTATGTCTATCCGGATAGCTTAGAAGGAAATCCCAACTGAAATTTACAGTGCGAGACTGTTCTCTTTCAAATTCCTCGGGATAAATCATTTAGTACTTATTTTTAGTGCAGTTCAGTTATTGCTCACTCTGTTTCCACAAAGAACAAGAAAACACGTCCCCACGAAAGTATTGTCTTCACTATTATTGTTACCAAATTCAGGAAGCAAGACTATTTTTCTGTAGTTTACCTGGATTGACATATAATTAATGAACACCGGTGGGCAATTTCTCCAGACCCTTGTGATAATGAAAATGATGAGAACGGTCTTTCAGATGTAAATAAGATAAATAATATAATTCGATTTATTACTTTGATTGAAAGATAATTATGCACGCGTATTCGGGAAATCGAAACAAAAATAAAGCTAGGTTATGCACCCTGCTGATGAATCCCAAATAAGGACGAAACCGCAGTGCAATGCCTTTTCTGCTTGGGCGTGCGTTTTGAGGATTCCGATTCTAGAAATGATGAATTATTAAGTAGTTATACAAATCCTCGTATTATTAATGTATAATATAAGCTGTGCCGGATCAAGCTTCTAATATTTTGCATGAATCGTTGGCTGTAGGTGGGGGGCATTCCTCTGTGATATTATGTCTAGAAAATTAGTTTCCTCCCTGCTACCTTAGCACTTTGGCCCAACAGTATGATGCTTGCATCGTTCGGGACGGTCAGTGGGGGGGTGACTATCAGGGCCAGTAGAGAATGAATACTGCTGAAGAGTCCAAAATAAGGAGGAAATGCCCGTCTGCATGTTTATGTGTGTGTTGATGATTCTGGTTCGAGATATGGTAAATTATTATGAAATTAGATAAATCCCTAACTATTAATCTGTAATATATATATATATATATATATATATATATATATATATATATATATATATATATGTGTGTGTGTGTGTGTGTGTGTGTGTGTGTGTGTTTAAAATTGTATGACAAATTGGGAAAAATTATTTGCGAGAGGTTTTTTCCTCCATGGATTCGTCGGATTAAATTTGTTCTGTTGGTATGACTGCACGGACGTGTGCCGTGCATTTTGCAATTAAAGAAAAGTATTACCTATAATTGTCTAGCCGAAATTACCCTACCAACTAATTCTATCACATCTCAATCAAAAAAAATCTATCTAAACTCAACATAAAATTTCGTACTAATATATCCAAAGATTGTATGAACAGAACAGGAACATTTTACAAAACAATACGTCAAATGCGTTGATAACCACTCGTCACGAGACCGATCATAATTTTGTCGTAATAATGTTACTCTGATCAAAGGAGAGATATATTTCAGAATGTAGTAAATTTCTACAGTGTGCCTTGATCGCCATGTCATCTACTGCAAATCTGCGACGTGGCTCTTACAACATTCCAACATCTGCCTTTTATTGCTTTGGATGTAAAGTACTATTTCATAATCTCTTGATACATGAATATCTATCTATCTATCTATCTACATATCGTCTGACGTGTTATGACAGTTCAGCCAAAGAGATCTTCCGGTTGGCAAAGCTCGAATTACTGCATTTATAATTGTAACCACAAAAATAGATATAAATAGATAAATATATTATAAATAAAAATATAAATAGAAAATATATTAAAATATTTCTCGGATTTAATCCATTTCATATAATGTTTTCATTGTTTACATTATGCTAAAGTTTCAGAGCAGATATGATAGAGAAATATCGCTGAAGGTGTGTTTAAACGTAGCAATTGTAGCTTAGCTAATCGTTAGTCCTCTGTGGATGAACAGTCTTAGCACGTCTGGCTTAATAATGGTTACATATAGGATACAGATAGACCCCTCTGAACTCATGAATATCATATTTGAGTCGATCGCTGTTTAAAATGCAGAACAGATTGCGATCCATATTCTGGGCATTGCAATTAATCTTAGATCGAAAAGATTCTACACAATGACAACATGTGTGAGACAATCGTGTCATTGTAAAGTTCATTGCACCGTAATTCTGAGAGATCATTTAAAATTATGAAGGCAGGTATACCACGGCGGATTGACAATATAGTTCTTTCTACTTATTCTTCTATTACATAGATAGATAGATAGATAGATAGATAGATAGATAGATCTCATTTTCATGAGTAGCTTATAAGTTATCAATGCTTGTTTATTTTTCATTTGTCATTGCCGGAAAAGCTTTTCGACGAAGTAATATTATGAGTTCGAATATATTCCGAATAAGAATAACAGGGACTTCATATCTGATAAGTATCTTGTCACCTAGTTCAGAGCAATCATTACTTACATATACGACGATTCCCACCATTTATAAATCTGTACCTGAAAACCTATCATAAATATAAATCCCGACGCAAGATGAGTTAATTATCGTCTTGAATGTAGAACTAAGTCACCAACAGTTGGGTAATGTCAGGTATATGATGAAGCTATCAAAATGAACTGAACCTCATTACACAGGAAACTCTGCATGCCAATGTGATTCTGGTGCCGAATAACGTTCTGTTAGATAATGCTACGTTTACTTAGTAAGTTCACCACCGTCACCGGTTATTGGCAGTAGAATAAAACTTATCAATTTGTATATTGTGTATATTCGAGATATGATTGGACAAACTTTCAACAAAATGAGAACCAACTACGGATAGAAAATGCGTTTATCTACTTTTGGTGGATGGTAAGTCCCGTGGTCACATGACAACCGCTTCCTGTCAAAAATTGGGAGTCAGTTTCCAATTCGTGAATTGCATACCAACGGGAAGGTTGCTTTCTTCTAGCCATAACATTTGAAGTTAAATCTGCCTGCCCAGCTTACAAGCACATGATACTGTTTCCATTTGCGACCTAGATGAATACGGCCAGTTTAAATGTATAGTCCTAAAAATGGTTTCACCAGGTCAGGGATATCTTCAAATAAGAACTTGTTCCTTCTTATAGTTTGCTTTATTGTGAAATATGTGTGATAATTATTTTCCATACGTGACATGCATATATATATATATATATATATATATATATATATATATATATATATATATATATATATACACACACACACACATATATATATATATATATATATATATATATATATATATATATATATATATATATATATATCAGATCTTCCCATAAGTTCTGTCCAAATTTTGAATAAAGATAACAAGTGACCAAATGTTACATCTAATTACAGATTCAATCAACAATGTATTTTCCCTGATTATCTAAGACATCCTTCCATCTATTAACAAGCTTACTAATTCCATTACTGTAAAATTCTTTGGGCTTTGATTCGAAAAACTCACAAATGTCAGTTTTAACATCTTTCTGTCTTACAAAAGCTGTTACTTCCAAACGATTCTGTAAGCTACGAAACAAATGGTAGTCTGAAGGAGCAAGATCGGGAGAATAAGATGGATGAGGAATTTTCTCCCAACCAAGTTCTTCCATCTGTTGTGACGTGATTCTTGATGTGTGGTGTCGTGCATTGTCCTGATGAAACATCACCTCTTTCGAATCACTAGAGAAGGTCTTTTTTTTCTCAAAGCTTGGTTCAAACGCTCTAATTGCTGACAGTATATTTGAGCATTAATTGTTGCATTAGGTGGTAAGAATTCAAAGTGGATTATTCCTTGGCGATCCCACTAGATTGAAACAAGAAAAGTTTGCCCATGAAGTTCCCTTCTCAGCTGTGGCTGGGATCCTTCCCCTTTACCACGCCACTGTCTACAACGTTTAACATTTCGATAAAACATATATTTTTCGTCGCCAGTCACAAGTCTATCCAAAAAAGGTGAAACGAGTTGTCGAGAATGCAGATGTCACCTTCGGGATTTGAGGTTGTTTTCAGAAAATTCATGAGGTAACCATTTTCCAAGTTTACGAACTTTTCCAAGTTGTTGAAGATGACGATGAACACTTGTATGGTTTGAACTGAGAACCACTGCCAATTCCTCAACTGATAAAGCACGTTTATCTTCATGGGCTGCTTCAAGAAGCTTTTCATCAAACTCAACTGGACGTCCGCTTCGATCTTCATCTTCAAGGGTAAAATCTCCACCTCTGAATTTTGCAAAAAATCTTCTGCAAGTTCTTTCATTCACACATTCCTATCCATAAACTGAGTGAATATTTCTAGCCGCTTCGGCTGCTGAGTTTCCTTTCTTGAACTCATAAGGTACAATGGAGTAATGGATAGCGGCTTGGATTGAGGAATCGGAGAGCCGAGTTCGAATTCCAGTCGAATCCGTTGCATACGCTTACGTGCTAATACCCATGGGAAATATATGAATCCTCTTCCTCCAGCTATGGGTGAAATAGCAGGACAGACTGGGTTCTATAGACTTGGATGGCAACTGGTCTAGAAGGACAACTCTGAATTCAAAACCTGGGGAGGGTCATTTGGGAACCTTGTGGCATTCGCTGCACCAGGTCTCTGTATTCGTCCCTTCAAAAAGTTTGGATGGTCCTGCAGAGGCCTTCACCACTATAATCAAATCTCATGTGCCGGTGTCGGTTTCCTGGAAACTGATCTAATTGACACTCATACGTCGAATCTTGACGGGAGAGTCGATTATATATATATATGTGTGTGTGTGTGTGTGCGTGTGTGTGTTTTATGTATGCCGTAGTATATAAAAATTTCTCTGAGAACAAAGCATGTTTCTTTTTCATTTTTTTTCCTTTCAGCCAACCAGTTCCGTCCTATCCATAAGTTATGGTGTTGTTGTATTACGGATATGACAATGCACATAGATACAGAAATGAAATTAAGACAATGAATATTTTTCCTCGATGTTGTTGCACAACGTTTCATACAGTTCACAAATATTTATCAAGGCGGTTTAGATTAGTCCGTGTTTTTAGAATTTTATTTTTTTATCTATATTAACAGATATCTATTTAAAGAAAGCAACATTATATGTTCCTCCCAGTTATAATTTCTATTTGCGATTTGAAATTTACTGTACGAAAAAGGAAATTGTAATTAGAATATTAAAGGGAATTGCGATAATTTAATCATGTATTTGAAGATTTTATTTAGATATTAATTATAACATATAAAATTAACTTTGGTTGCGAAAACAAACAAAAAGAAAGTTTAAATACATAATAAAAATAAATCCTTTCTAAATAAACGTCGTTGTTTTTAATCCCAAAATAAACCGAAAACTTGGTATTGATTAGATGAAATTAATTCACAAATATAAAAAATATAATTAACTAGTAAAAAGATAACCGGCCGTGGAGAATAATTTGATTTCTATTCTTCATGCGTTAACCGTGTCCTTTTCAGGACGTGTGCAATCATTACTTTCTCTACTGTTCTTTCGTTTGTAATTTTTAATAAAACTTGTAATTTTGATAAGGCTCATAATACCTGTTCTTCCAACCATTTACAGAAACTTGTTAGATAATTCGCTGTTTTTTTTCTGTCGGTCTTGTCTTCAAAATATCATGTGAGTCTTAAGTTTTCTTGACTCACATTCTATCTTATGCATCCCAGAATCATCAACATTTTTTTCTGATTCTAATTCTAATTCTACTTTTGTTTCTATTTTTTTTGTAAATCGTCGCCATTTAACACATTTCAAGACCGTGCTATCGTAAACATCATTCTGTAGAAGGACAGTTCTGTTGTGTCAAGGCCATTAATCATTTGTGATGAGATTGTATGGAGGGAAATCGGAAATATACCACCTGTCAGTCAAACATCAAATGATAGTAAAATTGTTTCTGAATTGGGGGATCTGCGCATCTTTCTAGTTAATAAATTAATCCATTGAAACTAAATATTTAACATTATTCAACCACTACGCTGCATCCCACCCCACCAAAAAAAAATAAAAGAAACATGCTTCGTGATCCCTTTGAAGAGTATATAAGTAAAGTCTCTAGTCGGAATAATTCAGTAAGGAGATAGAGATGACTTCAGCCAACATCAGTTCATGGCGGTGTTTTCAGAGAAATATATTTACTCATTCAGCACTCTTCTTCCTCGAGCTATGTGACAAGTAGAAACTTTCTCGGCAAGTTTCGTGAAACACACTTCATCAGCAGACTACCTGATACTTATAATCTACCTCACGAATCTATGGACATTTGCACGATTCTTCACCAATGTATTTGACATTTACATTCAATAAGCTACGTGACACTTACACTTTCATCAAAACTTTTCCCTTGCCCATTTTTTTTTCACATATACACGTGGGGAAATCACATTTCCTTTCAGTTTAATAAACGACTAAAACAAGGAAATTTAAAGCAAGAATTTTAACGCTCATCAAACTTGAGTAAAATTTATTATATTAATAATATTTCTCCCTTTTGTCACTGTTGTGGGTTGATTCAGATCTGCAGCAATTGTACGTCATTACGTAACTGTTTAATACTTTTTACTTTGTTTCCATCTGGTCTTTGCGATGTAATTTATCATATATTTTGCATAATCAGTTTAAAGAAAGGTAAACACCCGCATTTAAATTGTTTTTACATCATTGGAATAAATACTGCATTCTTTTGTCTAGTGTCTTTAGAGAAATCGCCGATTACGATTTATTATTCACTTACAATGTGACGAAAACATATTAATATTTAATTAATCTGTCATTTAAAATAGGTATATTTCCTCTCAGCACAGGCCATTTTCAAAACGTTTCAACAGCGTGTGTCAAAAGTTTATAAATACATTTAAATTACTGTGCGTTTATATCACAAAGTGTATGGAATGTAAAATTGATGAAAATTGAATCCTAATTTGAATTTCAGACACGAATTAAACCAAATATATTAGTAAAAAATAAATGCCGATTGAAAAATCATAAAATATCAATAAAATCTCGAATAAATCTCATAATAATTCGCTAGCAAGAAAGTATATGTAATCGACATATTTAATCAGATTTGAATAAGATTTTGGAGAAAATTTTGTATCAAGCGAGATTTCAGATAGTAAGACCTACCTTGACAAAATAAATTTAGCAAAGTTTGGTTTAAACAAACCATGAGAATATTGATTTCATCGTTTTCTTTTAGGTGATATATAATGAAAAATAATCCATTTTTATCACAAGTATGTCAATGGGGAATAAGATATGGCACTTGTTATCAACAACTATTCTATGTTACCAATATGGAAGTAAATAATTTATTGTGAGAGGAAAAGATAATGCTATATGCAGATCGTTTAAATAAATCAAGTTATAAAAATCTACTAAAAACTGTTCGTATGGTCAGCAGAATGTAGACCTTAGTGAAACTGCTACTGTATAAAGAAGTATTCTATATTATTTAGAAATTCATAGCTGTTATATGAAAAATAGTTGCAATCACCTTACACACACGCGCGCGCACACACGTACACACATACACGCACACACACACACACATATGAAAAAATACAGTTTTAAGTTGTGCTATGTTT
>CAHIKZ030000278.1:915000-937500 GCA_903632075.3 Acanthosepion pharaonis
CACGATAAAAATGACCTTGTGTCGCATGCAACCCTCGTGGGGGGTGGCTAGATACTGAATCAAGCCGATCTTTTCGACTTGACGGTCGAACTCTCTGCTTTTCAGCAGAAAGGAACCCGGACGAAGTTCCGCCGAAGGGCAGAATCTCGTTCGGGGTGAAAGACCTACCCGATCTCGTTTTTACGAGTCATACGGGCATATTTTTGGCTGAGCCTACGGGCTCAGGAAACCCACGATAAAAATGACCTTGTGTCGCATGCAACCCTCGTGGGGGGGTGGCTAGATACTGAATCAAGCCGAGCTTTTCGGCTTGACGGTCGAACTCTCTGCTTCTGAGCAGAGAGGAACCCGGACGGGGCCCCGCCGAAGGGCCTGAGTCTCGTTCGGGGAGGTTGACCAAATCGATCCCGTTTATACGGATTCCACGGGCACTTTTTGGCCGAGCCTACGGGCTCGGGAAACCCACGTTAAACTCGGCTTTGTGCCACATGAAACCCTCGTGGGGGGTTGGCTAGATACCGAAACGAGTCGAGCTTCTCGACTTGACGGTCGAACTCTCTGCCTCTGAGCAGAGAGGAACCCGGACGAGCCTCCTCCGAAGGGCAGCATCTCGTTCGGGGCGGTTGACCAACCCGATCCCGTTCATACAGGTTCTATGGAGATATTTTGGCCCCGCCTACGGGCTCGAGAAACCCAGGTTCAACTCGTGCTACATGCAACCCTCGTGGGGGGGGGGCTAGATACCGAATCGAGTCGAGCCGAAAGTAGTTCACTCCAAACCAGACTGACAGTCATACTAACACCTTCCACATATTGTATTATTATTTCGTGTAATATACCTTCGTTATTTCTACTCTTGTGTTCGTGTTGTTCTTCCTTTGTCCTTACCTGGAACATAACACTTTCATAATAAGTATTTTCATGGTAACTGTTCTGATGAAATTTTCTCTCTGGTGCAAATTGTTCTTATCACGACTGGTTTGGATTTCATAGAGACACTGTGGTATTGTGGTATCTGTATTCAGTAAGATTCTGTTGTTTTGGTGAAAGAATGGTGTAGTTTGTTTGTGTCAGTGTTTGTGGATAGCTAAGTTTTAATTTAAGACAGATTGGAAACTAATCTTACCTGATCCCCGACTTTCGGCCTTCATGAATTCTTCAGATTTTAATCCTTTTATTTAATTCAGACAACACCATGAAATTTACTGCGGTTTAATTAATTCTTGTTATTTCCGTTACAGTTATTTGAACAAAAAACGCAAAAGATAAAAGTTTAGTAGCTTAAAACAGAACAAAAACACAAATGTAAGATATGGCTTTCAAACTAAAGAACTCTGGCAAAATCTCTTGGTATTTTTTTCAGTAAACAATTTGGATGTAAGTTTTAAAGAGATAAATCACCTCGAGTTGAAAATGTGATAACTGCTGAAGCCTGGAACAGTAAATGGTTGAAATATTTACAATTTACTTATTTTTTGTTGATTCATATATTAAAAGTTTATATCTATTTTTTAATGTTAGTTTGTTTTTTTTTTCATCATATACCAATTTTAAAATTTCCTGATGTATTGTTGGTCACCCTGTTGATAGTATCACATAATAATATAAAAATGTTTTCTCATCTGATCAGTTACAAAAATTCATTAAAAGCGCTTAAACAAACAATTCCATATTTTTGAAAGAATGTGTATTTAAGAGCTATTGTTTGGATGAATTGCTCTGTTAAAATATTTAAATAGCATGGTGATTCATTTAACTTACCAGCTGGGAAATATTTTCTATGCTCGATTGACCTAGCATTTAATATGTTTGGAAAACTGGTTTGAATTTAAAATCTATTGTTTTGGCTTTTGTTTAGAATCTTTTATTCTGTAGGGACATGTCAGAATGTTTCTTTTTTTGTTTGTTATTACATTTACTTCATGATAATATTTGTTCCAGAATTCATCGTTCCTATTACTTTCTCTCGCTTGCTCTTTCTGTATGACTATGAAACCTTGTTCCTAACTCATTGATTGTTATATTTTTCGCAATATTTACAAGACGCTTTTCTTCTGATACATTTAATTTGTTCTTATTTCTTTCATTACTTCAATTATTTTACTTCTTTCAGTATTCTCTATTTATTCTGATTAAGTTTTATTTAAACAATTTGTCTTTGAATGTCTGTATTACATATTATTGAAACAGTGTCCCGCTAAATTCTGCACTACTGAAACATCAAATGGTAACGTTAAGATGTATCTTTTAATATTTCTCCTTAAATCTAACTTCCTCTTACTAATTGTTGTGGCAATTTACCCACGCAAACATGGACTCTCCCAGGATCTGGTACTGATTTTGCATAGCGAAAATTTCAGCATTCAGGCCTGACAGTCGGATCGTATATTCTTGCTGTAAGTCTCGATTGTATATGTTTGTATTTCTGTTTCTGTTAATATATTTGTTTAACTTAATTCCTCTCTTTTCGCCTTTATTTCTGATCATAACAAGGCCACAACACTAATATAATTAAATTCGTCGATTTCGCAAGTCATCAAGTCTGAATTCACTTATTTTTAGTTCTTCTGAAGTGATGTATTTACCGTAATTTCCCCATGTATACTACATCGTCATCCATAAAACGCGTAGCTAAAATTGTGCAGAAAGTGCGGGTAAATGCTTCTACTCATTCATAATACGCACCCCTTGTTTGCTAATCAAACACTTGTACCTCTCAAATTTTATTACTGACAGCGTTCACTATTTTTATTTAAACATGGTTTTAAACGAAGAAAAATATTATTCTAAATTAGTTTTATGATAATTCTTATTTCCTTTTACGGCAATTTTTAAATTATTTTATCGCTGTACATTATACGCACTCCTGATTTTGCTTATTATTTTCCAGAAAAAATGCGTATTTTCATGGGTAATTGCGGCATATGTCTTTTGTCGTAAAACCGAAAACAAATTACGGTTTAGTCTGTTATATTTATTTGTCAAGGATGCATTTAATGAAGAAATATATCTTTTTTTCTTCCAAGACGATGGTTTCAATAATATTGTAAATTGTATTTTCAAGCTTTGCGTTTTAGCATAACTAGGAGGAAGAATAATGCTCTAAATTCAACGGAAAACAACCCACTATCTTTTCTAATGTATCATAGCAATTCAAACATAGCAAAGAATAGGGAAACTGTTAAGAACCATGATCTTTTACATCCTAAAGGGAAATAGGAATAAAATAAATGTTAGCACAAGTTATGTTATTCTCTTCGGTTTGATTTATTGATTCACGTTATCATTTCAATTTTGTTTATAAATCGTTTTTACATTAATATTCAACTCTATTCCATTAAAATGTTATAGTATTTCTTCTTTTTTCAACAGTTTATCCGCTATGCTTTCCATTTAGGTCGATACATTTTCTTCCTTTACGCCCGTTAGTTTGGTTCGATGTCTTCCTTTCTTCATGTGGTCATTAATTCTCTCATCGAATCTTTGCTTTTAAGCAATAATTTATTTTATTACATTATTTTGCTAGATTTCTTCTTTTTTTTTCCTATACTCATTTAATTTTTTTTTTTTTTTATTCTCACCCGTTTCCTATTATTTATTTCTTTAATTATCTCGCCTTCCTTTTTTCAATCGTTTTACACTAATTTTAATTCATTTAATCTCTCTCGATCTTAAATTCAGGATTTCTCTTATGGCTACCGGAAATAGTCACTAACCACGTCCCAAGCATTAACGACAAAAATAGAACAAATCTGTTTTTAAGGACCGGAATTTGATCCTGGGTGCTGCACGCTCAAATCACAAAAAAATAGACACATTCAAATAAAATATTGAACGTGAAATTGTATTTATGAACCAATCACAGCAGCGCAGCAATCCATTTCACCAGAGTCTTCCCAAGACATTGGAAAGCACATTAATGGTGAGGAAATTGAAAATCATCATGCCTGAAATTTAGCTGCCATTCCGACTTCACATCATAACGTTCAGACTAATTTCATGATTTTTTTTTTCTTTTTTCTCACATGGTGGCCTCGTCATTTTAACTAAATGATGACTTCAGGTCGGCTGTTTCATAAAAGATTTTGCTGTTACATTTATATTTATTTCTTTATCTTATTTTCAGTTAAAATTCCACATCTTGTTTTAAACATTCACTAATTTATTTGTTATCCAGGTAAGGATTCATAAATACATACAGTAATACGTTAACTTAGATGCTTTAAACGAGCCAGAAGCCACGGAGTCGAATGGTAATTTTAGGCACGAAACACAATTATCAGCGCAACTAAATTAAAATATTCAATTTTTCATCAAACTCCTTGTTTGTTTGGTAGAGCAGGCATAATTATTTTCAAATATTATTTTCAGGTCCGCATTATTTATATGAAGTTAATTAAATTCATAATGATATTTATAAATCAAGTTGGCCGGATTATGACTGCTCATGTGGACACTCATATTCTGCAATAAAAAAATAACAATGATAATAACAAATAAATTAATAAATAATAATAATAATAATAATAAGAAGAAGAAGAAGAAGAAGTAGAAGAAGCACAAAATCGAAACCACTGAGAGATGATATGACCACAAACCAATACAGTTACCCAAAATAACAATGTAACTATCCACTTGGAGTTGTCAATGCAAACTAACAGAGAAATAAAAGACAGCAGAGATGTTATTATCATAAAAGACACAGAATCCCGAAAGTCTATGCTTATTGACATACCACTGAGAGAAACACCTATATGAAGTGTATCGAGAAACTGTACGAATACAAGGAACTGGAGATCGAGATTAACAGGATCTGTTAAATGAAGACGGATACTGTATTCCAAAGTAATCGGAGATGTGTGTATTACGAGAAAAGGAAGGGACAAATTTACTAACAGTAACAGAATCATACAAGTTGCCCTAAATGCTGCGCTACGAGGAACATATCATATACTAGGAATAGTGCTATCAATTAAATGACAATTCCTCTACAGAGCATGAGGACCATCGTTTAGACCCGGCTCTACGAGATACAAGGAAGGAAACATAACATACACAAACAACAACAACCACAACAACAACAACATCAACTAAAAACCTCAGTAATAATAATAATAATAATAATAATAATAATAATAATAATAATATGAAAGAAATAAGAAGTTTTATTCAGTAATAAAGGAAGCCGAACAATTTAAAAGGGAATTTCAATTGGGTGAAGAAACAAATACAAATAAACCATAATACACCACTTGCAGCGGCAAATGATCATACAATCAAAGCAAAAGCAAATGCAATGTACGAAATGCAGAAACGATGAAAAATTAAACCACTTCCTGGCCAACAATCTCTCCGTACCAAAGATACTGACGTAGGCAACCAAGTTCCGATAAGTCGCTACCTTTTACAGTGTTAACAGCTAAGACCGAACGTTTTATTCTAGTACTACAAGTCAAATACTTGCTGTCACACATACCGAAAAATTTTATCAACCCAAAATGCAGAGCCTGGGGTAAATATGCAGAAACAATTAACCGTCATTTATCAGGTTGCCCAGTGTTCGCACCCACAGGATAAAAACTCGGAATGATAGAATTGGCTAATATCTGTCTGAAAAAAAATATTATTGGAAGGAAACTGCAAAGAACTCGTATGAACCTCACCCATTCCCGGTTAAAGATATCGTAAATGTTACAATTTTATTGGACGTTAAAATACACACAGACAGGACAATCAAATCTAATTACACAGACAGATTGATCAATGAAAATGAAAACAAAATGAGATTTCTTATTGACTTGACCTTCCATGCAAATTAAAATGTAGCTTTGAAGATCATGAAAATCATTCAAAATATTGAGGCTGATGGGTAAATTGTCGGCAAATCATATTTTTCATTTCGCGCAAGAGATTCGTCTGTTTTCAATTTTGTTGACTGCACAATATAGTAGTATCAGTTAGGCACCGCCTTTGAGAAATAGAGCACAATGACGCATTCCACTCCGCCATAAACTTCAAAACGGCATGCTGTACTGATTTGCATTCACGTCGGAAGTCCCAAAAACGAATATTTAAGAGTGTTTGAGTGTCAATCAGAGAACAGTGCAAAGGTTTAAGAAACATCATGGTGTTTGGAATGAACACTGCTCAGGGCGACATTATACCTCTATTTTCCATCACAGATGTCTACCAGTGCTCATGCTACAGTGCCTCAAACTTAAGACGGAAGACTACAGCAAGTGCCTTGAAGAGGTAATCCTGCCCTGGTTTAAGTGCATGGCTGTTGGATGACCCTCTGTCAAGACTTTGCACCATGTCACACAATTTCTACGACCACAACAGCCCTTATATCTGGCCTTGATTATGTGTTGCACAACTGAGAGAGAAACTAACAAAACTCTTTGCAAAACCAAAGATGAACTGAAGACAATGGTTATGGCAGCGTTCACCGACTTAACCAAGGAAACAGTTCAGTTGAAGGAGTCTCCGAAGATGTCTGGAGGCTGTGGTTGAAGCCAATGGCGATTACATTGAATCGATTTAGTCTATAGAATTTCAACATTTGTTTTGTGTAATTTTGCTAAATATATCTCTTAAAATGAAATGTTAATGTTATTTTCATCTTTTGCATAATTAGACGAAAATTTATCCATCGCACTCAGTATTTGAATAATTCCAATTGTAGTTGGAACCTTCGGATTGATTGGAAAATTTTCTGATAGGCTCATTGAAGGGATACCTACTGACCCATGCTTTAAATACAGACATATATATACATATACATATATATATATATATATACATATATATATATATATATATATATATATATATATATATATATATATGTACTCACAGAATTACGAAGAGCTTTATCTATGTAAAATATGCGTAATCTTATGTCGTTTTCCTTTGTTTTTACAAAAATGATCAGTGAAAAATATGTCATGAAGCAATTTCTTACCATATATCACTGGTTGTGACACTGAATAAAATATGTATACAACAGAAATCAAAGTAAATAATAATAATAATAATAATAATAATAATAATAATAATATTAATGTGGCAGATGGGAACATCAACAATCCCTGTTGTGTTGGAGCCCTAGGACTTGTTGGAAAAATTGCAGTAGAATAATTGAAGGGATTTCTGGAAGTCCATGCCTGAAAGAGATACAAAAAATTGTGCTGACAATTACAGCCCACACTTTACGAAGGACTTTATCTATGTATTTTTTTTTTTTTTTTTTTTGTCAGTGGAAAGTTTCATGATGCCATTTCTAACCTTAGGTCCCTGGGCGGGACCCGGAAAGAAATGTGTAAACGCCAGAAATCAAAGAAAATAATAATAATAATAATAATAATAATAATAATAATAATAATAATAATAATCAGAGGGTCATTTTCCAGAATTTTGAACAACTTACCATATTTTAATCCTAATATTCGAGTTGTTGTCAGATGGAAGAAAATACAACTCGAATATAAGGATCTTATTATGCAAATAATTGATAGTGAGTTAATGTTTCATTAAGTCATGTTAGCGAAGTTATTTTGCCATTAATCACATTAACATCGCTATTTAATTCTGTGATAATGCACTTCACTGTCCTCTGAGTGACGCTCAAACACTCTGCCTCTCTTTTCTTTCATCTTTCTATTTCTTTTTGTTGATTTCTTATTCTCTTCATTGTTTACTTTAATCTGCTTCTTTCTTTTACTTTTATGGAATTTTTTAATATATGTTTCCTATATGATATAAAATATAAGCTGCACAATCTTATACACACATTTACGACACCAGATCCACAGCACAGTATTAATCAGAATCGTAAATTCTGTGGGAAAATGCTAAATTTTACTCTGCTAAATCCATTTCACTTTAACTAATAACGACAAAAATTTCGTGGATTTATAACTTTTCAAACTTCAAAAAAAAAAATTCGTATTTGATCGATTTGAACAAAAACTCTAGCATCGCAACATCGCACGCCCCAAAACATACACATCTCTCAATGCATAGCATAATTAAAAAAATAACACCTTTCGGTTTACACATATTTTATCTTAGTGTTTGCATATGTATGTCAAAATTGCACCCTGAATATAACAATTTGAAATTGTCGTAAGTATTTAGAATGTGTCTTCCATCTGGCAACAATATGCAAAGATCTTATTATTCAGGGAATTGAAAGTAAGTTAATGTAGCTATACGTCCTGTTAGAATTTGATAGAAAAAGAAAACACGTAAAGTTAAATAGTAAATTCTCAATCAAGTCAGAACGCTGAAGGAACCGTGATACCTTTGTCTACAGGAGAAAATGCAGATAATTAAACTCTTGAATAGCGATAAATTGTTATATCAGAGATTTGAAACTATGGTAAATTGCAGGAATATATAGGAATTAACCTTATAATCTTCCTAAACTTTATAACACAATAATCACTCTACTGATGTTTTATTACCTTTAAAAAAAATTTCTGTTATCTTTAGGGGTTTAACCTAGATTAAGATTCGTAAATGTTTGTTTTCGTAAATAACTTGTAGCTAGGTTAGCCGTGAATTGATTTACAATTATTCTAATGGTGATATTGTTTGATAATAGATTTTAATTTAAAATAAACATATAAAAGTAGTTACCTCCACGAAATCGCTAAAAAAAGACCATAGCTTGATGAAAAAGACGCCAAACTTGCCGAAAACAAAATTTTATTGTCTAAATGCTTATGTTATTATTTAGAGGATAGACCAAAGTTTTTTTTAATTATTTTTAAAAAATTTTCCTTCTTTTTAGAACATTCTAAATTTTGATTAAAAAAACCTTTTTTCTATTTGTATCAGCGGAACTAGTAAATAACATAGACAATTTTTAGCACGTTTTTTTGGTATGACACACATTAATTTGAAAAATCGTGCAAAAATAGAAATAATTATCGGATGTTAATGAACCTTTCAGAAACTATTCACAGCTGATCGAAATTATTATAAATATGTTTTTTTATGAAAGTCATGGTAGAAATATTTTTTAAATATTTATTACCCCCCATAACTAATTTTATGAAAACGCTAGAAATTCGATCGCATTGGGTTTAGTGATTACAATAGTTAAAAGCACAAGGCTTTGAGGAATGCAAATCATGTTTTTTTTTTTTTTTTTTAATTAGATACGCATTACCTGAAAATCAGCTCTGAATTGTAACATACAAAACTCAATAAAACAAAGATATTATTTAATTTCAAATGCTTTTATTTGCTTTTAGTTGTTTTTATGAATATGGACAATATTTTCTGAAAGCAAAATTTTTTTTCGATGAAAAATGAATTTTAATACAATTATTTGTTATTTCATTAATTATAATAGATTTTACATTTAAGTTGTTAAAATATTATAAAATTAGTTAAAAGCCGCATCGGCTTTCATAAGTGTCCTTATGAGATAGATCTTTTTTAGCGCGTTGTAAATTGTATCATTTTGACTAATCAGAAGATACCCAGTAATTAAGAAATGTAATTTTGTGCTTATAATCGAGCTGTAATTATAAAATACGGAAGACCAACCAGAATATAATTAAGTTGCGTTATTTGAGTTAAGCATTGTTGTCCGCTGTTAAGGCCTTTACTTTTGCGAAACACGTGTGGAGAAGTTAATTTTTATTTTTCAATTTCAACTGAGAAGTGTACCTACAAGTATCAGTATCATCTTATGAAATTTATATGATCTTATTTTTATATTAATCTCAGTTACGACATTTTTCCATAAATGAAATATCAAAATTAATAATAAAATGAATGCAAATACAAATAACAGTATAATGTAACAAATGTACATAAAATTATAGTATTTTATGTACAATTCTGATAAAATTTCATAAGAAAGGTACCTATAAATTAATTAGATACCTTTCTTAAGAAATATGAAATTTAATGTCACTCTTAACAGTTTTATTTTTAATTTCTTTTACAATATATTTCCCATAAAGCATCATAAACGTAAAGGTGAAAGCTAAGTACAAAAAAAAAAAAAAAATTAGACCGCTGAAAGTTTTCGTTAAAAATAACGGGGTAAATAATTTGTTCACGTAAATGTAAATTATTTCACTTTTCTCCTTCCGTAGAACAAATTAGCCTCATGGAATTCGTAAATATATCATTCATCACATGTCAAGAGATGCGAAAGTTTATGACCTGCTTTGTTTTATTTTCAAATTACATCTTTTTTTGGCACAAAAGCTAAGTTAAGTTTGGTTCAAAATATTTTAAATAAACATTATAATTTCTGATTTTCTTAAAATAAGTTTTGAAAAATGATAATTGATATTTAAAAAATTTCAAAGTCAGATTTCCAGTTTTTTTAAAATGGAAAAAAATGGTTAATTTTGCTGACTCAAAAAAAAAACTAGATTTTTAACGAAAATTTCGGACGTGCTAGGAACGATTAAAAATGGAAAAAAATACCCCAAAAATACTTTGATCTTTCCTCTTAATAATTACAAACATTTAGACGATAAAATTTTGTTTTCGTCAAGTTTGGCGTCTTTTTCATCATGCTATGCTCTTTTTTTAGCGATCTCGTCGAGGTACCTATATAAAAGTCATTTAAATATTTAAAATTTATCTTTTTTTCGAATTTATAATGTAAAAATATCTAGTTAAGTAATTGTTTTGTTTTTTTATATAGGTTTTTCTTCTTAAAGTGTCTGCTATTTACTTCCTATGTCTAATTTTATTTAAATATGTGATTTCATTCGCAATGCCATAAAGTTTGAAATGGTACAATGTATCTAAAATATGCTCTAACCTGCTTTGTTACATTTCTGTTTAATTTTGAAGTCTCCACCTTAACGTGCCATCATTGGTTAAAATGATCTCAAAATTCTCATATATTATTTTCTTCTTTTCCCTTTTCGTTTGTATCTGTAAAATTTGGATACACACAGCCCTCTTCTTTTTCTTTTGCCTTTTGTTTTCCTTCTCTCTGAGGAAGAGTTGATTTCTTATGATTTCTAATGCCTTTCTTTTCTTTCATCTTTCTATTTCTTTTGCTTGATTTCTTATTCTCTTCATTGTTTACTTTAATTTGCTTTTTTTTTTTACTTTTATGGATTTTTTTTAATATATTTGTTCCTTTGCCTTACTTATTTATGCATATGTTATACAAGGTGGAACTCCTTTTCCTGGCAAATAAGTTTCAACTATGTAATCTGTATAATTAGTCTTTCAGTTCAGAATGAAATAAAGATCCGAGTGATTGACATATTAAAACCATTAATGTATGTCTTCTAGGTTGACGAATACCGGTTGAAATGAACGAATAAAAAATACTTTTCTTGTATTTTGTTTTACTGGTATTCATTAAAGCGGTTAATAATGATTTTCAAAGTGATCGTCAGAACAAAAGGACAAGTCTTACGATGGAGAAAAGGGTTGTAAATTAAAAAAAAGTTACCCATTTTGTATAATATCTACAATTTCTTTCGGTGTCTATATTCCTCTAACCCTTATAATTTCATGTATATTACTGTATATTTGGGAAGAAACTTTTCATCTACACATCATTTTGGTAATATGACAGAAAAAGAATATGTTTTTAAATTTATTTCTTCCAACACTCTCATATACTTAAATATATCTATATGTATCAAAATGACGACTGTTTTTTGTACACACTGATATTGTTAACCTATAGCTCTGTACATTACAACAGCATTTTAGATATATAGAATGTAAAATTCTTTATGATTTCCTCAAGGGCATAATTTTTATATGATCATAATTAGTATATTTATTAGTATACTAGTTTTATATGAACCTAATTAATGTTTTCACCTCAGAAAGATGTGAACTGCTTAATGTGAAACGGTCATAAAAACTGTATTTTAAAAGTTTTTTTAAAAGATGTGTAAGATAAAATAAAATCAACACAATACTACTTGGAAACGAGAAAATCCCCTAATATACGCTACTTATTTTTTATCTTTTCCCTTTTACATATTTATAATTATATAAACATTATGCTTTTCACTGTGTAATATTACATAGAACGTTACAATAATCTGCGCCAGCTTTGGTTTTAATACGTATGTAATGGCAAAATAGATGGTTAAATACTTCCATACACACGTCTTATTTACAGAAACGAAACCGCCTGTATGTGCATACAAAGAGCTATACCAGTATACAAAAATAAACCTGACCTAATGTATGTATTCTCTCAACGAATGTTATCAATGTATCATCTTCACATGTCTAAAACTCCACCCATTTCGTGAAAATAAACGAAAATGCTCTCATCAAATACTACGAGATGGTGAGCCTCGATGTGGTGAATTTGTTCGCCAGGGTACACACGAACGAGGTTCTATCTATAGTCAGAAAGCGACTGACCCGGTCTCATCTCTAGGAGAAAGTACCAGTATATTAATAAATAACCTGATCGAGATGCTGACATTCTTTATAAAAACATATACGTCGGAATGAGGTCAGATATATATGGGCAGGATGAATGCTTGGTAATGGGTTCTCCATTACCACCAGCAAAGGCTAACATCAATATAGAATACTTGGAAAAATTATGTTAGAATCAATATGATGTTCAGTATTATAATCAACATCACTTAAACCAAAGCTGTGACAGATGCATAGATTACACCTTTAAGCTATGGCTTTTCTGGGAAGATACCCAGCTACTATTGGACCATGGGGACTTAATGATACTAGCATTCCTGAATGTATTAATACATCGAAGAGGACCTGGCTTCAAGAAATCAGTATACATCAAGCCAGCATTCAGCGGACAAGAGCCCAACTTCGACTCCCACCACCCATATAGTTTAAAGAAAATGATCGTCCGCTGCGGCGACCCAGAGATATATTAGCAAGAAATGGCCATTATAAACATTACTCTACAATGTAACAGAAACCCGGTGTAAATGACAATAACCCACACAATAATTCCCTCCGACTGCTAAATAAAGTGTTCCGTTGGAAATTCAATCAAATATCACCTGGAAAATATCAGAGCGTCCAACGCCCGAAAGATCGTGTATATATTAATAAAGATGTAGACAATAGTCCGAAGAGTAGAAATAGTTAAATACCTCAAAACAGAAAGGTTTATCATTCTGTATGGCAGTGAATGCTGATAATTTTACTCAGATGAAAAATAGACAGGAAGCAACTCTGATGTGTTTTTTTCTAAAAAAAATACCAGGAAAAGAAACATAATGTGGATATTTTAACTGAAATGGGAACGAAAACAACACATACGCTAACATACATTTGTAAAGATTTCAAATTTCTGTGATATAAAATGAGGGAGGGGGCTTGGTGAATCACAGAATATATAACATATATGAAGAAAAATGGGAAACAATAAATAAACGAAAATATAATTCATGCAAATGGAATGATGTTTGCATACTGGATATGGATTTAAACGGACATGTGTTGCTAAGAAATACAAAGGATTGAAAAATGTGGAGATCGACGATAGCCAACGAAATGACAGACCGCATAGAAAATGAGGAAACTGCTTAGGTTGATAGATAATCTATCACATTCTCTTTTCATGTTGAAAATCTTATATTGACACATTTTATAAATAGGAAAGCATTGCAAAATTATTTGCCTGTAAGAATACTGAATTCGCGGTTCTAAGCTAAACTGTGATAAAGGTATTGGGAAAATCAAACATATGTATGAATGAAACTATAAAGGTTTATGAAATAATAACCAACGAAATATCAATCATAAACATCCGAACTATGTTAGCCAGAAAATTCATCAAATATTAAGTGAACAGAAAATGTCATTACAATCAAATAGTGTTAAACCGTTATGCAATATTCAATGTTCTATGCAAGTGAATGTGGGTAAATCACTTTTCAAGCTGAGAAGAAAATGGAAGCGATGGCGGTTTTGTTCTACCAAAGAACGTTAAATATATTATAGACCGAATATTTTAACAACAACGATGCCTTAAACAAAATAAGAACAGTAAGGTAAGTTACATAAGCAAAACGAGAGAGTTGCATTCCTGGAACGCAAAGCAAAGTAAGGAAAGAGGGACTAGAACATTTAACAATTACCGAACGTACAGAAGTTATGGAAAGCAGGGGAATTTGCGTGTAAATCTACTTAACGATCTTATATGGATTGCTGGCAGAACAAGGAGAAAGATAAAGGCTTAAAAGCTACTTATTGCAACAAAAAGAAAGCTATTTTGAAATATCCTCATTGTAAATGTAGTGAAGTAAAATGGCACACGAAAGAGGATTAGGCCGAAATGAAATTATAGAAAATCATGTTAAATTGTGAATCTGTAAAATCGTATTATAAGAAAATAGGGTGAATCGGGAAAGCTCCGAAAGCGTAATTTCTATCTCCAAGATTATTGTCTTTATAGTGTCGTATAATCTTTCAGTGAAAATATACAGATTTTGGCAATTGACTCAATTCTTATTTTATCCGCCGTGTCCATTCCAAACGTGGGCGATCTATGTTATCCACAAAATTCAAAGTTTTATGACACTAAGCAATATTTGCCCTTTTACTCACCATATTTTCAGCCTGTTTCCTCATTTAAAAATTGCACAAGTATATTAGCTATGAAATGTACTATCCAGACACTTCCTCTGTAGCTGAATCCCATAGCATTTCAGTCTATATGACGGTTTGAAGTTGGATACAGGTTCGATTCCTGTTGTAGGACTCATATATTCTATGAAATGTCTCGGATATTCAGACTGGTTAATATTGTTTGTTATAAATAGAACACTTACGTAATATTTTCAACTGTAAAAATAACGTATAAAGAAAATATATATTAAAACAATCTCATTAGCTCTCACATACACCTCTTGATTTCACTATAGCCTGTGAGTGTTAAATTTTTCAAGCCCACTTTCCTCATTATCTGTATATTCCGTTTTCTTTTTTTGATCCTATGCCAAAAATTTTTTTCGACAAAATGTTCAATTAAAACTCCTCGTTGATCACATATAACGTCCATGATATTCCTAGTTTCCTTCTATGAAAAAACCTATCTGTTCCTTTAAGTTTCTTTTCAATTGTGAAAAAATTCTGTAGAATTGATTGTTATAAATGATGATTCCTAAGCAGCATCACTGCAGTTCATGAAATAGGCAGTGCATCTAATTGCTCCGTATCTAAATATAGATATATTGTTAATAGGATCCTCATTATATGAACATATCATAATCAAGGAATGAATAGATTCACTTATGTATCATTATTCACGTTACATATTAAGGTCTATTTTACCATGTGAATGAATAATACTGGATTAGATTAAACCAGCTTATTTTATGCTTAACTTGATGGAATCAATCAGGGATTTGTGACAACCTCGGGGGAACTTGGACTTATGCTTTCATAAGATAATAAATACATGAAGTCTTTGATAAAATCCGATATAAATATGCTTATTAATGTCCGACATAATTCAAATTAACGTAGCCTATTGCAGATTATGGAAGAAAATAATCATGCCAAAGGACGATACCCGGAGAGGCATCAAATATATATGTGTAAGATATATTTAAGTAGAATATGAAAGAATAAAAGCTGGTTATTTAAAAAAAAAATTAACACTTCCTAAATTAAAAAGAAAATGATTCATGATTTGTCACACGGAGAAATGGAAAAATGTAACGACAAAAATGTTAATGACGAAAGATTTGTACGATAAATTGCATACAGGTTTCGATGTAACTGATTTCCATAAGATTGATCTAATAGCTAAATAACAAGCAAGTTCTTTTTCATTCACTAACCACTCTTGATCTGATGTTGAAGGATTCAACAACTCGTTTAATAAATCAACACAAACACACACACACACACACACACACACATATATATATATATATATATATATATATATATAGATAGATAGATAGATAGATAGATAGATAGATAGATAGAAATATAACAGAGAAATTAATAATATAGTAATAAATGTACATATTATTCCTCAGCGGTAATACAATTCGGAAAACCATGCACATCGTAATATTCAAATTTTATTAAAATTTCAATCATCTAACAGTCAGTCTCTACCCAACACTAGATGATTATTTGTGTATGAAACTGTGAGACATGCTACCGGTGAGGAATGTATATATATATATATATATATATATATATATATATATATATATATATATATATATAACATAAAAGTTTTAAACATTGATCTAGGATGCAATTAAATTGCAAATATACTTGCCAGAGATTTATTTTTAAATATTTCCATGCTAATTATTCAAGATTGCTTGAATTATTTCGCGGGTATACTATTTCGTAATGAGTGCGTGGAAATGCTTATCTACCCATGGGTAAATTATCAGTATCAATAAATTTTAAAAGCTGTGCATGTTGAGTATAATTTAATGTTCAGGATATCTGCAAAGAGTATTATATATCAACTGATTACGTTATCCAATGTCTCTGGTAATGAGCTGGTAAGAAACTTTACTAAACAGAAATAAAAAAAGATACTACTACTACTAATACTAATACAAGCGGTAGTAATAATAATAATAATAATAATAATAATAATAATAATAATATGTGGACAAACCCCATTCCCATCAGTGGTTACCTAGTTGAGTTCAAAAGCTGAAGCAGCAGGTATTAATCTTGCTGCAAAGGACCACTGTTGGCTACCTAGACTAGAAAAAATTATTGATCCCAAATGGAAATACTGTGAAAATATTCAGAATCAATTGACCATCGTGTTGCACAGTGTTAGCAGCAACTAAATATAAAATTCGGCATGCTGTAGTGGACTAATAACTGCACTGGAAAATATGCCACATTTATGGAAGGACATAGTATGAAACTGGTATGAACACCACCCAAATTTTGTTACATACCTAAGAATTTTTGGCAGTTTTATGGAACGTTACAATATTCAGAGACAGAACAATAAAAATAACCGCTGACACATCGGCATCAAAGACCAGAGAAACAGAAATTTCTTCATATTGACATGACATTTCTTAAAGGCCGTAATGAATCTTTGAAGATCTTACAAAACTATGAAATAGAAAGATACTTGAAGAGTAAATCTAAAATAATGTTTGTAAATGAGACCATCGTTAATTTCAGTTGTAGGTGGAGCCGTTGGTTTGACTGGAAAATGTCCTGGTAGATTCACAGAATTGTTCCCTTTTAGCGCATGTCTTAAAGAAATACAAAACTTTTTTACTAATCATTCGTACTTGGTAGAAATAAGCTGTTAAAGATTTTAGGCATTATTTATATTCCGTTTTCCCGCTGCGACAGATCCGTCATTATACGCATATACTTTAATGTAATTAATTATATTTTCAACTGAAAGTGATTTTTTAACTAAACTAGAATATACCGAATGCACCCATTCCATAGGAGTTAAAACCCAACACTGATATATTCTACATATTTTATAAATGTTTAAAGATATAAACAACTAATATTTATCTGTTCCCTAAACGAAATACTTGAAGACGAATATTAATCAAAATGTTAAACATGTATCTATCAACGAAATTAGTAAATGATTATAGACTCATATAACTCAAATATAAAGGAGAAATAATTAAGCGATATGGAGAATAAAAAAGCCTATGTAGTTGTAATACAAATAATATTTTCATTATTGTATTTTGAGAGCCTGTATAAAGTTTTTATCATACTAGATAAGAAAGAAGTTAGATGTTTATAAATAACATCTACAACAGATTTTACGATGCATATAAGAAAGCTGGAAATATATGGGGACATTATATGTAGAATTTTTAATGATATCTTGTCTTTAGATGATAAGAAGAGTCTGGAATTTTCACATGGAAACCATATTACTTATTCTAAGAGAGATGCCCTGTGGAGATCAAAGTACTTTGAACTGTGCAGAGGTAGTGATGCATTATGATGACAAGAACTCTTGATGGGAGAAAACGTTATTATGTATAGAAGAAATTCAAGAAGAAAATGACGTGCATAATTAAATACAAAACTTTTACTTTTGTAAAATATATATATAAATGTTATATAGAACGTATATCATAATATATTTTACATATGTCGGCATAATTTTTCTCATGCATATATATGTATGTGTGTTTTTGGTGGCTCTGTTTTTTACGTGAAAAAAAAAACATACGTAAAAAATTATATAATATTTTAAATGAAAATACAGTACACTCCAATCTCTCTCTCTCTCTCTCTCTATATATATATATATATATATATATATATATATATATATATATATATATATATATATATATATATATTACAAAATAGAGAAATCCAAAATAAGCTCATGAAAATAGCTATTTTAACTAGCGTTAATACACTAGTATTATTCAACTCAAATGCTGTGCAGATACAAAGATAGAAAATTAGAATTTACGTATATAGCGAAAGATAAAGAAGAAGACTCAGCCATTGACAATAGGATATTGAGTTAACTAAATATAATACGTTTAATGGTAAGAGGAGGATTTTCATCTCATTTTGGGGAGCAGCTTTAATATTTTATATTATTAGGAGCCACTTTGAGTATATACCAACGGATTATTACCTGTACTATACATATATATATACATGTTTATATATATATATATATATATATATATATATATATATATATATATATATATATATATATATATATACCTGTGTGTGTCAGTGTGCGTGTTCGTGTTTGTGTTTAGAGACAGAATGCAAGAGAAAGACTGGCATAGAAAAATATTCGGTCAACGTCCTAATATTAATATATCCCTCTATTTTTCTTTTAAACATTTCACCCTAAACATGGCAGTAAAACCACTAAGGCACACATTGGTACTCAGTATTTAAGTATCAATAAAAGAGTGACATTAAAATTAAGCAAGACTAATAAATGAAGCGGAAGCAAGACGTCACTGGGTAACGATTAATTATACAATAACGCATAAAGTTGGTATAGAGTTCAACAAGCGAGAGAAGAAACTATTAGCATAGAACTTTCGGCTGAAACTAGCGAATTTATCTGAAAAAATATGAAACCTTTTTAACAGTCAGTACATCTCTTATTTTCATAAAATCTAGAGAAAAGATCATTCGAAAAACTACTGAAAATAGGAAAGCTATATTACGGCGAGATGCCATATCAGGCACAATAATAGTAAGGATTCCTCTTTGTCTATAAGACTATAGCAGAGACACTGGACCAGATGTGACAAGAATATTAAACAAATAATAGACATATAAATATGTGTTACATTCTGGTCAGAAAAATTGTCTAACACGACACATGGATCAAATTTTATAGCAGCTAGACTAACAATTGATTTAATAAAATATTTTTACTTTTGTCAAGGCATAATATTTGCCAGAGAAGACGCAACGAGTCACTGTCCTTGAGTTCCTTGCCGCAGTTAAGAGAATATTGTGGGTCATTTTTATTTCAACTGTCAATTTGACCTTATCACATCGATCAGGCGTTATTTTTTGAGCCAGAGGCATAATTGCCGATTTTAGAACTGATGCCGCACGGAAGGTCAGTGATGAAACTTAAGAACAAATTATGTTAAGGGCTAGAGCTTCTCATGACAACTGCATTAATAATAATGTCTAGAAGATTTTTCTTTTCAGTTAACTTTCGTTTTGCGATTTGATAAGAAAGGCGAATCAGTTAAAAATTTCATTAAAAATGTCATAATATTCCACCATTTAAAGTAGACTGACATACTAATCCCTGTCATTTGTTTTCGAGATTTCTAATATAAAATTCTTGAAATCACCGTTCGCAAATATTACTTGAGAGGCTTTTTCAGTAATAATCCTTAATACGCCAGCAGTTGGCGTCGAGAAGCGAAACCATATTGCATGTATGAAAGAAGATCCTGCGATGTAACACGCTGAAACAATTCAGTGTTGATTATGGCGTCTATTATTTTGCCGAAGTAGATTTTATCAAATTAACAATTCGAATTGAGTAATGAGAGGAGGGATAGAAGAGAGACAATGTTGTTAGATGCTATAAGGTGCCTCATTCTAACAGGAAACTAATTCTTATTCTCCCTGATGACACCTTTACATTTATTTTTTGCAGACAGAAATAGACAGGAACTGTTACGCTGGTAGAGACGGGAAATGTGAGCTTATCTACAGAACTGGCCAGTGTATGCCATGCAGAAGATTGGAATTTCATCTGGTATATCCCCGAGGCGAAAATCATCGATGCCTGATTTTTTTCGCAAGAAAGAACCTCTGAAAGACAATTTTCAATAGAAGGTTTAAGAATCCACGGGGCCTCTCGGAGAAAGTCGTTGAACGTATCCCAATCTGTATGACGATAACAGTATGAGCCCTTTGTGATCAGAACATCTGGAGACCGTTTCAAAAGAAAAGGTTAAAACCTGGAGAAATTGGAATATAAAACACGAGTATTGGAGAAATAAAAATGACATGAGTACGGGATTCATTTCTCAATGTTTTACACGCATTTCTCTTCATTGTCTATGTTATAATAATGTTTGTCTTGAGAAATAAAAAAAGAAGGCCAAAACGATTATCATTATATGTGATTAATGACAATAAAAACCGGCCAAAACGTGGGTAATTCTAAAGCATAACGTCGAGTCAGGATTTCTCACTGGAAATACATGCAGGGAAACCTACACATGCATGATATGCTTTCTAAAAATACCCCGAAATGATGGGACTGCTGATCAGAGCAACCTCTATACGCGCTATAAAAGAGGCCAAGCTCCTACCTTCCAGTCGGATGCAGCAATCAGAATACTGTCAATACGGTATCCTTATAATGATGAGACGCTTCGACATTTATAAGTATCATCATTATCATTTGAAGAGCAGAATTTACAGACCTGCCGCACTACGGGCCACAAGGTGGCCAAACGACACTCCGCAAGTTTACAATTCAGAGTTGTCCTTTTTCAAGAGCAGTTATCATCCAATGCTATAAAACCCAGCCTGTTATGCTATTTACCCATAGCTGATGTATTTGGAAGTAAGGTAATGCAATGGATTCGAAAGGAATTCGAACTCGACGGTAGAATTCAATTTCCTCGTCGATAACCTAGGCAGTATCCGCCCTTCAAAAAATGTACACATGAATGAAAAATTATAAGATATTTTATAAAATTTATTTGGAATTAAGTGTTTCGTTTTTAACACAGTTCATTATTTAGCGTGATTAATCTCAATATGTGTCATTTATACATACATTCTTGAATAATTTTGCAGATACATTTGGTGATTATTAAAATTAACAACTACTATATATATTTTCTTCCTTCAAAAAAAAGTAAAATCAGTTCAATGTATACTTCTACGTCGATATTGCGTGTTCGATCGGGATGTCGGCACGTAGATATTACATAACTCACTGTCCTTGCTAGTTCATAATAATTTTGTCCTGTTAGTATCTCTCCTAAACGTTTTCCACACATCGATTTACCTAAACTGGCAAAATAGCTTATGAGCAGATTCCGCTGTCGCTTTTGCATTCAATTTCACAAGTGAGTATTAAAGTTTCTATGCCTCCATTCATCATTATGCACACTAGAAATTCCTCATGATACGTATAAGTTTTTTTTTTTTTCCATTTATATTAAAAATACTTTGTTGCTCATATGTTCGGTTCCTGATATTCTAAGTAAAATTCTGTAGAAACCCATTACTGTTGTTTCCAGTCTTTTCTTCATAATATCCAGCATTCGCTGATATACTACATGACAGCTGACACACTACAAATTTTCTGTTTGTAACGCAATATATATGGTCTTACTTCACTTCTTGGATTTTTGACAGCACATTTAACTATCTTAATGCAACTTACTATATTAGTATAGCATTTTCTGTCATTTTCCACCTGAGTAAATGATTCTTGATAGCAAATATACTAAGACTATAATATTGAGTTTGAATCGCTCATTATATTAGACTATTTAGTTTGCATTTCCGGTTTGTTATCAACAGTGCGTTTCTTCTTTTCATGCGATTTATATAAGCAGAGTTGGTTATACAAGATATTCGTATTCAGCATACCTATATATATATATATATATATATATATATATATATCTACTAACAATTCATTGAAACGAAAAAAAAGAAAACACCATTAATTCCCAAGAAAAAAAAATATTTTCTCATTTTAATTCTGAATGTTATTCGGCCAATTCTCTACATTCAGTATATATATATATATATATATATATATATATATATATATATATATATATATATATATATATATATATATATATATATACAGCATATATATATATATATATATATATATATATATATATATATATATATATATGCCTGTGTGTTTGTGTATGTGTGCGCAACAGGTAAAATACTTTCACGTGTAACTCTTACACCTCTCTCTTCACAAAATTAAATAAGCGTAAATGTTTTTATACAAACGGCCGTAGAAGGGGCATTCAAAAAGAAATTGTTGAGATGTTGTGA
>CAHIKZ030000278.1:942500-1195000 GCA_903632075.3 Acanthosepion pharaonis
ATTTCAACATCATACAGATGCACAATTTTCAATATCTAGGAAAGTTTTTAACAGAGAAAAGAAAATGCGACACAGAAATCCGAAGACTCAATTGTAGAGCGAAAGATGGCTTCTACAATCTTGCAAGTATTATGAAACATGAACATTTCGTTAGAAACATAGTAAAGATTACTTAAAATTTACATAATATTGACACTCTTATATAACAATAAATGCTAGACAATAACATCAGAAATGATTAAGAAACATGATAAAAAAGAATTATATGGTTTTATAGAAGGGCGCTGAAAATATAATGGTCACATGTGACCAATAACGAATGTCACTTATAGTTAATATCAGAATGAGTTATTTATTGATGGATTCGTTTTCTTCGTTATACCAACACTCTGCTGGCTATTTAAAGTCATATATTTTTCTTTGTCTTTAAAAGACACTTTAGAAATAATAATTGCTTAGTGATATATATCTTACTAATTAACCTATACCTGTGCGGAAATAGATTCATAGATTTTCCAAGGTATTTGTTCGTAAGTGAAAATAAATGACACAACAGGAATTGGGACTCTGCTCGCCGATAAACATTTCCGAGCCAATATCTATTAAAGCACCCGCACGTCCAATATTACAACAACTTCTATTCATGTGACGTTGCACATCGAGATATTGAACAGGCTTGATATTGCTTAAATTTGGTTATCGTACGGGCACCACTGTTTCAATGTTATGTGAATCTAAGCCTCGGAATGTGAGAGTTGAAACTTCTAGGATACATAATAAGGAAAGCAAGCCTCGAAAATCTGACATTGGCAGGTCATAGTAATTGAAGATGGACAGTGGAAAGCAGCATATGAACGATCGAATAAGGTTTTTTTTTAAGTTTTGGGTTACGAGTGATCGTAAAAAAGTGTGTATTTTTCAACCAAGTGTGATTTTTTTCATAAAAATCACTCCTATGATTGTATAAAAATTTTTTAAAAAGAATTTTTATAAATATTAATGAGATCATTTTATTAAAAAATATATTTAATTTTAATCAAAGTGAATTCCAACTGATGTTTTAGGAATCAATGAAGTGAAATTCAAAGATTTCATTTGTAAAGATCAAATTTTGGTCATGGAATAAAGTAAATTTATTTTAAGTGCTGGAAAACTTATGATATAAAATCTCTTCTTAACTTCATTAAATGTTCAAACAGTCAACTACTAAATGAAGAATGTTTATATGACAGGAAATCGTGGAGAGAAATGATCACAAATATCCGAATAGAAAAAAGAAGAATTACTACTAGTATTTCATAACGGATTAAAGCTTTGGGTAAAAACATATCTGGTTTCGGAGGCGACAATCACCATCAGCTTGTTGAATGAAAAAAAAGAAAACAAAAACGGGCAAACAACACAAATGAAAGTGCAGTGGGTGAGTATTATATATAATATCCCCGAATAAGGAAAAGTAGATTTGAAAATCTACCTCCGTGGTTTGCGAAAACTTTTGGATAAAAAAAAAAAAAAAAAAAAAAATCGGACATTAAATTACTGGACATGTGTTGAGATATTAAATTAGCTATTCTAAAAGCGATAATTTCAGATGAAAATTCCAATTGCCTTACCATCTACAAAGTTTGACACCAGAAGATGACCGGTTGTCACAGCGTTACAAAACATTGTGCGAACAAAAAAAAAGATTAATGCATTTACACCCGTTAACAGATTTAATGTTTAATATTTCTTCAAAATTAGTTTATATAACTGAAATATTAATTTTCCTATTTTAAACATTGCTTAATGACATGTTTATCTAAACCTATATACTTTCAGATATTCGTCATATTTTCAGTTTAATGTGTGTAAACTAGATTATAAAATAACCAACAAGAGCTCTCACTTACGGGTACCTTTTATGCTGACCATCATGTATGCAGCTCTTATACAGTTGACAGATGTGTCATGGCCAACTGGATAAAATCGATGTTTGACATAAATAGTATTGAGCTCAATACATGGTTATAGCAGAGGTGAAACCAAAAATTGTAAGTTTGTTTTATGAAATGGTATTAACTGAAAACTGAGATATCCAGAAAAGGCATGACAAAGGAAACTAGAACAATTTCGCACGTGAATTAAACTAAGGCCTCGGTTTGAAATTGCAAGTTATACAAGGCGAGAGTGTACAATGGCCGAAACGTGTTGAAAAGACTATAAAGATGAGGACAATAGTATAAACAGTGTAAATCTGTAATTGTAATTCCTTCACTGTCCAATTCAGGCTGTTTTGTGAAGGACCATTAAGACGATTGTTTATTGTTTTGTGAAATTTTCGGAAATTTAAATAATCATTCAGAATATTGAACTCACTGTCATTATAACTCTTGTTGTATAAGATGACTAGTTGAAAGGAAATCGTGTTTTAAGATGATGGCCAATGCAAATAACTGTACTTGGGAAATTAACTGGTCAGTTGAAATAATTATCTCGGTGATTAAACTAACTGATCTTGTTTATCGCTTTTCTTGGGAGCTAGTAATTTACTAAGTGAAGTTTAATCGTTGCAAGAAGCCCGAAAATAAGCAACACCTACACGGTTGTAATTGATCCTGCGTGACAAGCTTGCTGCCCATTACACCACATTGAAGTGCTCACCGTTTCTTGGGATGATATGATGATTTTCTAATCGCAGCTTAGATGTAGCACAAGGTCGACATTACGTGGAACACGGCGTTGAGAGAACAACCAACTTAGTCATAAATCATCTATCGAGACAAGAATCGTTACACCACGTCGAAATGTCCAGTCTTTCTTGAGAGGTATGGTGAGTTTCTAATTGCAGCGTGGATAAGGCACAAGGACGTCTATCCGAGGCACACTGTAAGGATCGAACTTACTACAGTCGTAATTCATCTAGCGAGAGAAGCTTGCTAACCATTACATTACGTCGAAGTACCAAGTTTTCTTGAGAAGTATGGGGTTCTAGATTTAAGAAATAGCAAAATTTGAGACTTTTACTCATGTAGAATATTGGTTAGCTTGCCAGTGGTCTGACACACAAGTAGGCAAGTGTGGCCAAAGCTAACTGACTTGAATCATTTCATGGAGAAATATATGGGTGAATAAAGACCACTCATGTAAATGTATTGGGCAGGTCCATTCTAACAACATGGACCAATCTAACTGGTGTATTAGGCACACTCCTATAAAATGAGGTAAAATCAGTTCGCTTTCTTTACATGGAAACAGAAGAGGCACCCCGAGGCGGTGTAATGATTAGCAAGCTTGTCTCGCAAGCACTAATACGAATGAGTAGTGAGTTCGATCCTCACTGGGTGCCCCACACTTTCGGCCTTGTGCCACATATAAGCTACGCTTGGAAAATCTCTACATGGAAACAGAAGAAGGCGGCCATGTTGGCAGGTAAGTCACTTGACTTCTACAACTGATGTATTATTTATTGTACGAACGATGAATAAAATAGGGGAAATAAAAATACCAAATAACTTCGCTTGATTATTTTTTGTGGGTTTTCATTTCGTGCCTCACGAAGTTTTAATTAAGATAAAACTTTAATCATACATAATACCTCCCCATCTATTTATATATCAATGTGTTTATTGGTCTACATATTTATATATAGCTTGTTGTTGTAGGCTTATATATATATATATATATATATATATATATATATATATATATATATATGCATATTATATAATTGCCTTAGCAGAATCTTGCATAGGCTTCCAGAAATTTAAAATTAATTTTCTTTACTATATTACTTTCTTGAATTCCACTGACTCACAAATAGATAATTGCAATTCTATTTCAAGTTCATCTAATTTTATTTCAACGATAATACTAAATTCAGTCTGTGTGGGTGGTGCTTCTGCACCCTGAGTTACATATATGCTTCTTAGTGGTCATTCAGTCCCTCGCATATAGGCGTCTTTGTCTCGGTACCTAACACTTGTATGATATTTCTGCCTCAAGAAGTAGTGTTACCTTTGGATTTTCAGCTGATGAGACATGTGCATTCAGTCCTAGATTATTCCGAGATTATTTGTCGCTTCATTAAGCGTGTTGAGTTTCAACGTTTTCCGTGTTTTGTCGTTATCTGCTTGATTGTAAATAATCAGATTTGACTCACTTCAGTAGAGACCACCCTATCCTCAAATGTATAAGATCGGGGCTAATGTACTCCCCTTTTTAGAATGGGGTCTGGTCGGTGCAGTAATCTCAGATGGGGACTACTAATGATATGATGAAGTGTAATGTTATGACTCACTTCCGAAAAAATTTAATTGACTTATACATGAATCTTTTGTGGGGGTGACTTCTTGTCTTCTCACGAAATAGCTATTTGTAAATAATATCGCAATTTAATTGAACAAAATATCAAACCCAACTTCACAAAAACAAAAGTATATTTGAGATCCAGCATCTTTTACAGCAATTTCAAGTGACTACGTTCCTAGTTTGCAGAGACGGCGTTATCTTTTGATACGTAAACTGACCACCCTAATCGTCTCTGAATGTGCCATTGAAACCTCCAGCCCTATTCAGGAATTCACGATTCCGGTCTATTCGCCATTAATAACTAATCACTACTATCAAAATCGTTGCAACCACGGTATCTATCTTAATGATAAAAGGTGTATTAGAAAAGAAACTACTTACGTCACAAAAAATACTTACTGTATTAGGCGGGGGGTTGAAGACGCAGTTTATTTCCTAACATATGTCTCGAAAATTTGCATACCATACAGGGGATTCAGTTTATCATCTGGCACAAATAATATTCCTCTGAGTTTAGCCTACAAAATCCTAACCATCGCAAGGCATGTTTTGAAATTTATATTGTCGCCAAATATAGTTTGTCAAACCAACAGAAGGTTTTCCAAAATTTCTCCCAGCACGCCTCCCTGCACTCCTGGAATTATTCTGCTTGGATTCTCCGCAGCTCAGTAGTTACGACTCAGTTGATGTCTTCCACGTTCGGAAAAACTTGTCCCATTGATTGAGCTTGAGAGAACGGAAAAAAATCATTTTAGCTTGGTCTGGTGGTTTGGCGGTTGCTTCAGCACAGCGATGCTCATAAAGGATCGGTTACACACAGATGTTGCAGCCATCAGAAGTGCATGGAATTACGACGGAGAAAGATGGGAAATTGCGTTAGATTCGAGTGGAATAATTTTAAAGGAGACTCTAGAAATTTAGATTTGAAAATTTATTGTGACTTCAGTTCTGTTTCTTTTTCTGACTCATCTCGTATTATTCCATGTGGCAGAAACCCGAAAAACGAGGACCCTGATCTGTGATTCCACGAGGATCTTGACCTCAATGCCACGTTCATTTTCACTTTGTATCGTTCTCAGTATGATGCAAAGGTAATCTTGAACCGAATATCTGAGGATTTTGATAATATCATTGTTGAATATTCCTCAGTTACCTTTCATATGTGTGGTGACTTCATAACTCGCTACAAACTGGGGTTTGTCTATACATACAAAACTGATGAACAAGTCAGATACTTCACCGTCGCGTATGAATTAGCCCAGGTCATTGAATAATCTATCCGTATTCCCGATGTAAATGAACATGATGCAGATTCCTTGATCTCATTCTCACATTCTACTCAGAAAAAATGATTCGCTTTAGTTTAAAACCTCATACAACGCCAACACTTGAGTTCAATAAACTTTTCAGTGTCAAAGTTGATGCAAAGCCAAAGGTACATCGTGATGTGCTGCTTCCTGAACTATTTTTTTTTTTTTTACACGAAATCTGACTGGGACATTTCACAGAACTATATCCTTCACTTCCACCTGTTATATCATTCACAGCTACGACATGCCACTGCTATGTGGAGCCGGTTTTCCAGGAGGATGCTTGCATTATCGCTACAATCTTTTCAAGTTAAGGTTCAAAAAGACATCACTCCCATATGTTCCTATAAACCTTGCCTCTTACCTTGACTTTCTCTTGAGTCTATAGAAAGAAAATATATCTATTCACCATTGATTTGATTTTCAATGTGAGACTAAAATTTAATAAAAGCTAATCAGAAACTCGAATTCGAAAATATACTTTTTCTTTATAGATATGTTTTGAATTTAACAAAAAACAACAACAACTATAATAATAATAATAATAATAATAATAATTAATAATAAATAATAACATTAATAATGATTTATTTCAACGATAATACTAAATTCAGTCTGTGTGGGTGGTGCTTCTGCACCCTGAGTTACATATATGCTTCTAGTCGGTCATTCAGTCCTCGCATATAGGCGTCTTTGTCTCGGTACCTAACACTTGTATGATATTTCTGCCTCAAGAAGTAGTGTTACCTTTGGATTTTCAGCTGATGAGACATGTGCATTCAGTCCTAGATTATTCCGAGATTATTTGTCGCTTCATTAAGCGTGTTGAGTTTCAACGTTTTCCGTGTTTTGTCGTTATCTGCTTGATTGTAAAAATAATCAGATTTGACTCACTTCAGTAGAGACCACCCTATCCTCAAAATGTATAAGATCGGGGCTAATGTACTCCCCCTTTTTAGAATGGGGTCTGGTCGGTGCAGTAATCTCAGATGGGGGACTACTAATGATATGATGAAGTGTAATGTTATGACTCTTCCGAAAAAATTTAATTGACTTATACATGAATCTTTTGTGGGGGGTGACTTCTTGTCTTCAATGAAATAGCTATTTGTAAATAATATCGCAATTTAATTGAACAAAATATCAAACCCAACTTCACAAAAACAAAAGTATATTTGAGATCCAGCATCTTTTACAGCAATTTCAAGTGACTACGTTCCTAGTTTGCAGAGACGGCGTTATCTTCTTGATACGTAAACTGACCACCTAATCGTCTCTGAATGTGCCATTGAAACCTCCAGCCCTATTCAGGAATTCACGATTCCGGTCTATTCGCCATTAATAACTAATCACTACTATCAAAATCGTTGCAACCACGGTATCTATCTTAATGACAAAAGGTGTATTAGAAAAGAAACTACTTACGTCACAAAATACTTACCGTATTAGGCGGGGTTGAAGACGCAGTTTATTTCCTAACATATGTCTCGAAAATTTGCATACCATACAGGGATTCAGTTTATCATCTGGCACAAATAATATTCCTCTGAGTTTAGCTTGTGCCTACAAAAATCCTAACCATCGCAAGGCATGTTTTTGAAATTTATATTGTCGCCAAATATAGTTTGTCAAATCCAACAGAAGGTTTTCCAAAATTTCTCCCAGCACGCCTCCCTGCACTCCTGGAATTATTCTGCTTGGATTCTCCGCAGCTCAGTAGTTACGACTCAGTTGATGTCTTCCACGTTCGGAAAACTTGTCCCATTGATTGAGCTTGAGAGAACGGAAAAAATCATTCTTAGCTTGGTCTGGTGGTTTGGCGGTTGCTTCAGCACAGCGATGCTCATAAAGGGGATCGGTTACACAGATGTTGCAGCCATCAGAAGTGCATGGAATTACGACGGAGAAAGATGGGAAATTGCGTTAGATTCGAGTGGAATAATTTTAAAGGGAGACTCTAGAAATTTAGATTTGAAAATTTATTGTGACTTCAGTTCTGTTTCTTTTCTGACTCATCTCGTATTATTCCATGTGGCAGAAACCCGAAAAACGAGGACCCTGATCTGTGATTCCACGAGGATCTTGACCTCAATGCCACGTTCATTTTCACTTTGTATCGTTCTCAGTATGATGCAAAGGTAATCTTGAACCGAATATCTGAGGATTTTGATAATATCATTGTTGAATATTCCTCAGTTACCTTTCATATGTGGTGACTTCATAACTGCTACAAACTGGGGTTTGTCTATACATACAAAACTGATGAACAAGTCAGATACTTCACCGTCGCGTATGAATTAGCCCAGGTCATTGAATAATCTATCCGTATTCCCGATGTAAATGAACATGATGCAGATTCCTTGATCTCATTCTCACATTCTACTCAGAAAAAAATGATTCCTTTTAGTTTAAAACCTCATACAACGCCAACACTTGAGTTCAATAAACTTTTCAGTGTCAAAGTTGATGCAAAGCCAAAGGTACATCGTGATGTGCTGCTTCCTGGAACTATTTTTTTTTTTTTTTTTTACACGAAATCTGACTGGGACATTTCACATGAACTATATCCTTCACTTCCACCTGTTATATCATTCACAGCTACGACATGCCACTGCTATGTGGAGCCGGTTTTCCAGGAGGATGCTTGCATTATCGCTACAATCTTTTCAAGTTAAGGTTCAAAAGACATCACTCCCATATGTTCCTATAAACCTTGCCTCTTACCTTGACTTTCTCGAGTCTATAGTGAGAAAGTAATATATCTATTCACCATTGATTTGATTTTCAATGTGAGACTAAAATTTAATAAAAGCTAATCAGAAACTCGAATTCGAAAATATACTTTTTCTTTATAGATATGTTTTGAATTTAACAAAAACAACAACAACTATAATAATAATAATAATAATAATAATAATAATTATAATAATAATAATAACATTAATAATGAAAATGCCACGACGCCATTTCTTACCTTAGTTCTCGCAACAGTACTCGGAATAAAAGGAGTATACTCGTTAACCCAACGGAATCAACATTTATCGAAAAATAAATGATGACAAGACACAGTCCTTACTCAATAATAACTCGAGAAAATCAAGGTACTATGCTACTTGAATTTTATATATATATATATATATATATATATAATTTTTTTTTTAGATTTGTATTTTGTTTGGCAGTAACATGTTATGGATTTTTTTTTTATTTTGAAGATATTTAGAAACAAAAAGTGCGATTGATTGACCCTCTCCTGAAATGAATTGTTATATAAAAGAAAAATAATTTTGATTTGCATTATATTATGTTTTTTTTTTAATTCATATATATTGCTTTCAAAGCAATCTCATGACTGCTATCTATGCCTTTGATATATATAATCTTAACATTACAATTTGCGTATTTCGTTTTTGTTTCCTTCTGTGTTTTATCCATTTCCGGTGTTGTGTCCGGCAGTACTCTTTGCTTGAATCGCGTATATGAAATTCACTGAATCGTAGATCTTTGTAGATGTTCTTTTGTTTTTTAATGCATATCCTAAGAGATTTAATTTTCAAATGAAATGTACAAACATCAGTTGAAAAGCACGTGTTGGGCAGCAGGTGCAACAAAAGGCAACGACGTCGTATACAAAATACATCCATTTCATATTGTTTTATAACACACACAAACATTCGTGTCCGTGCGCACAGACACAGAGGGAGTTAGAAAAATGAAAGACCTCTTATTTTTAAATCATGGGCTCATATTGTGAGACGAAACATTTGAAAAATCTTGTAATGTAATCTTGGTCAATGTTGTGATCAACCTCTTTCTGTTCAATTGCGTTATTTATGTTATTTTTACAGATGCAGAGAAAAAGACTTAATACCCTTCCAATGGTTGAACGGTGGGTAAACGCTTGTAATTTTTTTTTATATCTACCGAGAAAAATTACTTATCAATTATTTTCAAAATTTGAGTCAGTGTGTCAGGCAGAATTGTTAAAATTGTTCAAGAATGCAGGGTTCGAAGGTCTAAAGTAGCATATATGAAATTCTACAGAAGGATGATAAGAACAGCACGCACGCCCCTTATGAACAACGAGGAAGTTTTAAAGCCAATTGAAAAGAGATTTATACACAGAAAGAGATTGAATTTGTGATACATATAACGATGGGAAAAAGTTTTGGAAGTTTAAACCCTCATAGAACTTCCGTAATGGAAGCGAGGCAGAGGGAAACATCTTAACATGTCTATCGGGCTTGTATAAAAGAAAAAAGGGACAATGTAAGGTAAGACTAAGGATACAGACATTGCTTAACCATACAAAGGATTTAAAATTGTGGGCAGCCATGATCGCTCATATCCAAAAAGGACACGTCACGTGATGGAAGAAAGATTAAACAAATATAATAATGTTGTTAATACTGACGATGATTTGGTGAGTATATGAGCATTGTTATTCTTTGTTTCATGTTTGGCCATTAATAGTCTCTTATCTTTCAGCAGATAGTATATCCCCAAGGGAATATTCTCTTTTAACCATATATGGTTATAATTTACTGAAATAACCCTACAGAATACATCGCATAATGAGGGCAATGCATTTATTACAGAGTAGCAGCATTGGTATGACACGGACAACAGTGTCTGTCGACGACGTTTATCCTACACTTGTTGCCATTTCAAAGCGGCAAACCCCAGATTTATCCGCTATTTAATCCATAGGTGGAAGAAATGGATTTGTGCCTTTCCCGATCTTATTAGAATGAAATGGCCGAAAGACAATTGAGTTGGTTTTGAATTTAAACGTGCGAATTCAATTTACCCGTCGATAAATTTGGCAGCATCTGAGCTTATAAAAACTGAATCATGAATGAAAATTATTTTATGAAATTTATTTGGAATTAAGTGTTTCATTTTTAAGACCATTCATTTCTTTGCGTCATTTATCTATACCTGTGTCATTTATAAATATATTACTGCGTGATTTTGGAGATACATTTGGTGATTATTAAAATCAACACCTCCGATATATATTTTCTTCATTGAAAAAATAATATCACTTCAATGTATCCTTGTATTTATATTCTGAGTTCCTTCGGGATGTCGTCAAGTAGACATTACAGAATTCACTGTCCATTGTCCTGTTAGTATCTCCCCTAAAATAATTTTGTCTTATGTCTTTACTTATACTCGTAAGATAGCTTATGAGCACATTCCGCTGCCACTTTTGCAATGAGTTACACGTATGAGTATTAGTTTATATGCCCACTTTCATCATTATGTACACTAGAAATTACGCATGATATGTATAAGTGTTTTTCTGTTTCCATTTTCGATGAAGCTTCGTTATGCACATAATTTCGGTTCCTGATATTCTAAGCAAAATTCTGTAGAACCACATTACTCTCGTCTCAAGTCTATTCTTCATAATGTCATGCATTCTCTCTTGTACTACGTGACAGCTGACACACTACAAATTTTCTGTTTCTAACAAAGTATGTATGTTTCTTACTTCCTTTCTTGGATTTTGGACGGCATATTTCACTATCTTAATGTGCCTTAGTATCTTAATATCGCACCTTCCGTCATTTGCCACCTGAAAAAATGATTCTTGATAGCAAATAGACTAAGGCTATTATATTGGGTTTGAATCGATTTATTATATTAGTCTCTATTTATTTTGCACTTCAAGTTTTCTTATTAACAGTGCGTTTATTCTTTTCATAAGAAAAGTAGATTATGCAAGACATTCGTTTTCTTCCTATATATATATATATATATATATATATATATATATATATATATATATATATATATATGCCTGACTCTGTGCGTAGGTGTCTAATTTAAAATAAGGAATAGATTGTCAGACGTCAGGAATTAAAAGAACGAATATAAAAAATATAATTATATCTATAACAGCAGTAAGAGAAGGCGAGCGCGAAAAAACACACACACATATATATATATATATATATATATATATATATATATATATATATATATATATATATATATATATAAATCGATAAATAAATAAACCGATTAAATTATCCACTGTCTCCTTGTTGTCTGTCATAATTCGAACGTAGAAAATTATCCACATCTGCTGCCTGATTATTCTAAATCCAATTTCCCTTTTAAAAATGGCGACACAATAACTTATAATAATACTGTAACGTCTGGCTTCACGCCTCTTTTTAACATTAACTGCATATTATATTGTCCGAATTTTCATCTAGTCTCCTTTTGTTGTCATTTCTTTCGTTTTGTTGGTGCAATTTCCGGCAATCTTCAGGTAAAATCACAGACAATTAATAAAAAAAAAATATCAGCAACAAAAATTCCAGCTAAAAAAAAAATAATCTCAAACTTTCAGGACAAAAGTCATTACATCACATACAGACTAATAATGAAATTTTCTCGTTGTCATATACAATATAAACGATTAAAAAGCATATAACGCCTCTTTTGAGAAGTTCACGTTACTTGTCAGCTAATTAGCTCTCCAACTCTTACTATAGGTTATGAATGTACCTGAAAATATTTTTTTTCATTTCGTTATTATTATTATTATTATTATTATTATTATTATTATTATTCACTGCATAAAAGATCCTTTGCTTTTGTATCCATGTTACACCTATAAACTTAAGTTGATAATCTTTCATTTGTTTTTCATCCAACCTTCTGTATCAATATACTTATTTTAGGTATCCTAGCATTTTGGCAGAGGCAAGCATTATCATTATTATAATTCAGCTTGCCACCTCCTTTATTAGAACGATCGTTCCGACCTGCCAATACCTCATAAATAATGGTCTCTTCCATTTTGATGTCGTGGGATGGCGGAAGACAACTCTGAGTGAAGATATTTGCTTTAAGTGAGAGAAAAAAAGGAGGAAAGAAAGAAATAAGTGAAGACATAAGTTGAATTTCTAGGGATAATTTTAACGTAGAACTCGTCACGTGGTTATTCATTATTTAACTTAAGCATTAAGATTCATCAGAAAATTAAAATAGGAATATTATGTAACATCATAGTAGTATTATTATTAGTAGTATTAGTAATAGTAGTGGAAGAATTTTGATATGTTGTTGTATGCGTATATAAGTGCAGAATGTATGAAATATGGATGTACAAACCGATAAAAATCTCATTGAAAGGTCACGTGTTATAATGGGTTTTCCCCGCTTTTGAACTTTATCGTCTGCTCCAGCATAATTAATTATGAATATTTTTTGTGGTCAATCGCCTATCAACAAACCTATAACGCGTTAGAAAATGAACACCCCGTTGTTAAGAATTGCTTTATACAAGAGAATATTTGTTACATAACCGATTAATGTAACTTTAAATTTGAAATTTTTTACTAAATAACGTTTCAGAAATATATATTTTATTCATGCAAAACTTTTAAAACAGAATTAACTTTTGTCTATATGGTCAATATTTTCGATTTTACAGAAAATATATATTCGGATCAATATAATTCCTGTTTGAAGTAAATAACAGATTATTTTACTGACTAGTTTTAATATATTTTAATTCATGTAGCTTTCAATTAAAGCTAAAATGTAAGTTTCAAGAAAACTTTTCATTTTTAAAAAATTCATTTTAAACTTACGTCTAACGAATTGGTGGAGATATCCATTTAAAATCCTAAACTGCATTTACGTAGTTATTTGTTCGAAAATTCTGTTGCATCGTTAACATAATTTTACCTACAATAAATTTGTTTTTACCTTCTTAAAATTAAGGTTTTTTATGTACTTATGACGTACTTATAAAATTATAATAATATACAGATCTACGCGCTTGATTAAATATCAGGTTAGTCTGATTTGTAGAGATTTTGAGGATATTCAGTCTAAGAGTAGGAGAACGCGGCATTTCAAAATTTTGAGATGAGAAAGGGAAAATATTCCACCATATTTACGAGGAAAACATGGCTGTTTGCACACATAATGAATTTTGGGCCAATAATAATCACCTACCCCTTGAATGTTCAAGGCATAAATGTATGTAAACAAACGTTTGTCGTACATGACATCACATAAAGTAAATGACTGACATATCATTTTACTTATCGCAGTCAGGATTAACTTTAATATTGACTTTTCATTGCTCAATTCTAAATCATTTTGATATTATTATAATATTAAACCAATTTTAACACAATCAGATTACGAATATTAGCATTTGAAAAGATTTTTATTTTCTTTGCAATACCTACAATGGACAACTAGTATTCATGAACTAATCGAATCTTTGTACTGATGCAGGTATTACCTTATTCCTTTTATCATGCCTTTTCTTTACAAGATAATTCCAAAAGTGGAGCATTGCTGTTATATCTGAGGTGACAATAACAAGTCATCATTTGCCAGTATAAACAGTTCCAAATTATTTATGTATCTTATGGTGTTCAATCTGTTCTTCCGAGCAAATACTTTGATGTAATGAATATGCATACATCTGGGTTCCCCCTCAAAGTAATATGATTTGCTTGTGTCAGCCATAAATACAGACTGATTTGGAGGTATAGGGGACGCCTATTGACTAAGCCTATTGTCTTCGCCTATTGCCTACCACTACGACGAGGACCATTCCATTACGGTTAACTGTTTGTTTGTCCTACTCGGTTACATTAGTCGAAAACCACTTTGTTACTTCGAAACGACCTCACAAGTTAAAACACAAGAAAAAAATATACAGTTGACAACGCTTACTAACGAAGACCGTTAGAAAGACTTGACGACGCTTACAGAAAGTAATTTTTCCCTCATATTTGGTTTAACGCTTATTAACGAGGAACGTTAGAAAAGGAAAAACTTGTGCAACGCTTACAGAAAGTAAGAAAATGCCCCCCTCTTGTTGGGACTTAGAAAATTTTATGGTCCACATAAATTGGAGCAAAATTTTTACTTGTGGATACGTTGGCAGAATGGAACAATTTGCGGAATTAACTAAGGTGCTACAAGTCACCTTACAGCAAAAATTCCAACAACAACATCAATAATTCCAACAACAACAGCAAAATATTCAGCAACAAGAAAAACAACAATTCCAATGACAACAACAATTCCAACATCATCATCAACAACAACAACAATTATTCGGCAATATTTAAGTTTTGAAAAGTTATTCAAACAACAGTCAAAGGAAAATAAATCACTTTAAAAAGACGTACTATCTAGGACAACAAAAGAACCGGGTTCTAGATTTTTTACTGCTGAAGGAATTTCAAATCACTCTCTGAATTTAAATACGATTCAGACAATGGTTCAACCATTCCAGCTTATTTTCGTAGGTTTGAAACAATATTTACGAAAAGATGCGAACAATGTTCCGACTAGGAAAAAAATCACTATTGTTGCAGAAGTTGGGAACAGAAAAAGCTAAAGACGCGAATTTAATCCTTCCAAAGAAGCCAGAAGAAATTACATTCAGCAAAACAGTAGAAATTTTGTCGAAAATATTCGATAAACGAGATAGTCTGTATCATACGCGATACAAGTGTCTACATATCGTAAAACAAGAGGATGATGATTTTGTCACGTATGCATTTATGGCTAATGCGCAGTGTGAGGCGTTTAAATTAAAAGAATGGTCAAGTGACACTTTCAAGTGTCTAATATTTGTGCAGGGTCTAACAACAACGAAGGACAAATAAATTAGATCAAGTATCCTCATTATCATAGAACAGGATACGAAGATTACGCTACAAACAATAACGTAAGCACATCAGCGACTTATAAACATAAAAATAAATAATAGTCGGATTGTGGAGAAGAGCATTTCGAGAGTGCAAACTGTATGACAACAGAAGTGGATACATAAGAAAAATTATATGCAGTTCGTGTCGAGGACAGCATATAAAGAAGGATTGTATCTTTAGGGATAAATGTTTTAATTTTGGGCGTGTAGGCCGTAGAAGGTCCCATTGTCGATCAAAACAATGTAAAGTAATAGCAAAGTCTCAAACAAAGATGAACGGAATTTTGTCTAAAAACGAAATTGAGGAAGGTCAAAGAAGAAAATACATGAATGTAAAAATAAATGGACAGACCGTAAAATTATTACTCGATTCAGGAAGTGATATCTCGGTAATAAACAAGCCAAAATGGAAAAAAAAAATCTAGTTTGTGCACCGTTGATTAACACAGACAAAATTGCCAGGGATGTGTCAGGAAAAAGTTTAGAGGTGAATTAAAATGTAACATTGCTTTCATGGGAAAAATTTACAAATCGAAAGTGTATGTGCTTCCTGGTTCAGCAAACCTCTTTGGTTTAGACTAGCTCGTATTGTTTAATTTATGGGAATTACCGGTAAATTATTTCTGTAACAAAGTTAACGTCATAGAGAACTATAAGACGAAACAATCAGAAAGATTTATTACGGATTTGAAAGGCGAATTCCCTCGCGTCTTTTCAGAAGGACTAGGTCTGTGCATAAAAACAGAAGTCAAATTCGAATTGAAAGAAAATATTAAACCAATCTTTAAACCAAAGAGAAAAGTGCCATTTTCGGCACTAGACACAATAAATGAGGAATATGAAAGGTTAGAGAAAATTGGCGTAATTTCAAAAGTCGATTACTCGGATTGGGCGTCTCCAACCGTATATATAAAAAAGAAAAACCGAAAGATTAGATTGTGCGCTGACTTTTCGACAGGCTTAAATGATTGTGTGAAAGACCATGTGTACCCTCTACCGTCTCCGGTGGATATATCCACTAAATTAAACGGAGGTAGTGTTATCAAAGTTGGTCTTGTCGGAGGTTTACCTTCAGGTTAAAGTCAGTGAAGAATGTTCGAAGTACTTGACAATAAATACGCATAAATGGATTTTTAAAATAAATCGTCTTTCTTTTGGACCGAATGTAGCTCCAAGCCTATGCCAGCAAATAATGAACACAATGTTGGCTCGTATGGTGTATGCAATCGCATATTTGGATGATATTTTGATTAAAAGTGAAAACGAGGCCCAACACAAAACGCATATTAGTGCGGAATTTCAGAGAATTGAGGAATACGGGTTAAAGCTGAGTGCTTCTTATAGAAGATAAAATATTTAGGGCAGATCATTGACAGTAATGGGAGAAAACCGGATCCAGAAAGGGCTGAAGCTATAAAAAATATGCCAGCACCTAATAATGTGGCTAAACTCCAGGTCTTCGTGTGATTAATTAGTTAGTACGGCATTTATATCCCAAAAATATATGAACTTTAAATAAGTTAGTGAAAAGGGGCGCAAAGTGGATATGGTCGAAAGAATGCGAACAGGCTGTTAAAAAAATAAAAAGCTGTCTATTAGCAGACCTATCGTTAGCGCATTTCGACACGAAGAAGAAAATCATTTTAGCAGCAGATGCCAGAGGCACAATGTGCGGTATTACTTCATAGATTCGAGGAAGGATCTAGAATGCCAATAGCACATGCCTCGAGAACGTTACTGCCCGCGGAACGAAGTTACAGTCAAATCGAAAAAGAGTTTAGCAATAATCTACGCAGTAAAAAAAAAAATCAGAGGTTTCTATACGGAAGAGAATTTATTCTGCAAACAGACCACAAAACGCTGTTAAAAATATTTAGTTCAAAAAATGGTATACGAACCCACACGGCAAATCGACAACAGCGATTGGATGTAATTCTATTGAATTATAATTTCAAATTTGAATATGTGCCTTCAAAGAAGCTAGGTCACTCCGATAGGTTATCGATATTGGGAACCACTGGAAGAAAAAGTAATAGAGGCACTAAGAGACGAATGTGAATTTTCGGGTCTGTTATGCAACACTATTAGAGAACGACCGGTTACGGTAGAAGATGCGAAAAAGGCGGCGGTGAACGATGAATTCATTAAAAAAATGAAAAAGCAAGTCTGGTTGATCGAGAAAACTAAAAAAGGAATTATTATGTGACTTTTTCAATCTGCAAACAGGTATACGCAGATAGAGTTGTAATGCTGGTTATTCTGCAAAAGAAAATTCTGAAAGAATTTCACAGTGGCCATCCAGGGATTTCGAGAATGAAATCTCTAATGAATGGCTATACTTATTGGCCGAAGATGAACTAAGATATACAACATTTGGTGAAATAGTGTGGAGGATGTCAACTGGCAGCAAGGGATCCACCGGTAAAAATTCAACCATGGCCAAAGACAGATGTCCCATGGACTCGATTGCATATAGACTATGCAGGAACCATAAATGGAACTAATTACCTGATCATTGGGGACAGTTTCACTAAGTCGCTAAAAGTTGTTAAGTGCAGACATCCGACTGCAATAAATGCAATAAACGCACTTAATGAAATTTTTATTCGCTTTGGCCTCCATAGAATTTTAGTCAGCGACAATGGAACGCAGTTTACGGAAAGAGAATTCAAAGAATTCTGTAGATCATTGTAGATCAAGTGACAACACCAGTATATTATCCAAGATCGAATGGACAGGCGGAAAAAAAATTGAGGACACCTTTAAACAAGCGTTGAAGAAAAACCAAGGCGTGGACACGAATGAAAGAAGTATTCAAAAACTTTTGGCAGTATATAGAATCATGCCACACCCGAATACGACGTCAGGATTATCAACAGGAGAGTTGCAAGGAAAAATATGCTCTGTGTTCGACAGGCTATTGCTTAGTCCGTCGAAGAAAACTGCTAAAAAAAAAACCAGATGACTAAAGCGTATAAGCCAGGTGACAAGTTTTTTTTCAAGAACATTAGGGCTGGAAAAATGTATTGGGAAAAAAGAATGGTAACCAAAAGAATTGGACAGGTCATATGTGACATAAAAGGGGAAAAATTTCGGTGCAAAAGACATTGGAATCAATTGAGACCCCGAAACACAAGAGACGCCACGGGAAATACCGAAGAGATTCCAATGGACGTAAGGAGGATTGAGGCGAAAAAAACTTAGGAAAAAATCGAAAGATTCAGTCCAGACCCTAAAGAGAAAATATTGAAGCTAAATTTCATGGGAACATTTAGCTCAGTGGGAGGTGATGTAACGAATATGCATACACCTGAGTTCCCCCTCAAATTAATATGATTGGCTGGTGTCAGTCATGAAAACAGATGATGTGTAGGTACAGGGGACGCCTACTTACTACGACTATTGTCTTCGCCTATTGCCTACCACTACGACGAGGACCAGTCTATTACGGTTACCTGCTAGATTGTCCTACCCGGTTACAATAGTCAACAACCACTTTGATACTTCGGACAAGTATATCCCTTTCCAGGACATATCATAATTTTACAGAGACGCAACTTCTTAAGCCTTTCGCTAATCGATCACCACTTCCAAGTCAAAAGTTAAGGCGGGCTCCATTCTAAAGTCACACCGGAACAGATATATGAAGGCAAGAAACACAATGCGACGTCTACAGATTTGACCACATCAGTCCTCAAGTATACCTGTGTTAAGGAGAAATTTATATTAAGAAATATTCTTTTCCAAAACCATTAGTTTGTGTAACATACATCTCAGTGAATGTATCCTCGAAAAATAAAATGTTAACTTGTTTAAGTATAATGTCGATAATTTTGTATCCGTCATATTCACGTAATCCCATCTTACTACATCCTCCTGTTACCTTCATATGACAAAACACATTTAGAATTTCTGTAACTTGAGTTGATTTTGTGCCTAATATTGGGTAAAGTTTAATTAAATAAAATAATATTCGACTCCTACAATTTAGTGTATCTATTTTACAGATTAACTAAAATTAACTAGATTTAACAAAATATTTACAGGGGGGTATCCGTAACTTTCGCCGTAACATATCTTTAGAAAAGAATGAGAATAACTTTTGAATTTCCCTCGTAGTTCCACGATAATATATATATATATATATATATATATATATATATCGGGAATCTTTTTCTCGTAAGGAAGCAGAACAAATGATGAAGGTGCCTTCATCATTTATCAATTTGTTTCGCCAGCAATGTTTCTAAATACAATTTTATCCCCGCAATAGTTTGCTTCTTAATGATGGATAATTTATATTAAAGAATATATGTCAGAATGGTTATATTTCAACTTCTATAATATTAATAAGCAAGATACCGAAACAAATTTAAAAAAAGATAAGCAAAACGTTAACAAATATGCAGATTCCGTTAGGAACGAAAAACAGTAATGAAATTTTATATAAGATCTGTGCTTCTATATTGTAATGAATGCTGAACACTCTCCTCTCAGATGAGGTAAAATGCTGTGGCAAAGAAACGTGTTTCTACAGAAGGATGCTAATAATAATATGAACATGCGAGCAACGAGGAAGTTTTAGTGAAAACGGAAACAAAAAGTACAATTAAACTTCGAATCCGAAATATTTCAAATGAAATTTGTAGGGCACTCAATGAAGTAAGATGGCTGAAAAAAAAATGATAATCACATGACTTATTGAATCCAGAAGAGCCAGAAGAAACAGTTAATAACCTACATAATGAGCTTTTGTAAATGGATTGCAGAACAATCTATATGAGAGATACAAAAATACTACTAAGCACTACAAAAGACAGGAAGTTATGGTAATTATCCCAAGCTTCCTGCTGAGGTATACTTAACAAAATTAAATGACTTACAATTTTGCTTTTCGGTAAGATAACTCCGTCAGGAACATAAAGTATTTCAATATATGAATGTTGCATTGCAGAATAACCGTTGTGCAAAAATGTGGTATATTGCGTAGGGACAATATTTATTTATGAACAAATTATATGAAAAATAATGCGTTCATTCGCCATAACATATCATTAGACAAGTGTGCGAATACACTTTGACTTTCCCTTGTAGTTCTAACTGTATTATTTCTTTTACACTACCAATTGCCTAGGACTTTCAAAGTGGAGGTAACACATTTTTACGAACTTCATCACCTGCCGGATTGTTATTTGAAAAGTGTCTTCTACACGCTCTTTTTGGGAAACCATCGTATCAGGATACATTTATCAAAATCTCTTGAGCAAGAGAAGTGCGATGGCAGGTAGTTTTGTATGTTCCCCTAAGGTCATTCAAGTTTACCAAATTAAATAGACTTAGTCAAATTTCGATCTCGGTTTGCCTATTCTGTTTCGATATATATATATATATCGCTAACTTACATTTCCACATATGAATCTAGTTACTCCTTACTTAGCGAACAACATGCATGTTGATGAATGGGAAGTTGTAGCTAAACAATATTTCAGGTATAAAACACGTGTAACAATTTTTAGTTCACCAGCTTCAGGTAGATTTAATGTAACATTTGAACGAATTATAACACGATAAAAAAAAATTCGTACGAACTTACTAACCAGATTTTTCTTCTCATTTTTTTTCCATGAAATTATAGCTGTTCGTACATCGGGGTTGTTAAACGAGTAGTGAAGATAATTTTAGAAAAAAGAAATAAAAATAATTGCTCTTGTCGGAGGTAGAAGTATTTTAGAATTCAAAATTTTCTCAAAAATTTGCCTTTGTGATGATTACGATTTAAGTTGAGGGTAACATCCTGCTTAAAATATTGCAAAATCATAAACATGTGTGGAAAGTGTCCTTCGAATTTAGTCATCACATTTTCACTTAAAATGACGTTGCCTTTAAACGCTGTCTGCTTAAATTATTAACGTGTCCGCAATGCAGCAAGAATCCTAGCTTAATATAAAATCCACGTGAAGACTTTGTGAAAGGTCATTCCCTATGTACGACTTTTCCCTTCACATGTGAGTAGACTGTCTAAGATTATGAAACTTCCGCTTCGGCATTACGATTCTGATATATATATATATATATATATATATATATATATATATATATATATATATATATTTAACCTGACTTTCAGTTTGGCGCCTAAGGTTTTCTTCATATATATAATGCCTATATTTCATTTCCGATTTCTTTATCCATTTGGGAAGTGTGGTTCCAGTACACGTTGTCCTGAAATGTCTTCATCTTCCAGACTGTAGAAAGATCCGAAAGTTAGACTAAGTATAGGAGTCATAGAATTGCCTATCGCCCTGTTTAATTTTTGATCAATACTAGAAGTGTATACATTGTTTGTAGTTCAAGATTTAGTTTCCGGTTCCTTTTAAATTTTACATTAACTCTATATTTCTCCCGTCTACGCGTGATCTTAGAAATGTGATTCGCTAATTATGTTTCTTCTTAATAGGAGTAGACATGTACGCCAATCGCCAGGTTAAAAAAAATAAAAAAATAGTCACCAGTCTTTTAAAGAGAAATACGTGTTTCACGCTTTTTCCCTAATTAGAATTGGCTTTTTGGTTCCTTATATCTTCTCATTGTCTTTGACACCCGGTAGCCCCATGTAGATTAAGTGCAATATCCCTTTGCTCGGAATCATAAAACACCTGTGGCCTTTATTCTATCAGAAGATGTATAAAAAAACGGTGTTATTATAATTTTAGTTTGGGAATGGGATCAAAACCGTGAATTATTTTCTTGTAGGGACTCTCGAGGCAATAAAGATATGTACAGTTACGGCTCTAATATCTGATATTTACTCTCGTTATTTTACAAATACTGAAATTTAATTGTCCCTACAATGATTCACTTCCTTTCCTCTATATTTAAGCATGAACTGTCTTTCCTACTTATCTGAAAAACCCTCACTTCGTTTTTCATCTTACATTCTTACAGCACACAATCGATCTACCACGAGTGTCTCTTTATCCTGTTATTGTATTATATTATAAATGATTTAATGCTCCTTTTTTAAATATATTAAAAAATATTTAAAAATATTAAATTGAATGACTTGATGGATTGAAAAAAAAAATATAAATTATTACTGTGGTATGAATTAACGAAACCGATTTTTACATGATAACATACTGCTCGCTCATATTTGCGTCTGCGTGAAGACATCGAATTGTTGGCGCATTCATTTCAGTGAGGATGGAGCAAACGTCTCGAATTTTCTCAGCTGAACGACAGAAGGCATATAGTAGTTGAAATCATGTGTCAGTATATAAATTCTAAATTCAAAAATGGAATTTTTAAATTCTGGAACAAAATTCGTTCTAGAAAAATACTTGAACTTTGGGAAAATATAGAAGGGGAATGCAGTGGCCTAAAAAGTTTTTCGCCAAGAGAAATAAAGTACATCTAATTTCAAAATTTCCTAAAATACATCTACTGGATACTTTAGTACACATCTTCAGTGATATTTCAAGTCGATGTTCATTAGGGTTGTCGGGTCTTTCAACCTCATACCTCTCACCACGATGACCTAGCCGATACGGATCGGGTATCGATTTGTGTGCCTTCCGACACCTCCAATTTTTTCCGCTCTTCTAAACTGCCCACCATGTCACTCTTCTTGGCAAATTATTGTCCAATCTCGGTTGACTTCCTGTTCATCAGCAGAATATGCTCTTCCATAAAATTTAATTTCATATTCCTAAGTCAACTCAAATAAACAGTATTTATAACTAATATGGAGTAAGTCCTCCATTTGATAGTTTTAGTGCTTGTGTTCGATTTTTCATGGATTTGATCAAGTTGTCAACAATCGTCTGATTCATATTTTGCCACTCTTTGAGCAATGTTTAAGTGTTGCTACTGACGTCATTTTGGCTGAACGCCCTTGAAGTTTTTGGTGAAGGTGCCCCCAAACATACGCTATTGGATTCATGTCAGGTATTTGGGCTTCCCATGGCAGTGAGTTGATTCCTTACGATTCCTTCAAGGTCTTTGCTATTTTTTCGTATGGCATTTCGCCCCATCTACTTGAAAAATGTAGACATTACTTTCAAACTGATTGGTTTCAAACAGTGCCAGTAGTATTTTCTCTAATATTTGACAGTATTTTGAACCATTCAACCGCTCTTCAAAAAGTATTAGCTCTGATTTCCCTCCAAACCAAACAGCATTTCACACCATTACTCCAATCCCTCCATATTTTCCGGTCGCCTGCAAATATTCACCTTTTCAAGTTTCGTTCTGATATAAACCTGTGTCGAATTCAAATATTAGCAGAATTTATTTTCAGTTAAACAAATTACAAACTGCAAAAAATTATAATCTTTGCTCTCGAATTCTCTCGCCCAACCCATATGAGTGTCTCTGTTAGCTTCTTAAATTAAGGGCTTCTTTTTTGCAACACTTCTTTGATAGACTAGCTTTTTCAGAGTTTTTCTCACCACATATGGCGACATTTCCATGATGTTGGCGACGTCTTTGACGCTTTGACGACGGTTTCTGATGATGCCCTCTTCATCGCCTTTTCATTCGCTCAGATACGATGTTTGATCTTCCGGTACGTTGTTCCACATCACAATGGCCTTCTTCATTATATTTCTTGACAATATTATTAACATTTTGATGATTAACCTGGCAAAACCTAGCATTTTCTCTATTTGACTTTCCACATTGATTCCATCCAATTATTTGCCCTCGTTGAAATCCAAAATTATCCTCACTTTCGAGAACATTCATTGCAAAATATGAGTCGACTATCGTTCATAGATGAGAGTAGCTTAATACTAACACAGTATTGTCTGATAAAAAAGAGACGTTATTACACAAGTCAAAAATGCACACTGTACAGCAGCATAAGTTCAGCTGAAACAAATTTTGAATAAAACATTGTAAAGACACACATGAATAGATATACTTTTCTGTCAAATAAAGATTGGGCTGCATATGCCAATCAATATTGGGTTACAATGTAATGCATTATATGATCTATTCAGTTTATCCACATGCAGATCATTCTGAAGATTTTTCGCAATGGATAATCCCTTCTTTTCTTTGTCTCTCAGCTCTTCCATCAATTACTCTATTTGCCAACTTATTGGACGCGGACTTAAAAAATCCACAAAAAATATCCAGCACTATCGTCTACGGTAGGGACATGAAAACCACCAAAATGTGGGGTTCACCAGGAATCAGTGCACAATATCAGGAATAGAGCCTATGTAAATGCAAAAGTGGGCATTGACGTCAACTCTCCGCGGCAGTCTGTTTCGTGCTTATACGAAGTTGCCAAGCATTAACGATTGCGTTTTCCCAACTTAATCGGATGACACCACTATTTACTCTTGCCTCAGCAGTAAATCTGTTATCGTTGACAAAACTAACTTGTTTGTTGATCTAGAATTAAACCTCTAAACTGTGGTTGACGGGGACAGGACATGACATGTAAACTTTAATGCCTTCAAAAGGAAACGACTCACCTTTATCCACTACAGAAAACCCTCCCTGTCTCCCATTAGAATGACTGATTCCCAACTCCTCGAGAGCGCCTCGTTACGCCTGCTTGGTCTCACGTGTGTCCACTGACATGAGATTGAATGAATGTATTGTATCAATAGCTTCATCTATCGCAAGGAAATTTGGTTCCCTGTGTTGTGCTAGAAAGTTTTCTCGTCTGAGTCTATTCTTATAATGCTTCAAATCTATAATCAACCTTCCGTCATTTCATGGAATATTGCTGTCATATATGGTCTGATGATCCACTGTACGTCTTGAGGTCCTCGACAAAATCAAAAAACGAATATGCAAAATGATAGGTCCTGTATCTAGAATATAATCGCTTTCTCTTAAACAAGTATTTTCATGTCAACTGTTCTGGCGAGCTACTTCCACTGGTTCTATGTGAATTAGAGCGAGCTACCAGGCTGGTATATCTGCCCTACCATTTCCTTCACAAAACAATTAAATGTAACCGTCTCTTCTACTCAAAGAGTTTCTTCTCCCGCAGTTCCCGTCCGTGGAACGACCTTCCCTTACTTGCTTCCCAGATGACTATAATCTTCAAATATTCAAATTTAATGTCAATCAACAAGTGACATCCAGAGTTTGTTCCCCGTGTTTATTTGTATGCTTTCCACAAACATGCCGCTTTAATCTTGTTCTCAACACTCTGTAACACCTTGCGTACTAGTGGCATTCCCATATTTCTTGGGGTGAATTTATATATATATATATATATATATATATATATATATATATATATATATATATATATATATATATATATATATATATATATATATATATTTCAGTACACATAAGTTGAGAATTTGGAAAGTTTTTTTTGAAGTATGTTAGATCCTAATTTTCAGTAGTCTTTAATATCTCCAATATCTAACAATTTGCACATTTCATTTTTGCATTTTATATATAAAAATAAACCAGAATATAAAACTTATGACATTAATTTGGGCTTATATGAACAAAGAATTATTAATTTAAAACAGGAGTAAAAATGAGGTATAAATAAATTCAAAATATATAGATAAACGTCTGTAAGTCAGTAATGGGAAGAGAGTTGCGGAGATATTAAAGTAGGGTTATTTATAAATGTAGTGCAAAAAGCATATAGAGGCGGGAAATGAAATATAGAAATTAGAATTAGTTATACTGTCGACACTTGAAGATTCAGTAGGAAGTGAATATAATGAAAATATGGTAGCTAATTAAGTTAAAACTATATTACGGAAATTAGAATTTGTTTTCTCTCGACATTGTAACACTACTTCATTCCTCTGATTCAATACTTGGCTTTGATTATTGTATTTAATTACTTTAACATTTTCTTATAAACATAATCACACGTATCTCTAGGAATGTTCATCAATCTCCCCTGTCGTCCAAGACTTCCAACACGGCAAGTAAATACAGTTTTTATATCAACCCTCCCTACAATGATTGGTTTATCAAAGTTCGCATGAAATTAATTATCAGCCCAACCCGCGTCTAAATCAGAAGTGATAGTATTGTTGACTTGGCAAAATCTGGTTTGCTGTTGTTGGTAAAGTTTGACACAAAGCTGAAGACTGAAGTTCTGTCGACAGATGATCACGTGCGCCTATCTCCTGTCTCAGGCTTCATCGTCTCTACTACCGCTCTTCTCTCTTCTGCAACTCGTCAGCCGAATTAACTTCGCGCATACGTATTTATTGAGTAAGTAAGAGAATTCGATAATTCTGGGGAATTCCCTTCTTCCACTCTCTCATATTATTAACTTTATCTAAATCTCTTCAAATGAGCGTGGGTTGCTTATCCCCACCTCCTGTTATTTCAATTCGACTATCGACCAGGGGAATCAAACCAAAATTCTTTGTTTACGAAAAATGAAACTTTCGCTTTTTGAGCTTGCATTTGCAGCTGTGTAAAAATTTACATTACCACGTAAGTCTGGATCACTTTTCCATTGTTCAAACTGCTCGTTATACAATTCAAGTCTTTTATGTGTGAATTAATCCTCAATATTTTCCAGGTTTATTTTTTTTTATTTCTTATTTTTTTTATTAACCCTCCTAGTTTCAACGTCTCTCGACGCACAACTTTATCCGTTGTTAAGAAGATTTATTAGGTTTCGTTTTACCTGGGTTACAAATACAGTATCAGACCTCTAACACTATTAGGAGTACGTACGGAACCTATGATTTTCCAAACTACATTTGTGTTGAAATTATTCTCCTTCAATTCCCCCATAAATATTTGAAAGTGATGTTTGTTTTGTTTTTTTTAGTTTGATTTTAGAAAAGAGTGCCTGTGTGTATAAAATCTCTGTTTCCATTCCCCGTGGAAATTCCAATGTAAACATATTAATGTTTCATATTTTCTTTCACCCAAAGGAAATTTGAAAAATATAGGTGAGGACTCTAAACCGTTTTGTAAAATTATAACATTCGTAATATCAGTCTCATGAAACGTATTTAAAAAATTTACTCGTCGAAAAATATTATAATTTATCATCGTTTTTGCTGATGCGTTAATTTTTTCCTTGATATTCATCATATTGCTCTGTATACTTTTTATTTAGCTCTCTTTATGAATATATTTTTAATATTTTATATTAGAAGGACCTACTTGGATTATCCTTTCCACTTACAGAATTGATAATTTCTCTCTCTCTCTCTCTCTCTCTATATATATATATATATATATATATATATATATATACACACACACACACACACACACACACACACACATATATATATATATATATATATATATATATATAATATAATAAAATATCCATAATTGCCTCATGTGTGTATAGTCTACTTCAGACTAGTACAATACCAGTCATCCTCGATCCTATACAGACTGTCACGGAATAGTTGTTTTGAATTTAGTGTAGATATCAGTCGGTGAGAACATACGGGGTCATTTAGAAGGTAGCCTCGTTTTGATAAGTAGTCTTGCTTGGTGGCAAGGCGAAAACTGGGAGTTTATTTATGGCCAAAGCCTATATTTGTATGTTAATGAATTTAGGTTTCTGCACGTGGATTACATTATTAAATAGTGGCCATGTAAAGAAAGAGTATTTAATGTCAGAATATATTGTCTAAAATATAATTTCTTTTTACCTAGACACCAACTTCGAATGTAAAGTTAAAAAAAATTTAAAGCCCTCCAAAAAGACCATAAAACACCCAATTAAATTAATGTTATTTCTAACCACCCCAATACCCCCCTGAAAAAATACCTACCACCGTTTATACCAGAAATAGTAAATTTCGTGCAACGAAAAATTGTTTAATAAAAATAAAGAACCGTATGAAAATGCTCTCCAAAAAGTGGTTTAAAAAAATGTTATCTCATTTAACACGCATAAGTAGTACCAAAACTCCTAATGTGTGTTTTAGGTTTAGAAATAGAAGAAAAATCATTTGGTTTGAACCCACCTCCTGCAAACTCTCAAATATTAATATAGGACAGCACTTTCTCAAATTAATAAATAATAACATACACAAAAGCAACACACTAAGATCTTCAATAGAAAATCGAGATAAATTAGCTACTTCGGCACTAACATGTACCATATTATCAACGCCCATAATAATTATTCCTTAAGCAAAATCTATGGCGAAAAAACAAATCTATCGCAGAATCCCTGCAACTGTAAAAATAGAGAATACGACACAGTCGAGGGTAAATGATATCCACTAGGGTAATATACCAAGCAATAATTGCCACCAAAGAATATATGAAAAATTATAATGTTTATATTGGGATTTCCGTAGGAGAATGGAAACAGAGAATTTATACCCATAGACACATTTACCAATACTAAATCAAAATTCAAAACACCACTTTCAAATAAATTTTGTGAATTGAAAGAAAAAGATCTAAAAAGGATAGGGAGGAAAATTATTGGTTTCGCACATGCTCCTAATAGCTTTAGAGACAGATGCAGGCTATTGTTCGAGTAAAAAAAAATAAAATGGTTTATATATATATATATATATATATATATATATATATATATATATGTGTGTGTGTGTGTTCAGTTATATGTACGTGTGTGTAGGTAAGTATATAAGTCGGTATGTGGGTATATATGTGTGTTTTACAACATGGTTTATTCCATTCGGGGTTTCGAGATTACTTACTGATATTTGGGAATCCATAATTTAAATAATTTATTCTAACTTTACATTGTCTTGTTTTTAAATTCGCCATCATTTAATAATATACCCCACGAGTAGGAACCAAAAATCTGTTACATATTAATGAAGGCTTTGGCTATGAATAAACGCCCACTCCTGTCCATGTACTTGTCGCTAACACAAAATCGTTATCAAAAAGTGGTGTCCTCTTAAATATCCGCGTAAATCTGAACGACTGCTATCTAAACTAAATTCAAAACCCTTATTCCGTGACAGTAATTCAAGGCACTAGGACGATTGACATTTAGTTGTGCTAGTCGGAAATAGACTATAACCAAATGAGGTAAATTTGGTTTTGTTCTGCTTAAAATATATTGAGCTCTCTGTTGATCATTTTTAATATCCGATATTTCTAGGATCCACCTAGATTTTATAATAATGGATTTATCTCTCTATCTATCTATCTATCTATCTATCTATCTATACATACATATATATGTATATATATATCTCTAATATATATATATATATATATATATATATATATATATATATATATATATATATATATATATGTATATATATACATATATATATATATATATATATATATACATATATATATATATATATATATATATATATATATATATATATACATATATATATATATATATATATATATATATATATATATATTCATATATATATATATATATATATATATATATATATATATGCATATATATATATATATATGCATATATATGAATATTTATACATATATATGTATATAAAAAATATAAATATATGTATATATATATATATGTATTTAAATATATATTATATATATATATATAAATTCATGAATCTTTTACAAAAAAACAAATATAGAGGTTAATGATTTAAATACTTGTCGCAAACAATATAAATAAGATACATCAACTCCGAACCTGTATATGAATGATATGATCCCTGTTTATAAATTCCAGTTGCATAAGTTATTTTTAATTTTTTTACAAGCTTTCCTCTGTTCCTACAGACATCATCAGGTATGGAAGTAGATTTTGTTATTGTTTGTACTTCTCAGTAATAAGAGTCAACGAATATATATATATATATATATATATATATATATATATATATATATGAAAGTTATAATGATGCTGTAGAGGAATTCGAGATTTTATAAACAGAAATTCATCTTCCTCTAACAAGTATTCCTAGGAAATGCGCAGAGGAAACTCATGATAATAGATTCAAAAACAAATAAATAATCTCCTTATCGAGGGAAAGCGGTGTAAACACATTGCTTGAATGCAACATAAAAATCAGTATATGGAATTAGTAAATATTAAACCCTATAGATACCACGGTACATGGCTCGATTATAAAAAAACAGTAGCAAAGACAAGGAGATTGAACATAGTATAACCTACTCTAGAGGTAGTTTATTCCTGCACAGTAAATTGCTACAAAACCGCCGTATTAACATGTAAACACCTGTCATGATCACAAATAGCCTAATCAGACCAATATTATCAAATGCATTGTATGCATGACACGAAACATATTAGGATGTATTTAGTGTCTAATCTATAACAATGATTTCTCAGATCATTTAGAATGACTTGAACCGAGCAATGTCTCTGGTTCGAGGAAATACGCTCCCTCGTCGAATAGAATGTTCTTTCTTTACAGTGTCACAAAAATCTCTACAAATAACTAAAATCACAACACTTGTGAATATTCATCAGCGGCAATAACTGAAATGAATACAACTTGTACCTGGAAGAAAAAAATAATGATATAATAAAGATGCTGAGATGCCTGACTAATTCAAATAAACGGTTAGGAAGTCAACTCCCATCAATAATTGGAAATGCGATAACAACTACATAAAGAATCCTAATTTCCTCTAAAATTATTCTAAGTGATATATTAATAAATTGCAAGGTACTGTTGAAAAGGTAGCTCGGCCAATGAATGATTTTTTCCCTAGGAGTTCACCGTAGTCCGGATCATTGTGCCAATACGAACGATCCTTTCCTTACCTGCAGAATGTCGTCTTCAACAGGGCTACATATAGTTTTGAATTCGGAGTTTTTTTTCTTGAAAGATTCTGACAATATTGATCTCCCTCAGGTAAGAGTCTCATAATTGTTTCCTTCTAACGACACTCTCAATACTGCCATTAACCCATAGCAGGTGGTAGTGGAGAAGAGAAGCCTTCATAATTTTCTACATAATTCAATATAGTGAACACAACTGGATTTCGAATTGGGCTAATGTTAATATTACGATCATAGGGATAATATATACGCATTTGTACTTCTGTAATACATTAAAATTCGGAGTGTGACGGTTACACACCTGGCCCAGTGTCGGATCCTTTGGTTACGGCGCCAACGGTGACGTCGCTCCTCCTGGTCGCTCCTCCTGGGTCCAAGCGTGCCGCTCCAACCCTTTGGTCAGATGATCACCAGCCTCGCCTTTCCCGACTCGCTTCCAATACCTGGTCACTAAAGCAACTATACCGATCTCCGGTCTGTCTACCCACGCTGTGTTTAGATCTTAGACAGACGGGACCAGCAGGGATTTGGGCCGATACAAGTCGAGTCCGACGGGGGTGGCAAAACACAAATAAAACAAAAACTCACGACACTAAACAAAATTGCTGATAAAAGGGTAACAACCTTTTATATCTTAATGTCCGCTACATAAAAACAAAATTGTTCTCAATTCCCGACCCGCTCTGTGGACTATGGCACCAAGCTTCTATCACACAATATAAAGATGTCGAATTGCCTACCCTATAGAATTATGTATGTCGGAGTGTGGTTTAGTTCGACACTGGGGCTAATTTCTATCGATCATTCGCAGTTGATTCTTCTCTCCGACTTGAGTTGTATTTCTTCTTCTTCGTCTGCTTGGGCTGGTAGTTTTCCTGTTTCAACTTGGTGGAAGATTTCTTGTTTCAACTTAGCCGCAACTCTCTGTCGTCAGAGGTGGTCTCTTCTCGCTGCCGTCCGGGGCTGAACTTTAACTTCTCATCGACTTTCGGCTTGTCTGCATCTCCAATTCTTCTCAGGTTTTCAGGCAATCTTCTTCTTCGTCTACTTGGGCTGGAAGTTCTCCTGTCTTCGACTTGGGCTGGAAGGATTTCTTGTCTGAGGATTCTTCTGCCCGCAAAGGGGCGAGTGAATCGGGCCTGATGGCCGCGTTCAGGCTCTATCCCTGCCCGCGGTCCAACTCTCAACTCCAACTGCAACTCCAACTGATTTCTGTCGACTGGGGTCCTGCTTATATTGACGCCGCAACAAACTGGGGTGGGTCTGTCGGCGTCAGGGTTTTCTCGATAATTCCAAAAGCTGCATTAATTCTGTCTTCTCCATTATCGCTATTGTTTTCACCCCTACTTCCTCATAGTGCCTTTGGTGGGGAGGCGCATATCCATCTCTCTCGGTCTCTCGTATGTCAGGTGACCGCTTTCGACTAATGAGATTCTGATCGAGCATTTCTTTCTTTTCTTTTCCGCAGCCACGTGACCGTTTTCGGCTAATGGGATTCTGGTTGAGCATTTATTTCTTTTCTTTTCTGCAGCCACGTGACCGTTTTCGGCTAATGAGATCCTGATTGGGCGTTTCCTGCAATCAATCGGGGCGGGCTTATATCGTTCTTGTTCTAAAAAAACAAAATCTAATTTTTCCTTTTTTTTCGCACGTACGAAAAATGACCATCTTGGCCTTCTCTCACCTGGACTTTGTCAAACAGCCCGCCGCTAATTAGTCTTGACTTTAGAAAGGATCTTTTCCGCCTTCTTGGCGCCCTCCGTGAGCCAAAAGCAACTGTCCCTCTTTTTACCTCTTTGTTTTTCCTGATAGTCAAAAATCTTAATTATCTACATTGAAAATGTCTCCACTTTATTAACGTGGGTGTCCAATTCTTAACAGGTCAGGATCTGTATAGAGTTCCACCGGTAACTCCCCTCAACCCAAAAACACTTTTCTCTGATTAAAAATTTCATTTCTATTGTTCTAAACCAAATTGATAAGGAGTCTCTCCACGCAAAAGTCGGTCAGATGCTTTGACGATATCTGGTCTACATCAGCGGCCCGTTTTGATATCATGTCTTTTTTTTTTCCCTTTCTTCTTATTATTTATAATTCTATTCTTCCAATTGTCTTTCGAAAATCGGCCAAGACGTTGACCTAAATCTCTTTCTGACTCCTATCTCCACCCTCAATTGGGTCATGCATCATACAACTCTTTTTTCTCTTCTTCTTTCTTTTCTTTTTTTCTTTTCTTTCCTTCTTCTTCCCTTAAGATCGTCTAGTACAATCTTAGTGAATTATTTTCAACTCAGTTATTTTCCGTTTTAAAAAAAAATCAACAACCTGTTTAGTAACCGAGTAAGAAAAAATTAAATCATATTTCTATGAATATTTCTAATAATGCAAGGTGCCACAGGAGAATATCAATTGCATGCCAACTGAGATGTGACTTCTTTTACAAGTATTCTTAAAGTATACACATATAATTCATAGGAAATTTAAATATTCGGTTTAATATAAGATATATTGAAAATAGTATTTGTATATCTGATAATTAAGTCAATATTACAATAGTAGGGGTTAATTTAATGTTTAACACCCCTATGCAATTTGAAAATATAGCAATCAATAAACATAATAATTGTTATTTTTCTTTGCTTCAGAAAACGTGTCAAGACCGCGACGAAATTATTAAATCACAACAGTTTACCAATGTATCATTACGCATAAAAAATCCATCTAAGAAAATATAATAATTACAGATTATTACGTTCAAAACAATTGCTAGCACAACAAAAATATTTTGCACATCTGAAAAACTTCTAATATTTATGGCCAAGTTCTTGATAATTATCTCTAAATTTTCTGTCTATTTTTCCCCCGCTTATGCTATGATTAATTCTGTTTGTCGTTGTTAATTTTTTGTATGATTGTGTATGTTGAGGACGGAAAGTGCATCACTAAAATCAGAACACGCATTGGTAAACAATGTATTATGAAACAAGAAAATTTTATCAGAAATGAAGAAAAGATTATTGGTTATGTAATACGTAATATCGTTCCTAACATATGGCATTGAATGTTTTACAATCTTGCAGAGGAAAGCAATAATAGTGTGATTCTACAGAAGTATGCAAGAGAATATCGACTGAATATGTGGGCAACGACAAAGATTTAGAGAAACTGTACACAAATGGGCTGCTTGAAATCACCAGAAAATCACATTTAACATGAGTAGGATAAGTAATAAAAAATGAGACCCTTTGAAATTTAACTATCATATGATATACTGAAGCGAAGTTTGAGAGAGGGAAACAGCCCATAACCACGCTAATGTGATATAAATGAATGGCTTAACAAGGTTTAGGAGAGAGAGCAACAATAGAAAATTTAGGCTTAAAGTTTCAGAGAAAATAGTGAAGAGTCAATAATGGCTGACGTCTTGTAGAAACATGACAAACAGAATAAGAAGTCACGTCTCCTCGGAAATTAGTATACAAATGTGATGTCTAATTTATTTACCGTAATAATCGTCACTACAGCTGAGTAGGATGGTTTGGAATTTTTCAAATTTGCCGTCGACCATTGTACCGCCAAGAAAAAGTATATTGTCTTTGTGACAGCTTATATTATGATACAATTTGAGCCACGTTTAGTTCATTCTTGTATGTCGTTTTATTTTTTACAGCCTCGAGCAAGTTCTTTGTCTCACTGGAAGTTTTATACCGAGACTTGGCAAGCATCATATTTATTCATATTGATTCTCACACGGCATATTTCAATCTAAATATCAGGAAGTTCGGTGTATATGATTTTCTATATCTGTTTATAAATTAACAATTATTGTTGATAGAATCTATCTAGTTTTAGATAAGAATAATGAACCTTGGGTGGTTGCTTTAAATATCTTGTAGACATTAGATAGGGTTTGGCGTAATTGTTATAACATTTCTAGATGAGTTTTCAAACCGATTCCTTCTTTTATATCAAATCGCAAAAAGATAGATGCCTTGAACGCCAAATCTATATATTTTGGCATTAACGCAGGCGTCTTCATCAGTTCTTTCATGAACTTATGTTATTCCTAATTTTCAGAAGATTCCTTACTGAAGTCACTAACTTCAAACTTGATATCAATACTGATGACATATTAATGTATGCTGTCTTAAGAGTGAGTCTGATCAGTTCAATAAATTCATAGTAGCAGCTGAGTTAAAAATATTACCTCCATTCTGTTTTTAAGTGTCTCAAAGAATGACATGTTAATTATACCGTCTCTAAAAGGAAACGGCGCCTTATTATCGCTGCTAGCGAGACATTTCTGCCTTCTGTCAGTATGTTTAATGCTAACCTCCAGGACTCATTACACATTCTCGGGTTTCCGCTGACACGAAGTGGAATGATAATATCCAAACATCTGTTAGGACTACTTCTTGGAAAGTTTGTTATCAGTGTAATGCTAGTGAAATTATCTCCTCTGAGTCTGTCTTACCTATTTACAAGTCTACCATACACCCTTGCTTAGATTATTGCCGCAATATTTGGTCTGGTGCTCCTCCAAACTATTTCGAGATCTGTGATAAATTCAAAGAATTTGCAATGTTATTGGTCCTAACCGGGGAACTCAAGACTCTTTCTTCCTTCACTAATGTAGTATCGCTTTTCTTTTTTCGATAAATACTTTCATGGCAAATTTTCTGATGAGGTGTCCACTGCGGCACCAAGACTGAAATCAAGCGCAATATTAAATTGGCCGGGACTCACATCATTTTATAGTTAAATGACTAAGTGTAATTATATTTTATTTTATTTTATTCTTACTTATCGCATGTGGAGCTCTCTGACGGCTTCTTGATTCCCAGTCAAGTTCGATCTTGTAAAAATTAATTGCAATTGTAAACGTTATCTTCTGTCTTCTTAAATTATGTACATTTAATTTTCTCGCTATTTAATAATGATTCTCTTATATTTTTTCTCATTCAGTAAATTTTTGCCTAGCTTGAGGTAAAAATATTTTTTATATATCTGTCAGATGTAAACGTATATTTGTTAGCATTATTAAACCGACACAAATTTGAATAACTCAGTTTAGAAAACTGCATTAATGTTTTTATTCGATGTAACTGCTAAGTGTAAGTTTATCTATTATATTCATGATATTTAATTACTAGCATATACATATTCTCCGCTTTCCGAATTTCTCAAATAGTTTACAAATTCCGTAATGTTTTAAGAAAGTTTAAGTAAATCTATTAAGGTCCACTGTAATTGGTCGAATAATATTACGTTTTAAGATGCTGTTTCATATTCAGATAATAGTTTATACCTTGAAGTAAATGAGATTATTTTAATTACAATATCGAGCTGAATTTTACACCCCGTGAATATATATATATATATATATATATATATATATATATATATATATATATATATAAGCTTGATGCGAGAATGAGTGTACGGTGTGACGTCCCCGGTGTCGCTGCGTAAAATGTGACATTTGCCTGGCCGCGTCTGTCGTGCTATCCTAGTCACATAACCAATTGTGACGTCACCCCGTCTGTCTCCCCGCCGTCGCCGTCCTATCCTGTCCCGTGACGGCCAATGTGACTTGGTATTCTTCGCGGCAGCAAATGTGACGTTCTAACCTTTTACTGATTCGGATGGGAATCTGGTTAGATTCGGTATCAGCCTTGTCTTTCCCAGCTCGCCTCCAACGTCTGGTTACCGAAGTAACTGTTTTGATCTCTAGTCTAACCTACCCACGTTGTGGTTTGATCTTAGGTAGACGAAATCAATCAGTCGCCGGGCCGTAATGCAAGTCGAGTCCGAACAAGGGTAATACCGCACAAGTATATGTAAAAGAAAATAAAGTAATAACTCGAAAAGTTCAAATGTGTTAAAAAGGAATAAGAATATTTTATATCTGGTTGCTGTATACAGGACTGAGTCTTTCTCCCAAACCGCTATATGGATTAGTGACACTTTGTGTTTGTTAGGCGAGTCTTAACATCTTAAGTTGTTTGTTCTTTAAGAAACTGGTTCTTGGTGCATCTTCAGGCGATATTCGTAAAACTTGTTTTGGTGGTGTGAGTCTAAATCTTTCTTCAAAAATAAATTGTTCTTGGTTAGAAGTTTAGGTCGTGATTTGCGTGGAATCTTAGTCAGCTTTCTGCGAGTCGGCCCTCACTCTGCAAACTGCAACTCCGCTCCAACTCCGCTCCAACTCAACGCAGCTGCGAACTGCGAACTGCAGTCTTACTCGTTGCGACGATGCTTATATGGACGCCGACCAAAACCGGGGTGGGCCTGTCTGGGTTTGAGGTTCCTTGATAATTCTAAATCCGCATTAAGTGTTTTCTTTGTTTTCGGTCAGGAAGATTTATTAATTTCGATTTTTGGAAGTCTTTACTTTCTAGGGTAGGGAATCGTCCTCTCCCATTCTTATTTTCTCATATGGGTATCTCATACCAATCCCTTTAGGGGCGTCAGCGGGTTTCCCCTCTCTCTCTCACAGTGACATCTCATACCGATGCCTTCAGGGGGCGTCATCAGGCCTCCTCTCCTTCTTCACATGATTACCTTTGCCTACCGCTCACGCCACCATTCAGCCAATGGACGCCCAGCAGTGTGGGTGTGGCTAGACTAGCCTCGGTTTAAAAAAATCATGCTGAAAGAAAAAAAGAATTATCTTCCTTTTTTTTCTTTTTTTTTCTTTCTTTTCTTCTGCCCGACAACAAACCAATACGACCCGTAGTTTGGTCCCTTAATCTCAATCTTATCCGAATCCCATCTGGAGTTCATCAATCGAGACTTTTCGCCAGCGTCAAGTGGGTGGTTTAACTGGACGTATTTGTATTCTGTCGCTAATTAACTGTTTCGATAAAATAATTTTCATATCATAGCCATCTCCGACACAAAACAGATGCTTTTTTCTCAAATGATACCTCCGCAGATAGTTAAGGGTTTAATCTTTCCTTTCTGGTACACTGCGGGTTGTCCAGCGGACATTTTTCTCGCGACCCAATTAATTTTTATCTCTTAGAGTTCTGCCCTGTAGGCCACCTGACCGACCTGAAATTTACACCATTGCCATGGGCGGACTGCCACCTTCCACTTGGTGCGCCGTCATAAATGAAACGCGACAGATCCACGACCTTACTTTCTTCGCTAATGAGAATAAACTCTTTACCACTTTTCCTTGTTAGAAAAAAAATAACATCGTCTCTTCGTGATAGATTCTTATCACCTAATTTAATTCTTGCCTTTTTTTTCTTTTTTTTCACGCAAACCTAAATAGTGTCACAATGGTATAAAAATGATTCAGTTTAAATGCAACATTATGTCGAAAGAAAAAAAAAGGAATTATGTTTTGAACAGTGAACGTAATTCTTACCTAAAGTCAGGACCATGAAAGAATGGGCTCTCATGTCTCGTCAATAACTTTGAATTATATGATAACGTAGGAAAAATCTGAATTGTTTTCTGTTTCTACAATGCGACACTAACATCATATGTTTCTTTCACTAAAAGTTGCTGCCGCCTTAAGCTAGAGACCCCGAACGACTGTTCTTATTAAATTATATCTCCGGGAGGAAACTAAGGAAATATTCTTTCCCAAAGGGTGTGTTTCGAAAGTGAACGTAGCTTATACGACCAGAATTTGATGTTGACATGACGATTACAATTTTCGGGTCTGTAAACGATACGCTACTATACTGACTTCCACCATGACCGATATCACAAATATTTCAACTTAGTTCCTCATGTTTAGCATCATGCAAATATAGTTTAATATGTATTCACATTTTTTTAAATATACATTTGAAATGTAAAAACGGATTCATTGCATTTTTTAAACAAATGTAAAAATATTCTAAGATTGCACAGTAAACATTAGAATGTTAATGATTTTTCCCACATATAACGGCTATCTCGTGAGAGAAGGAAACTTGAATATATATATATATATATATATATATATATATATATATTCATACACGTTTCATTAAATAATATATAGACAAGTGTTGTCTATTTATTTTAGGTAAATTCTTTTCATAACGTCTAATAAGTTTAATAACATTATCATTAAACGAAGAAAGAAAATCACAATGATAAATAATAAAATAAATAGACAACACTTGTCTATATTATTTAATGAAACGTGCATGAATGAAAAGATGCTGCCTAAATACACATAATATATATATATATATATATATATATATATATATATATAAACCTCAAAACTAAAATTACATGGTTACCATTTCTTACATTCAAAGTGTTATCACAATTAAATTCCTCAGACCTACAAATTACAAAAAAGGTAGAGCAATGCATATTTTTGATTATAAATAACAATAAATAATAAATGTGTGGGAGTGGGAAACAAGTGTGAGAGGGAAATGTATGAAAGCTCTAGATAGAGGTTTAACAGAAAAAAAAACAGGAAAAACATGTGTTTGTTTAGGTTTTTATGCGTGTATATGCATATGTGTTTATGTGCTTATGGGCTTATAAATAGTAGGATTTTTATTGGACTAAATGTTTTGAATTTGTAATCTTGAGGGGAAATTATATGCTTTTTCAAATTGTTCTTGATTACACACCATTTCACATATAAAGCCCTGTTTTAATTTGGACATTACTTTTTCCTGGGATATTTTCTCCCTCTCTCTCTCTCTCTCTCTCTCTCTTCTTTCTAATCATGTGTTCATGAGAATAGTAAATGCAAACCAGACGATTTACATATATACATCAAAATTTAGATCGTATAATCATTTCTTGTGTCTAATTACAACAAAAATGTATCCACACTTTTCCGGTGACTGTTTTTTTTAATTATTTATTTATTTTTTTTTCTTAATTTCAGGTCAACGAATCGTTGGAGATATATGCATCCGATAATAACTCATATTTATCTGTATCTCATTCATCTAAACCATGGTTTAACTTCTCCTTTTAAAACTTCACTCTTTCAAATTTTATTTCCCACCCTCACATTAAGGTCTTTCCTGTCCCTCTTTCTTCCGTTTCACCTCTCTCTAGAACTTTCATATATTTCCCCTCAGAATTATTTCTCACTCCCACACATACACTCTCACTTAAATATTGTTTTTAAAACCGGAGTTATATTTTGTCTTTTCTTTTTGAATTTGTAGGTCTGATTAATTGGATCGTGATTACAATTCCAATGTAATAAATTATAACCATGGAATATTAGTGTTTGAGCCTTTTTATATTATATTCTTGCTCTTTCTTCTACATTGGTCTCTATCTAGATTCTATCTTCTTCGGGATATATATATATATATATATATATATATATATATATATATATATATATATATATATATGTCTGTGTTTGCGTTTACGTGTGTGTTTCTTTTTCTAGAACCTCATATTTTCATGTATTGAGGCAGACAAAAATTAGCAGGAGGGTTGATAGATAAATACAGTGTGAGAGGCAAACAAAGGCGTATAAAAGAATTTAAACATAAACAAGTAAACTGGGACTCGGCAATCATAGACATAAATAGAGAAACACTATTTTTTGGCTATTTATGTCAATATCTATGATTATTATTACTGTCGTTATTTCAGGCAAAATAAGAATCTGTTACGTTCCTTATTGACAGGAGACATTGCAAACATACTTCACCAAACCCTCTTCATCTACTTCACAGCTTAATAGACGTTCTTTTTACCTCCAACGAAACCAGCACAAATATCGATTAGATTCCCTTTCAAAGAACGTCTGTGATAATGGAAAAACATACATTCTACCTGTCCTTACTTTGTAATAGTGGGAGGTAACAGAAAATATATTGTATATTACATTCTTTTTGTAAATATTAGTGGTTATATTTTGATTTCATCATTTGTTGTGAATATTTTCCCCTGTAATTTCAGACGTGTTTTATAATATATATAATATATATTCATTTGGCAGAACTCTTTTTTGTTTATTTCCGGGTATATTCCACGGCTGCTAATCCTCAATGATATAAGAATATATCACTGACCATTTCTTTAAAAAATAGTTTATTTATATACAGCCATGGCCAAAATTATGGAACACATATAAAAATTTGAGATAATAGTTTAAACATACGTATTTCAAAGTTAAGAATCGTACAGTGAACAATTGAGAGCAAATGTAAAATATTTAACAGTAGATTGAAGTATTCTTTTTGCTTTAAAGCCTCTCTCAAGAGCATTAGCTGAGTTTCGCACTAAATTCATTCCAATATTCAAAATGATTTATTGTCATACAAAAAGGTTGTTTCGTAATTTTCGGGTAATATTTGATTCCTACCAGTGTATATTTAATTGAAAATGCCTCCAAAGAAGCAGCTTTCAGAGATTAAAAAGGCACAAATTGTTGCTTTATCTGGTGAAGGATATTCTCAGGTAGAAATTGCCAGGAAGATGGAATCCTCAAGGAAGGGGGTTCAAACAACGATTAAAAGGTACAAGGAAACAGTCTTTCAAAAACAAAAGGACAAGGCCGTAAAAAGTCTACAACTGCCAGGGAAGACAGATCTTTGAAAAAAGCATCCCTTGCAGATAGGAAGAAAATTTCTTCAGAGCTTGATGCTGAACTTAGGCAGGATGCAAACAAAAACATATCAGCTCGAACAGTGAGAAGAAGGTTAATAGAAGTGGGATTAAAATGATGCAAAGCCAGGAAGAAGCCATACTTGTCTCAGGCCAACAAGTAAAAATGACTGGAATTTGCAAAAAACCATGAAAATTATACACCTGATGATTGGGGCAAAATTGTTTGGTCTGATGAAAGTAACTTTGAGGTAAGTTAACAGTTTCTATTTCCTAAACTTTGGATGTAATAATTGAAATTTTTATGTGAATACACATCCATAACATTTATTCAAAAATTGTAACAAATTCTTTTTTTCATCAGATTTTTGGCACTCCTGGAGCGGTTTATGTTCGCCGTAGGGAAGGAGAGGCATTTCATTCTGATTGTGTGGTTCCAACTGTAAAATTTGGAGGAGGAAGCGTAATGGTTTGGGGCTGCATGGCTTCTTCAGGCACTGGAATGTTGTATACATGTGAGGGCAGAATGAACTCCCCAATTTATACTAACATGCTGGACCAGGTTTACCGAACCTCTTTGACTAAAATATTTAATAATAACATTCCAATTGATGTAATCTTCCAACAAGACAATGCTCCATGCCATACGTCAAAAGTTTCACTCGGTTGGTTTGAGAAAAAGGATTACAGTGATGAAGTGGCCCCTTAATCCCCAGACCTAAATCCCATTGAAACTTTGTGGTCCCATTTAGGGAAAAGAGTGAGAATGCACAAATGTTCATCAAAAAAAGAATTAGAGGCCAAACTTCATGAAGATTGGCAGAAAATAGATCCTACCACCTGCAACAACTTAGTCAATAATATGCAAAAACGAATAAAAGCTGTTATAAAGGCAAAGGGAGGACATACCAAATATTGATTGTTGTTATTAATGTTTACTCCACTATTCTTAACCTTTAAATATATAAGTTTGAATCATAATTTCGATTTTTCATTGGTGCTCCATAATTTTGGCCAAGGCTGTATACTTTTACTTATAGACGTAACGGATACCTGATAAAAAGAACATGAGATCGGCATTGGTTGACTTGTGTTTTAGGGTTTATCAACCTTTTGTATGTTATTTAATAAAGAAAGCATTTTTTTTAGATTGTAATCATTTTTCTGAGATAAAGATTTACTTATATAAGTCCTACTAATTAATCCATACCTGTGGAAGAATGAGTGGATTCCTACTTTTCCCAATTATATTTTCTCTTAAATAAATATAACGAACCTGTCTGAGATTAGAACACGTCTCTCGTATTTCTAGTCCTGATTCGTTTTCCATAACACTTTCCGAACACCCCAGCTTATATCACTTGATATTCCTAGGTGGTTACGTAAATTTCGATGATTTTACAAGCAGTAATTTTCAACGTGATATGTTGGAACAGATGTAGTTCTACAGAAAAATACCTTAAATCTAAATTACAGTGGGCTATGCTAAGTGTTTAAGATCCATTGATTACAGCAATTTTGTCTTGTGTAATAGTGTCTATTTTTTCAGACAATAACTTGTTAGTTTCAAGCTGCTCTCATCTATGAACGATACTTGACTTATATTTTGCAATGAAAGTTCGCGGAAGTAAGGAAATTGGTGAACTTAAACGAGGGAAATAATAGAATGGCATCAGTGTGGCAAGCTGAATAGAGAAATTGGTCAATTTTTCCAGGTTAATCAACAAAAGAAGGCCATTTTCGTGTGGAACAACGTTCCGTGCATCATGACTGAGCGAACGAAAAGGTCGCTGAAGAGGGAGGCCGCCCACAGAGCGTCACAAATTTCATCAAAAGCATAGAAATGTTGCCATATGCGGTGAGAAAGACTCTGAAAGAGCTAGGCTATCAAAGAAGTGCCCTTGAATGTCAGAGGTGAACAGGAACAGTCGTATGGATGGGGCGAAAGAATTCGAAAGAAAAAATTATCAGTTTTGACAGATTGTAACTTGTTCAGATGAAAGTAAATTTTGCCAATGTACGGGTTCGCGATAGATTTATGTTTGGAGAAATCATAACGAGAATTGGAACTCTGAATGTATGTAGGCGACTGTGAAACATGGAAGGATTGGAGTAATTGTGTGCGGCACTGTCTGGTTTGGAGCGAAATCTGAGCCGATTATTGTTGACGATTGGTTAAATAGTCCAAAATACACTCTAATATTAGAGAAAAGTAAACTCCCACCATTTGAAACCAATCACATTGACAAGTGTGTCTACATTGTCAGGAAGATGGAGCAGCCAAAGCCTAGAAGGAATCGCAAGGAATCAAGTCACTGCCCAATGGCTTGTTCGGGAGCACGTCGAACGAGAACCCGGAACGAAAATCATGTAAGTGGCAAGCCTTAAAGAAACATACATTAAGGGGTGGCAAAATATGGATCTGATGATTTTTGTTAACTTGATCAAATCCCTGATAAATCGAATACAGGAACTGAAGCTTGAAAATGGAGGACCTACTCCATATTAGTTCCAAATAAATGTTGATTTATGTTAATTTGGGATTACGTAATAAAATTTTGAAATTGCATGTAGTTTATTTCTTTTGGTTAAAAAAACAAACTCTCCTTAGATAATATTATAATCCATGAAGCAAGTTTAAGTTAAAGGAGGAGAGTAAAAGGAAACATTTGATTAGGATCAGAAAGTGAGTTAAAATTATTCTGTAACACAGTGAAGAAGAAAAACTTGAAGAATCTAACAATCACTGGCCGTAGAGCAAGGCGATATGGCGGATGGAAGCATTGAGTAAATTACGGAATTTTTATAAGTGGGAAACAGATCATGGAGAATAATGATGCTATCATTATTTTGAGCTAAAACGTATAGGATTTGGAGAGACATGATGTTGCAAATGTATGAGGACTATCCTATCATTTTAAATATTGCACGGCGCAAAAACGAAAAAAAACGTCACCACTGTTACACCTGTATATTTATGAAATATAAAAAAAATATACGATACTAAAATTGTTCTATGCATTTATGTGAAATGTTTTTCGTATTACAATAACCGAAAATGTTTCGACAAACCCAAAAGAAAATAATCAGCCACTCTATATAGCTCCTATTTGAAGCAGTTTTAAAACTCTTGAAACAATGACCCAAGTATATTTTATCACCATGCTCTGTTTTAATGTCATTCCATGAACTGGTTCAAAATTAGATCTCTCTCCAAAATAAAATACAATATGGAGTCAGGTTTTTATACTAATCTTTGCCCAATAGAAGTTTCATGAACCACTCGCTTTGTAGTGTTTATCTGTGTTGTTGTATATCCATAAGTAAAGACAAAAGTAAAATTCCTGTGGTTATGCAAGAAAAATAACGGTTAAAAATTGCCTTGAAGTGATAAATATTCTAGTGATTGGGAAAATTAATCAAGTACTTCCAAGTACTGCTGCCTTTTGCAGTAGGCTCCCACCCGTACTTGGAAGAAGCTAAATAAAACCTACTTCTTCTTAATGGCACACGAAGGGAAATGAGAAGATTCCCCTTGCCAGTTGAAACGGTGGGACCAAGGACTGTAGCTCATCCAAATACATGCCATAAGAAATAAGGATTTAGATTCACGATATTTCTTCTGTAGGAAGGAAATAATACTTCACACAAAAGGCCTCAAAACAAGCAATTGTGAACGGGGAAGCTGCAGCCAAGTTATGGCAGCAATACTCATTTATCTTTGAACTGTATAGATAGAGTATAACAGTAGGGTCAGACACATACTGAAACGGGAAAATGAACCTACCATTTTACCAGAAATAGATTGCATGTATCAGTACAACTTAACGTCTGAGGACCGCTTAAGTAACAAAAGACGTACAAACTAAATGCCCCCTTGAACGAAGAAAACTCAGTGCCTCCTCGTTGGTTGTATAATGTTACTTCTATGATTTTGGCCATTTGGATTTTACTAGCTAATGCTTCTCCATTAAGATATCTGGGCAGGATAAGTGGAGATATGAGCTGCTATGTTCTGGCCATCCAGAGTGTGGGGTTTTAACCTATAAAATCATGTATCATCTGCATACATACTCACTTCGGATCAGAATATTTTCTCAGCAGATCATTAGTATAGAAATGAAAGAATCTAAAACCGATCAAACAACACTGATTAACGCTGGTACTTATCTGTTGAATTTCCGATTACTATTCTTTAAGTCCGACCTACCTGTTATAAAGGATTTGATAATTAAAATGTCTCCCAGAGGTTTCATAACTGTAAAATAATATGCTCGAAGCCTAGATAGTCTAGACCGAGCAAAAACTAAAAACGTTACAGATTAAAGATCAAAACGTTACATCCTATGAAAGGATTTTTCTTGTCATAGCAGGAGTTTCTCGATTTGATTGATTTTAACGGGTAGCGAATATTGTTACCCTTTCATATATATATATATATATATATATATATATATATAATATATATATATATTTGGGGCTGTGTTTAGATAGATAGATAGATAGATAGATAGTTTGTGAATAATGAGTTAAGACATCGGCTTTGGATCTTTAAGAACGAAGTCCATATTGGATATCTCTCACAGGTTTATTCCTGTTGAGGTGTTCAACGACTTTCTTGTTGCTTATATATACGAAGAATGGTCCGAAAGTTCATTTACTCTCAATTCCATCTGTGGAACTCCCTTCCGTTGATTTCTTCCCTAATAAATACAATCTACAAAAATTTAAATACAACATTAATCGCCATTTTCTTCCTCCTTAAAACCTGTTCCTCCTTTGACCTTCCCACAATCCTTCCTATTCTCAATCTACTCTTTCAATTTCTCACCCTGTAAGTGCCATTCAACTAGCAGCATTCCACCCTTTCTTGTACTGAATTTAAAATATTTTAATGTAATGTCATTATATGGTGAATGCATTTTTTTCGTTTAAACGATATATTACATGACTCTTTTCTCTAATTGGTAAAACTGATTTAGTTACTTAACTGGCTTACATAAAATTGGCAAAATTTTAAAATCACGGTCGACATAATAAATCTCAACACTTATATGTATTAAGTTGTTTATTAGATATAGAAATCGATTGACTTGATTTGAATTTTTCGACTGCGTACTTCATATGTACTACATCTAATTTATACATCTGAAGATACATCTGAATGTATCTGCAATATTTCAAAATGCTAGGAAATTTGTTTCAATTTCTGTACAGTCATAAATATTTATGTTCATACTGTTACGAAAATCTGATACCTGTTCATAAAAAAAAACGAAGATCTTGTAAGCAGATGGTTGAGGAATAATATAAACAACAAATTATAAATTTAGATGTAAAATATGTTGTATATTTATCTGGTAAATCATCGCATTTCATCATTTATTCTATGTTTTTTGGTAAGAATTCGAATTTTTAACTGGTTTAAAAACTGAACTTTATAAATAGGCTGGAAATAGATATGAAATGGAAATGCTTAAAAAATGAGATAAATAAAAAATATATCGTGTTTTCAGATACATGGCGGAATATTTATCTTTATTCAAATATAGTTTCATCTTTATTTTAGTTATTTTTTTAATCTTCTTAACATGCTTATCATTGCATTTGATGTTGTCAAAACTATCTGGTGTATAATTTGCGCGTTCCGAAAAGGCAGCTCGTGCGTTTTTATGATATTAACTGACATGTTTTATAAAAAGCAAAAACAAAACGCTATCACACATATAAACACACGAGAAAGTAGTGTTTATACGGAAATACTTGGCGTAAGAGCCGCAGAGGCAGTAAACAGACAGGGTGGAGGGATCTCCAGTTAGACTCAACGACCTAATGTACGGTGAGGAGTTGGGTCGCCTTCCAAGCCCAGGAAAAAGACAATGACGAAGAAGGATTAAAAAAACACAATGCTAGATCGGTCAACGTCCGGAACAACAGCGACTGCGCGTCCCATCAACACGCCCATGAGCGTGACAAGTGGGTGAATGGAACTACAAACACTATCAAGCCGCCAACGCCGGGCACAAGCATCGGAAGATGGTGCGTCCGAACCATCTAGGCTTTCAGAGAAAGCGTAGACGGACATGAGAGACATAGACAAAAGATAAGACTGAAGGCGATTGCTTGTTTCTTTTTCCATGAGCTGCTCACCGCCCCACGACTAAAACAGTTGAGAGTCTAATGATGATGATGATGATGATGATGATGATGATGATTCGCCGAAAAATAAAATATCCCAATAAGAATGCGTTAGTGTAATAATAATCCCCTTGATTCAGTATAAGAATTCTGTCTTTCTACTCAGTTTCTTTCATGGGAATTATGGTTAAACTAACAGTTATTTTATTATAACCTGTTGAGATGGAATTAAACAACTACGAAAAAATATTTAGGATACTTTCTGGTTTGAGCCGAAATACTTATCTTTCTACTGTATGTGACGTGTTACTTCAGAACTTGGTCAATGATGGTACTCCACAATTTCCTGTCTTTTGTAACTTTTAGTAAAATTTGTTTTGACTATCTCACTTAATCTTCTTCCAGCAATTTACAAATCCTTGTTAGGTAGGTCATTTTATATCTAAAGAATTTCACCGAAGCAAGGAAGTGAAGCCACTACGACACAGGGGTTAGTGGATGTGGAATAATTAGGATAAGAAACATCACTTATGAGCGGGAAGAGAAAAGAGTATTCAGAAGGATAGAAATTGACATTGCATTTAAAATTTTGAAGTATGCGCTCAACGTGAAAAAGACTGATGCCTCTGAAATTCCACTTGTGTGTGAGTGTATATATATATATATATATATATATATATATATATATATATATATATATAGATAGATGTATGTATGTGTATATATATATATATATATATATATAAGGCGATGGTAGGTAAGTGTTTGTAGAAGGAAAGATTAGGGAAATTTAAAACAAATCGTTACCACTTTTATTAAATTTAAGTGGGGACATAAGGTTAGATATATAAAATGAACTTGTGTCTATGTCTGGATTAACCAATTAAATGTCAGATCTACGCTAAATACAAAAATAAGTTCGGAGGGTGGAAGTTGTTTTTTTTTTTTTTTCTTGTCGCGATACGCCAACATGTAGGTATGGCATCATTGACAAATGTGGAGGATATGGCAGCTACAAATGTATCCTGAGATATATATATACACACACACACACACATATATATATATATATATATATATATATATATATTACAAGAATTACTGCTCAGTTTATAGAAAATAAATTCTGTAATTATCTATCCCCACAAATTCAGAACGTACACCATCCTCTATTTGCGAAAACGCACGTTGATTTACTATTTAAACAAAGTTCACAGTTGCTTGGTAATAAAATAAGTATAATCTTGTATTGTTCCTCACGCTCGTCTAAACATTTGTTGTACCATAGAATAGCCAGTTGCGAATATATAGGAATGCGTCCCTGAGGATTCTTATATTAGAAATATATACATTTCATACCATAAAATATACTCACATTTTAAATAAGTTCAGAGCTTATTGACTTGTCAACCAGATTAATGTTTGCAATTAAGACATGTTTACTGCCGAAGGAAGACTAATTGTTTAAATTAAATTTTAAATAGACTAACTGCTTGCTCATAAATATGTAAGCCGATGACAATTTTCTAAAAATTGAGTATATTTTGAGGAGACACTGTATGCATAGAGAAATTTTTTTTATAAATATGGAAAACTGAAAATATACGGATTACATTTCTACGATGTTTGTCACTGTTCAATATTTAGAATGGAATGTTTGCTTTACGTTATCTAGATTTAAAAATATATTTAGTGTGTTAGTGATAAATATTTTAGAATGTTTCGCTTCTCATAATATAAAAAACGTCATATTCCACGGAACTGAAAAAAAATGTTATAAACATGGAACTATTTAAATAAGCAAACAAAGAAGAAATATATTTGAAGTTTCTCGATATGACATTTTAGTTTTTTCTCTTCCTCCTTTTACAGGAGAAATTTATTTCTTTCTCGATATTTTTTAGTTTCTTTAATTGACTTGCAGCTTCACACATATCTTAAAATAGGTTTTAGAATTTATTGGTTCAGTTTGTCAATGAAGTGTAACTGAGATCATCTCGCTTCTGAAATACGAAAAATCATTTTTTTATATTGGTTTCATGATTATTTACATAAGTGGATATCTATTCTGAAATAAATGCGTTAGTGCCCGTATGATGCCCTAAGCCCATAAATAAAATCTAGGCGTTATAAACCGACATAAACTGATGATAATTTAGAAAAACATTTCCCTCTTCCTCGTCTATATAGTAGCATTGTAGAATGAAAGAATATCAGATGCTTTGATTAAGGAAAATTGGAAAAGTGAATACAAATTTATAGTGAATTATTTTTAAAAAAAATAGCCTATAAGCCTTTGAATATACAATACAGTACCCAGCATTTTCTTATTTTATATTAGTAGAAATCCAATTTTGTCTACGAATTATATTGTTGTTGTTTTTTATATGAGCTACTGAAGTGGTTATAATATAAAATATAATATTACCATCACCATCTAATTATTGGACCTATTCTTTAAATAACCCTGTTTATCATATTTTGGTATAATTTGTTGGGATACTAATGAAGTTTAATTATGCGGCAATTTATTTATTTATTTTTTTTGAATTTGCAAATGATATCTTTTGAAGATAGAACTACTAACCAGATAAGGTCATAAAAATCATCATAAAAACACCTGCGTATATTGCATGTTTTGTCACTGATACATCTATTTATAGTCATACCCACATATTCATAATTAAGTCTCGTACCTGGACACACTTTTCTTGTAATGACTTCTTAACTGCTACGAAATATTATTCTCCGTATATTCTTGAGAGAAATGTGCCATTCCACCACCCGTTCACGTATGAAGTTCTAATTACACACATCTTAGATACCTGATATTCGCATGAAGTTTCTGTAGTGTCACATCTCTGTAGATCCATGTCTCTTCTTCATCTAGGAATGGATTGTCCAGTATAGATACAAGATGAATGAGGTGGCATATCTGTTTATTTCATTCTATAGATTTTTTAACTCATTTAATAATGTTCTTTGTATCTCAAAGTCTCTTTGGATTTCCATTGATTATATGACATAGTTCCCCAAAATGATTTGTTTTATATTGGATGAAATTCATTTTTGTCTACTAATTACATTGTTTTCCTTTGTGGTATAAGCTGTTGACGTGATCATGTCTATTCCATGAAGCACTATATCACGCAATCTATCGTCTTCAATTAAATAATTTGATTTTTCAAAGGTGTGTAAAAATTTACTAATATTTAAAACAAATATGATACGATATTTCACTGGTTTGACTATATAGCTTAAAATATAAAATATATATTTCCAAACTCATTCAAAATGTTTGTAGAATAATATCTTATAATCCAGCTCATTGTTCAATCGTTTAACTATTAGTAATAAGTACATCAAAGGCAATGTTTACTTAATATGAATATCGTTTTTTAATAAAATTTTAATGATATATTATTAATAATAGAATATTAACATGCCTGAATATCATTAATCTTATCAATACATATATTTTAATCAATCATTTATCTAATAAGATGAATATATAAAAAATTCTACAAACATGTTTTCCTCTCTGTTTATGCAATGAATTTTTGAATATGTATACTTTTAGTTATACTGATGAAACTTCCTTGAAGATATGAATTAATTCCCTAGAGATCTAACAACTCTTCAGCGATAAAAATAATCTCAAGTAAAGACATGGCATTATAAAATGCTTCTTGGCAGTAATATACAATGACATTTATAAGAATTATTGAAATTTGCTTTCGTTGTTAGCCCAGGAAATGTCGAGAACATTTTAATAAACCATTTAAAAATATTTCTTCTCACCGTAGACTTATGTCAAAAAGAATTTCTCTTAAATCCCAATAGACATAAAATAAACACCTACCTATCAGTTTACCTATGAGTAGAGAATTTAGGGTTCTCTTCTACTAAGCAATGTATCTATTCCTTTCAGGTACTTACAATACATCGATTTGTCATTTTTACTCGTCATGTCAACGAAATAATAGTAAAAATGTATGAAAGGTTGTATCTAAAAATTGAGTGATTTTACTTTGATTACAGTCATGAATAACACTTTTTACTTGTTCAGATTGCTTTTTATTTGTAAATCGTGTACAATAATTGATTCGTGGTAAAACCAGTGAAAAGCTGAGGGAAAAGCTGAGTGAAAAGCTTATAATATTTGTTATTTCTCTACCTCTAATAAAATAAATATATCTATGTATAATTTTGCCAATTTCCTAAATTGAACATATACAAATCTATACCCTATATAATTTTCCATAATGAAACGTCTGTTGCTTTATCGCAAGATATAGATAATTTCATGACAGAATCTTCTACTACTGAATAATTGCAAACAAAACAACATATTAATCTAAAAAAATATTAATGTTTATCGGGAAGTTCAACTAAACACATCACAAGCCAAATATATGAATGGTTTTCATCTATTTTAATTTTCTTTTAATACATTTTAATTTAGTGCTTTATTTTGCCTATAGCTAGAATTCCATCACTGATGGTCAATATTGTATAAGTATTGCCCTACTTCAAAAGTAACGAGTGATCAGACCTGAATTAACACTTTCGTTTATAAAATAAACAAATGATATATCATAGGAGAGAGTGAAATACGAGATCGAATTTGAAGTATATCAGTTATTAATTTGAAATGAACAAAATATTGCTGTATAAATCTAGAAGATATTGATAATTGAATTAGATTTACTGTGACACTATTTAGCGGTCGCGTGAAAATTAAAAGCGTGTAGAACAGAAGAAGATGAAAAGGACATTACATCTGCATGTAGAACAGGAGAAGATGAAAAGAACATTACATTTGCATATAGAACAGAAGATGAAAAGAACATTACATTTGCATGTAGAACAGAAGATGAAAAGAACATTACATTTACATGTAGAACATAAAAAGATGAAAAGAACATCAACTTGCATGCAAAACTGAAAAAAATAAAAGAAGAATAGAATTGCATGGGACAGATGCATGATGCCTGATGCATGCTAAAAAGTCTTTGGGTTTAGGTGCCATTTACGAGTAAATGACAAATAGGTTAGGGGACGATTGTGACACTATTTAGCGGTCGCGGGAAAATTAAAAGCGAGAAATAATTAAAGCGAGAAGAAGCTGAAATAATTAAGGCGATAAGAAGCTATCACGAAAATACATACTGAGCGATGTTATGTTTTTTAACAAAGAAAAGTGGTAAAGATTTTATTTTCATTTGCGAAGGAAAGTAATTTTTTTCTCGTTGAAGATAGGAAATTCATAAGATCACGGATCTGTCGAATTAATTTATGTTACGAGGCGGCAAATAAAAGATAGCAATCTGCCCATGGCAATAATGAAAATTTCAAATTGGTCAAGTGGCCTACGAAACAAGCTGGGAGATAATGTTAATCAGGTCTTGCATTGACCGAGAAAGGCATCAGCTTTAGACCACCGCCAAAGAAAAAAAGAAAGCAATGGAAAAGAGAAAGGAAATAAATAAACCATTAACAATCTTTCGAAGATATCATTTGTTTTTGGAAAGAGACCACATGTTTTATTGTCCAGACCTGAACATGATAAATGTTTGATACCGGAATAGACAATTAGCGACAGAATGCGAATACGTCCAGTTAACCAGTTGTCGGTGGCGAAAATCTCGATTGATAAAGTCCAGGTGACATTCAGTTAAGATAGAGATTAAGGAACACTACTACGAGTCGTAAGGGTTTGTTGTCGGGAAGAGAAATAAAAGAAAAAAAAAAGAAGATATATTTTTTCCATTGAGCGATAATTGTAAACACCCGCGCTGCCGAACATCATTGACTGAGTGGTGGCGTGAGCGGTGGGCGAAGGTAGACATGTAAGAGAGAGGGAGGACTTTTGACGCCTCTGAGGGGACAGGTGTGAGATACCAATATGAGAAAAGAAGAATTTGGGAGGACGATATCCTTAAGAACCCCTCTAAAGCAAAATGTAATGGACTTCCAAAAATGGAAAGTGATAAATTTTCCTGTCCGAAAACAAAAAATATCCTTGTTGTGAATTTAGAATTATCAAGGAACCCCAAACCACGACAAGCCCACACCCGGTTTTGGTCGGCGTCCATTTAAGCAGAGTCGCAGAGAGTAAGTTATTCAGAGAGAAGTTAGTTGCAGTTGAAGAGACGCAGACAGAGAGTTGAGCTGTGAGCTCTGGGACCAGCCTCGCAGGAAGCTGAGTGAAGATCCACGTATCCCGACTTCAACTTCTAACCAAAAACAATTTATTTTTGAAGAACGACTTAGACTCACACCACCAAAACAAGTTTTACGAATATCGGCTGAAGATATAGAAAAAAAGCCCAGTTTCTTAAAAACACAACTTAAGATGTTAAGACAAAGTGTCACGAATCCATATTAGAGGTTTGGGAGAAAGACACAGTCCTGTATTCAGCAACCAGATATAAAAAAAAATATTTGTTATTTTTTTTAACACATTTGAACTTTTCGCGTTGTTACAGTATTTTCTCTTACATATACTTGTGTGGTGTTATCTTTGCTCGGACTCGGCTTGCATTACGACCCGGCGACTGATTGATTTCGTCTACCTAAGATCAAATCACAACGTGGGTAGGTTAGACTAGAAATCAAAGCAGTTACTTCGGAAACAAGACATTGGAGGCGAGCTGGGAACGACAAAGCTGATACCGAATCTAACCAGATTCCCATCCGAATCAGCAAAGGGTTAGAACGTCACATTTGGTGCCGCGACCAATACCAAGTCACATTGGTCGTCACAGGATAGGACGGCGACGGCCCGGAGAGAGGCCGCGGTGACGTCACATTACACATTACGTCTCTATCGGCTTAAATGCCCACCAATTTGAAAAAAAATTCCAGAGTATAGTAATTATTGATGCAAGAATTCTATAGAGTACCAGGGGATCAGAGACACTATTATTTAAACTAAATTTTAATTGAACGTTAAATATATGTTGCATACATTGTACTTAAGTTACCTGTGTGCATAATCAGCAGTCTCATTTTCCTTCTGCATGATATTTCTTTTTACTCAAGCCAATTCTTCAACTGGCAGATTTCCCATCATTCATTGTCATTTAAGAAGGCTGACATTAAAGAAAATTCAGTAGTGTTTCCTTTCCAACTAGTGACATTTTACTTTTTCCTATTATGTTACGATATTCCACCGCACTGTCGGATTCCGGTGTTTCATATTTCTTCCTCTGGTAAAACTCTTCCTAATATGTTGCAACTATTTCATTTAGTGTCTACAATTAGTCATTTTTATGATAGGTTTGTCTTTTTGCTTATAAGTATATGTTACGGAAGAATCCAAATGCGTGAGAGAACTTCTTAGCATCTTATATTGGGAACATATAACAAATGCGTTTGTGCGGGAAAAGAGTTGAAAAGTCTGTGGACCGACAGGAATCTCTTCTGGCCACTGTCAAACGCAGAAAAAATGGCGTGGTTTGGACTCGTTACAAGTCACGACAGCCTGCACAAGACTATCATGCAAGGCGTAGTTGAAGGTGAACGTAGGAGAGGACACCAACGCAAAAACTGTTTGAACAATATCAAAGAATGGACAAATATGACCATAACTGTATTGCTGAAGGCTGCTGTTAATAGACCGCTGTGGATTAGATTCAATGCTTCTGAATTAATACTCACCCTAGTATTACAAAAGTCAAGGATACGGCTGCTGCTGCTGCTGGTGATGCTGCTGCTGCTGGTGATGCTGCTGCTGCTGATGATGATATAGTATTTCTTTCTGAAATTTCTTACTTATCACTTTTCTTCATTATCCTGTAGGATTTCTTGTAATTCCGTTTCTGTGCCTGGTATCAACACTGTATCATTAGCGTATCTTATTACATTTGTGGATGCCAATAATGATTCCTGGTAGTACTTCTAATTCCGAGATAACAGACACATTTCATTATTTTAATAAGTCCAGTGAGAAGGCAAATACTTGCAAACATCCCTTTCTATTTTTGTATATATATAGAACTAATTTCCTATTCGTATGTAACCGAGTGTTTGCCAGCGTAGGTTCTGGATTATTCTTATAACCTTCACTAATAGCAGATTAAGAGTTCATTGTGATTTATTTTTCATACGCTTTTGCATAATATAATATAGTCAAAGACTATTGCGTTTATTGGCCATTTGATATATATATATATATATATATATATATATATACACACACACACACATATATATATATATATATATATATATATATATATATATATATAGTTTGAAATGAGAAGGATGTGTGTCAACAAAGATGCATACATTCATAAACAGTATGAATTTTCTGTTAAGTTTAGTTCCTTTACATTGTAGTATTCAGCCTGTCAATGTAAAGTAATTATTACACAATTCAAAACTCCATTTATCTGCCCATTAAAATGATAGATTTCGGTTGATTATCTGATTAGTTCTGGGTAGAAACAACTAAATTCAAGATGAAAATAATATTAGTGAATAATAGATTATCATAATTAATTAGGATTAGAATACGATAAACGTATTGTTACATATTTTTTCTAGTGTATGTAAGTTTGATGCTGATTGAAAAATATAATATATTTTATTTTCATGTTTGTACAACGAAATTTTCATCAGCGTGCATGTATGTTAACGTTCTTTGCATTTGTTTTTTTTTTTAATTATTTCTTCGTGTGAAAAATGAGAGACAAGGAAGAAAGTCAGGAGAAAACTGTCTCGTAACTTGGTGAGGAAGACAGGTGAATGATAAGGAATTCTCTGTGCACGTCGTATGTTGCCGTTCCTTCTCCTTCCTGTTGTTGTCCGTCTAGAGACCTTACGTAGACAACTTTCAAAGGGATAATGAAGCATGATTTTATTGTTGGCGGGAACAAGAATCATTGGTTGAAATTTCTTAAATATTTATTTTCCAATAATTATTTTTTTTTTACCGGAATTATGCGCGAATCCACCAACTCAGAAACGTTTTTTTCTCATTTGATGATTGACTGGCTTGGTGTTTATTTCCGTCTTCCCTTCACAAATTAATTATAAATATAATATTAAACCACCGAAGAAAAAAAAGCGTAGACTCATATGATTAGCTAGATAAAACGACCGTAATGATGTAGTGACAAATACTACAAGCTTTATCGAAAATTTAGTGGCTTCCCGCGTTAAAATTTTAGAATTGATCGCACGTTGGGTGTTTCATTATTTTTGTTCCAACTGTTTACTTCCTGTATAAATCGTTACAGCCAAAAGCTAATTTTAATTTATTTTATGTTATCTGAGTATCATTACTCTAGGAAATTGTGAAAAAAATATTTTCAATAATTTAAAAAGTGTTGTGTTTATGTTTTCGTTGATACTTCAATCTATAAACTTTTGTTTCATACTTCACGCACATTAATTAATAATACAGCAACCACGTGATTTCATATTTGACAACAAACGCATCTTTGCGTCCGCTCGTAATGTTTCTAAGAGTTTATTTAAAGTGAGGCTCCTTATAATCTCTCACGAATTTGGTTTGCTAAACGATTTTTGGCTCTATACTTCTGTTAAACAAATATAAGTTATTACCTCCTCCTCACATTAATCAGCTTGAAGCGTTATTATCTTCTGTTGGTAAGCTTGAATTTCTTTGCCCGCAAGGTCGCTTCCATCGACTAAACAATATCATATTTGTCTCACTTCCCAATTAGAATTAGGTGTCTACTGTATTATATGAATATAGTCATATCCGTGGTTTTCGCACTACTTTGCATATTAATCAACACAAAATATATGTACTTGTTGCTGTTCCTGAAATTCCCCTTAAGAAATGTGCCGCAGAAGAGACACCCTGTTCTCTAGGAACTATACAATTCATCTCTTAGTGGTTATTGTTTATATAACTTTTGGAAATCTTCTGTTTATGATAATTCTGCAGGCTCATCTGATCCGACGAATTATCTATATTTCTTTGTAAAATGGTAAAGACGCTATCCTTCTACGTATTGGTTAAGTATCTCATTATCTGGTTCATCTTTTAGTAAAAATAAAAACAAAAACAAAAATAAAGAAAGGATTTTACTTCTCCAGGTCGACGTTCACTGACTTTTATTGCTGAAACTGGTGTCAAAGATTGGATAAAATACGAAGCTCGGGCTATTCAACATTTGACAGTTTTAACAAGGGTTATAGTCGGTTTCTTTGATTTGATTAAAACTTTTTTATCAAATCGCGTAAAGACATTTGTATCGAAAAGCCGCCGCTGCACTTCATTTTGTATTAATGTCGGTATCCACCAAGCCTCTATTCTTTGACAAACTTTGTTCTTTTTATTCATCAACGACCTTCCTGGTGACGTCATTTTCCGACTGGTTATATATTCCGATAACAAAACTATTTACTCCAATCTTAAAACTAGGTTCGCTCATAGCCATTTTTTTTTTTTTTTTGTGATTGCAGGTGATTTCGAAGTTGGCCTTCATTCTTTTGCGAAATGGTGCGTGAATGTTGAACTTTCTACAAAGAAAATTCCCTCCGTAACTAATATTTATTTACATTTGTACATTCCATGCACGGGGTTTATGTTAATATCAAAGGAGAAAAGAGATGACGTTTAGGTTAGTGTTAGTTTACCTAAGTACATACCAATACATTTTCTATATGTTTTCTATTCCATTAGTTGTTATCGTAAATGTTCAATTTAGGTCTTGGGGCGCTTATATTCATTTAATGAAAAAGGAATTGTCTGACTATATTCACCTATCGTTTTTGAAATTCAAGACCCAAATAAGTTTTCCTCTTCGTTTCTGAAATAGTTTTGTTTAGTCTCCTAGGTGTTCTTAATCGGGATGAAAGCTTATTTAAATTCATTGGAAAATGAGGCCCATATGATTGATACATAAACGTGAAGATTAAAGTAGATAAAAGTTGCTAATTAGAACATTTACGGTATGTTACTATTAATAACATATGTTAGGATACCTTGCCAGCATTGCTTTATGTTGCTGCATACGTTTTTTTTTTCTTATTTTTATTGTATAACCTGAAGGATTTTTAATAATAATATGAAAGATTCAATGATTCCATTCCACCGAGTGAGATGATATAGAAATAAACTGCGGATGAGAGCTATGTAAGTAGGGTATAAAAAGATGATATTTAAACGGATTTTCTAGAACAAGATGTATCTAACATATTTATGCTTGTCACGATATGGGTAAAATACTGTTGAATTCAGATGCATTGTGTTGTGTATTTCAATTCAGAAGAAGCCCACATTTTATAAGTCCAGCATTGTAGATTAAGCATTTCTTCCACATCGGAACTACCGGGCTTCAATAATTTATATCACTTTATTTGATCTCGCTTTCACACAAACTGACGTAGCTCTATTTAGAGAATGACATTGGAATAATTTGAAGTAGACCGTTGATGTGGCTTTAATTCATTTGCATTTAGTTCTTTCCTAGTTACAATATATAATTAACTTTTTTTATAATATGAATATATCTTTCTTCTACATTAGGTATATATATATATATATATATATATATATATATATATATATATATAAAACTGTCAAACTGACAAGAGAATTCAGAGCAACATGTATCTATCCAGCTCTTATCTCAAATAATAACTTAAAAGAGACTGTTTGACCAACACAAGGAATGTTAAAATATTCATGTTAAAAAGATAAAAAAATGAAAAACAAAGCAAATGAAAACTACAGACAAAAGTTCATTTTCTCCAGCAAAAGACATTCATTTCTGTAGTTTAGTGCTACCAGCAACCAGAAATATTTCTCCTCCCGATGATGATGGCCATTTTGGTCGAAACTAGTCGAGGAATCTAAATGGAATAATAATAAAAAAAACGAAAGAATATTAATCTACAACCCAGTGTGTATAAAGATTTTAATTTTTTAATTGTTCAATATATATATATATATATATAGAAAAATATACACAAGTTTTATCCAGTGAAATGAATGCCGAAAAAAGTTGAAAACATTTTTAATTATTCTCATTCAGTATGGCAAAATTTAAAAAAGGGAAAAGACAAAGGAACCTCTACATTCATATATGATATATAGTTTGTCACATGGATACCATTATTCTTTGTAAAATATTCCGAAGAGGCAGCGAAGTAATTAAAGTGGAACAAAGCTATGATCTCTTTTTTTATGAACAGATGTAAAATAATCAAATTCCATCGAAGCAGGATAAATGAAAGGCACAAGTTGGGTAATATTATTGTTACATACAAGCGATGATTAACATATATGAAATGCAATTATGTTTTATCCTCAAATGTAAACTTATGTCAAAACGATATTTACGTTGTGGAAAATGTTTTAAAAATGTAACTATATATTTTTATTATTTAGCCACAAGTAATGCGATAAAATGCCTAGACACAAGTAGTTATTAAAGTCATGAAGTCAAGGTACAAATTACAAAATGTCATTAGAACAATTCCAATAAATTATTTATAGAAAAATCTACGTGACGACGGTGAGAAAATGGCTGAATCCGAGATATCATTTTGCAGAGATTATTAACGTTTTACTTTTTATAGATGGTTTATTTCTTTACGTATCTGCGTTAAAGTCGACAATTCAGGGTTACTGCCATACGTGATACAACATGTGTAATCATGTTGTTTTTCATTCATAACTGCATAACGTAATTCCCCATGTACAACTCGCATTTCTTTAAATAATATGCAAAATTATCGGCACGTATTATGCAGAGATACGAAAAAAATCTGTAAAAATTACCGTTTCATAGGCCAATTTCAGTTGCGAAATGAAAAATCTCTACAAAGATATGACAACTTGACAGTAACATTCGGAGATTGCGAACCCATAAGGATGTCATATACAATCATATATACCTACCAATAGTTACAAAGGTAAAATAAAATAGTAATTATCATGAAAGTAAATTTGAATATTATTAATTTATGTTGGAAACCATTTTAATAAGAGTAGAAAACACTGGCCTTAATGACATTGGATAGATTACCAAACAAGGGGGCGTATTATACGCGAGTAGAAGCATTTTTCCATGCATTCAGCAGAATTTTAAGGGCGTCTATTATAGATGTAGGCTTATTATACATGGTGAATTACAGCAGACAGAAGATTTTCTGCAGTCGATTACAGGGTTCTTTCTCTGTTAGACTTGTTTCCCACAAAGGTTATAGGACCCCGTCTGTTCTGGTATTGAACCCATGTCAAGAGGGAGAACCGAAGTAACTAACTCGATTGAACTTCGAACTCTGTTTTCTGATTTCTCATTTTGAACCATGTTCTATTACACCACATCGTATATCCAAATTCGACATTACACAGATTTTTTTCATGGTAATAATTTATCATGACATCCTCATTTTAACATGAACTAATTTAATAAGATTTTTAATGATTTCATTTATTCTTCATTTTGTTGTTCAATATCATGGTTTATTTACTCAACTGCAGAACATATATTTTACAACAATACTAGATTTCGGAAATAAATATTATCAATATGCGATACAGTCTTCAATTTTCAGACAAGTATTAGTCTGTAGATTCATTCATATAAATAAGAAATATTACAATGAAAATAATTCAGATGTATAACTCATCTTGGATTACTTGATTAAATCATTGTTTAAAATATATTTGGTTTCCTGTTAATGTTGTGTTAAAACAAGGATTCGCGGCGTACGGTTAATTCATATACGATGTTTTCGTAGTGTAGACTAAAAAGCAATAGTGGGTGTATAAACTAGATATAGATAACTTATAAGATGGAATAATAACAAACAACCATGTTATTTATTTGATTGATTTGCTATTTAGGGCTTATCAATATCGTGTGGGTTATTTATAGCCGAAATATATTTTGGATAGCCAGAATAATGACATTTTTGCGTGTAAATATAGCTTTATAATTTATTTATGAATTTCAATTACTTTTTTCCCGATACAACTCATTCTATTTAACACAGTATTTGGGAGCTATGTATTCATAACATGATATACGTAAGATTATTTATGTGTAAGTTACTGCAACGAACCCGAATCATAGTTGATTGTGGCTCTCCAATATCTAATTTGGTGATGATGTTAATTCAAATAGTCGCATATTCACAATATATATCACATGGGTTGACTAACTGATTCCGTTCAAAATCCTCACGAGTTTACCATATAAAAGGCAAACATTAATTAGGAGAGAAAACATCGCAGAAAGTTAGGAATCTAACAAAAATCCTACCGATTTGAAGAGGATGTTGAATTAATGGCGAGACCAGACCAATGTTGCGATGAATGAATCCGGCACTTACAGCCAATATTACTGGGAAATGTGATATATGATCTTTTTATGAATCATTTATATCCTCGATAATTTACCCCATTCATAGTCACGACACAAGATAATTTATTACACCTACTCTTATGAAAACAATAGTTACCAGCTATTGTTTTCTTATTTCTTTTAAATGAATGGAAGTTATGTTCATATTGCTCTAGTTATATATATATATATATATATATATATATATATATATATATATATATATATATATATATATATAATTAGAGCAATATTTAATGTGTGGAATTTCTATCTGTTTGGGGGTCGTTAATTTTTGTCCAATTGCAAATGTCTGATTCTTGTCACTTTTCTCTATTCACTAATGTCCAATCGTGTGCGTTTTCACACTGTGCATGTCTCCTCATTACCGCTCACCTACAAATCTTTTATATTTTGATGAAGCAAACCATTACCCCTTTATTCCATATGAGTACGAAAGCATTATCAAATCTTGTTTGCTTGCGTTATTCGATCGTTTTTCATTTTCTCTCAAGCAAACACAATCACTCGAAGTTCATTGTACCCAATTTCTAATTAGTATATACTATTATACCCCTCTTAATAATTATAAATTCTCCTTTCACAGTTGGCGCCGAATCAGAAAGATGTAAGTGGGTAGGTGGCCGATTGGTTAGTACTTGGCCGAAGCCATGTGAGAGAAATTGGGTTGCTGATTTTGCTAACACGATGTAACCAGTCATCATTTGAAGGTAGTGGCCATGTTCAGACTGTTGATTCCGCTAGATAAACCTATCCTAAGCATAAAAGTATAACTCAGGTCTGCTCAGCATAGTTGCAATTTAAGCCACAATGCGTAAATACTACCCGCCCTACCGTTTTAGTATACTTTTGTTCGAGTGGCCAGCCATTACAATGTTGCCGATATATACACATAAAAATAATGTAGAAATCTTTAGTCAAGAAAGATCAACGTATAAGTATACAAATTTGGCTATTTTTTTGTATGTTGTAGTTAAATATTTATTTGAACATTAGTTTGCAATTTTATTTATATAGATTAATTATTATTTTGTTTCAACGATTTCTTCAATGTTGTAATTTCGTTTTAAACTACAAAATGCAGCAGATCAACTATTGCGCTATAATTCACAGTGATCATCTCGTTTCTGTATAGAGGCCAATATCACGAATAGAAGGACTATAAAGATAAAATAAGCAGGAAGTTAAGCAATAAAAAGCTTGTAATTCATGTATTTGTAATTAAGCGAGGTTGATTAATATTTTCGATATAATAAAGAATTATGTTTTTCCACATTTTTTCCTGTTACATAGAAATTGTGAACCTGACAATATTCAAAGGTTTGAAAATCAGACAAAACAAATCTTTTATATCTTTTTGGGGAGATCTGTGAAAAAAATAGACCATGGAAAATTTAGTTGACATCAGAATTAATAGTACGGAATTTAATGTTATTTTTGTCAGTGGAAACTGGCAAATTTTCTTTTTATATCTATGCAAATGTTGTGGATTCCGAGATGAAATCCGGTCTCAAATGAATGACAAACGCAGGAATGAAATATAGAAAATAAATGTATTGACGCAATGATACAATTGGTAATACGGTAAGCGGATCCAGAAATGCGGTTAGCAGCAATAATAATATATATATAGTCTGGGAAATTCAGTATCGAAGTAGGACTTCATTCTCAGTCTCCGTCCTCGCAACTGTGACTCCTACAAAGCGGTTACCTCACACACTTACTCTCTCATTGTATCTCTCAGTGTATCTCTGTTACTCACTCTTTGTTACTCTTTGTTACTCCCGGGTATTCACTGGCAGCAGTACAAGTACATACTAGTCGATTTCACTTGTATGAAAAAGGGGTGGACCCCATAACAACAACATATTTCACTTCTTGGAACGTGATATCGTATGCAGTTTAGAGACAGGAAGTCGTCTCATTAAATCGTCTTCATTGTTATCAATTTGGGTGCAATGGAAAATTTCATCACCACAGACTCAATATCGACGACTCAACTCAAGCCCATTTTTCTCCGTAAAAAAAGCAGCTCATACACAACTGAACACCAACCTCTACGATGACAACTCAACATTGGCGTCACATTCGCAGCTACAAACCGGTGTTTGCAGTTATAGTGAGCACATCTGTTAGATCGTAGAGATTTTGAAAGTTTGTCTTTTTGTCTTAGAGATTTATTAATTACAACTGCCTATTTTACTAACTCATCTTTAATTTTCAAGATCGGACAGATAACATTGTTGAAGCTGATAGAAGACTGCACAGAGAACTGGGGATGGTGCATGTAAAATTATGCAAATTAATTACGTGGCTGAAAAAATACAAAGAAATCGTAATGCATTTTTCGAGAAATTAATTGATTGTCATCCCACTCACTTTAATTTGAAGAAGTATACGAAGACAGATGGAAAATTTTGCGTATCGTTTTTTTCTTTTTCCCACCGATCTGCAAATGAATATTTAAGAATTGCATACAATTTTTATTTAAAAATTAAATCATCCATTAAAAAATTATCCGTAATAATCTTTTAAAAAGTCGAGAAAAGCTTTCATAGTTTGCAATCGTTGAAATGTCCTCGCAATGAATAGGAATTGAGGTTCCACAGATCTGAATTCGTTGGTGTTGAGTCGATGGCGTTGAATTGGATGTTCTTCCTGCACCACGTTTTGAGATTTACCACGCATATGAATTTAAAAAAAACACACTTTCTCTTTCCCTATTTTCATACACATTGAGCTGTGTAAAGCAGAGCTTTGTGTGCCAGTGTTTAATTTCTCTTTGATTAATGACACAGGAAATTAATTACCATCGTTCTGAAAGAGAGATGGTTTTTCAGAATATATTTTCTGAAGTGTCTTTTTTCGAAGACAGTTAAGATGCTTTCATGTATCTCTTAAATTGATTTGATTTTATGAAGCGTGGTACTGATTTGTTTAATTGTCATTATTTTGTATTCAATAAACAAAGAAAGTATGGAAAACATTTTCAAATCACTACGCAGTAATTTGTAATATAATCTCCCTTTACTACTGCCGTTTTTTTCCGAATTACTGACAAATATGGAGGTAAGTCGGCGAAGAAATTCTGCAAATATATGTATGAATGATATTGAAATAACTTTTTTTTCATATTTGTTTCCTTGCTGAATTAGCTTCGCCAGTATTTACGTTATTTACCTCTGAACTCTTTCTTGATTTTATTATCAAATGATGATGGCTGTTGTGAATTGGGGCTGTCCTCTGATGCCACTTGAGCAATTTATCATTCTGGATATTTCGAAGTAAAACGTTTACAACGAATATAGAAGTCCCTTGACAAATATAACATAACTTTTTTTGATATTACTTCTACCTGTGTTTGCCATATTTTAACTGAGTCTTATGAAACTGCGTTATATATATATATATATATATATATATATATATATATATATATATATATTAGTGGATCTTGAAGTCAACAAAAAGAGGCTACAGACGGTTTCATGCTTAAAATTCAATCGTTAGGTCATATGTGATGAGGTTTTGCTCGACCATATATAGGTCAGTGATGGGTAGTCAGTCAGTTATGAGTAATACACTATTAGGCGATCATGTGTCTTTCGATACATGATTGACGAGGCAGATTTTGTCTGCAGAAGGTTGCCATTTCTTTCTACGGTAGACCAGTTGCCATCCAAGGCCAGAGAACCTGGTCTGCCCTGCTATTTACCTATAGGTGTGGGAGAAGAATAGGCTTCATAACTTTCCCAAGGCTCGTAAATGACACCTAAATCCGAGCGCTATCCATTAGTATTAGATGGAACTAGGTAAAAGAAGCAAAATAAAACTAGTAAGAATTAATTCAGAGATAAGAAAAAAAGTATAGGAATAAATCAGTGAAATAGAGAGAAAAATAGTCTTGAATAGTTAAAAACAAACATGTTTGCCAATTAATACAATTACATATAAAAGAATTCTACCCGTCTATAGTAGAACCCATCGTGAACAAGGCAAACTTGTTAGCTCAAGAACAAATAAAAACAAATATGAACAAAATACAAATCATTAAACGCTCCCGAAAATCAATATTATTCGACAATAAAGAAGTGTTGATCAAAAAAGATAGAACATGGCATCACAATAGGAAGTTTTGATGTTGCAGAGACATGCGTTCAACTCGTTATAAATTTGCTACACAATATAAGTAAAATAATCTATTAAAATGGTACAGTTTCTATAGGGATAATGGCCTCATATTCTTAAGAAACAGTAACAAATGACAGCCTAAACCAGAAAAGATCCTAAACCCTTTTTAAAAATATGGAATTCGACACACACACATATATATATATATATATATATATATATATATATATATATATATATATATATATATAGTAGGAGGACGGTGAAGTAATGGATAGCGGCTTGGATTGAGGAATCGCAGTCGAATCCATTACATTCACTTACCTGCTAATACCCTTAGGAAATGTATGAATCCTCATCCTCTCCCTCCAGCTATAGGTAAAATAGCAGGACAGGCTGGGTTCTATAGCCTTGTTTGGCAACTGGTCTAGGAGAAGGACAACTCTAAATTCAAAACCTGCAGAGGGTCGTTTGGGAACCTTGTGGCACTCGGTGCACCGGGTCTCTGTATTCGTCCCTTCAAAAAGTGTGGATGGTCCTGCACGAAGCTTCACCAATATAATCCAATCTCATGTGCCGGTGTCGGGCTGTCGGTTTCCTGGAAACTGATCTGCTTGACCCTTATACGTCGAATATATAAATTGAAGAATGTAATTGTTTAGATGTCACCTTCAACCAAAGATACGATATATATGAAACATAGGGAAAATCAAATGTTAAACCACTGTATGCACACAAATCTTCCAAGCCCCCGATATCAATAATCAAACAGATCCCACAATCAATTAATCGCAGACTTTCTACCAGTTTTTCCAGTAATATCATTTTCAACAGAGCCCAGAAATGCTATGAATCAGCTCTAATTGATAGTGGATATCCGCAACAATCACATTCACACCACAAACCATAGAAAAAAAAAATCAGAAAATGAAACACCATATGGTTCAACCCTCATTTCAGTAAGAACGTAAAAACATAGAAAAATATTTACGAAACTCATACGCAAACATTCGCCCCATCAAGTATTCCCCAAAAAATATCCAACAAAATCGTATTCGAACTGAGAAATTGACACAAGAAAAGACAAAACAAACCACCACAACAGCGAAACAACCAAAAGCTTCCCTCACACATCAAACACGCGAGTAAATGAAGAAGAATAAATGAAAGTTCCTTATAAAGTTATTGTTTGCAGAGCAGTTTAAAATATGTAGCCACTGTAAAATCAGCAGATAACAAACAAAAATATATATCTGAGTTACTTAAGAACCCTGGAAATAAACAAACTACACACATACGTCAGAACCTACAAATAGCAAATACCGAAATAGCGCAATGATTTCTAAAAATATATATGGGAGGTTAAAGACGTAAACCAAACCACACCAAAAATATAATGGAAAATATCGAAAGCAGCATCAGCTTACAACGATTAACTCAAAATTTGTAAAAAAATGTCTGGAGGAGAAAGTAGTTGTAAGTACATTGCTAAACCAACAGCAACTACTAAATAAATGATCGGAAATGCACACAAGGAAACAAATCAATTTTTTACTTAAAAATCAACCGAAAAAATACAAATTTAAAAAATGTACAAATTAACAAACCATAAATACACACACATACACTAATATATGTAATAATTATTGCCAACAATACAAAAAGTAATGTATTGAAGTTAACAAACTTCACTATAAATATTAGAATAAATATTACCACTCAGTAATCCCTATAATAATTCGAAACTTAACCGTTACTGCCTATCAACATAACCGTTTAAATAATACAACGGAGTGCACACACTTCATCACTGATTATATGTCTAAAAACTCTGGTAAAATCTTAACGCATATAGCCTGATGACTGAGTATCAAATTTGAATCCTACTCTGGCCTCTGCGATTTGATTCTATCTCCACTTTTATATTTACCTACTCCTATAGTAAGCACTTTACTTAATATATCATAGAAAAAGTATTCCATCATATATATATATATATATATATATATATATATATATATAGAGAGAGAGAGGGAGAGAATGAGAGAGAAATTTGGATAAATCAAGCGACCAGATATAAGCAACTGTATACGCGCTTCTTGGCGTGCTTCGACAGGAAAACAAATAAACAATCATCGAATTTATTCATGAGGTTTAAACATAACAGTTCTCGATGTGATTAGACAGAGCAAATATATATATTAAAAAGTATACTTATACAAATATCTGTGTTTAGTTGTGCGACTTATGTTCCGCCGGCTTTCCAGCTCATCAGGCACAAATCCTCAAAAATATTGGCAATGAAGTCAACATTAAACGGATCAAGCTAATGTCAACCTGTAGTCACAGGAAATCGTTTCTCTTATAATATTGAAAGCCGGATTAAATTCATAATTTGTATTAAATAAATATCTTTGTTAATTTAATTGTTTTATTATATATTTATATTTATTAAGCCTTACCTTTCTTTACACTCTGTAGGTATACCGTATCTTGAATTGACCACTGTCTGCAGATTAATTTTAAATTTTAAACTTCTCTTTATTTATTTATTTTTTAAATGAAGAATGCCTACAATCCATTTTCTGCAACTTTTGTTCTCTTTTATTTTATTTTTCAAAACAGCACTCTTCCCATGTGACATCTTTGTAATTTTTTAAAACTGGAAGATATACTTTTTGCCCGATGAGCTGAAAACCCAGCGAAACTTAAGTCGGTCACCTAAACGTATATATATATATATATATATATATATATATATATATATATATATATATATGTGTGTGTGTGTATGTATATATGTATGTATACGCACGTACTGAAATTTGATAAATGCCAAGACGACGTTTAAAATGTTCGTTTTAGAATTTAGTAGAAGAGTAATTGTGAATTCTGTCTCTGCGCTTGTTATTAATATTATTTTCGGTTTCAGAGGAATCAATTCAAGGAATGCCATGACAAGATTTCTCTCGAGACGGACAGCTTAATGACAACAATCTATCAACACTTTCCCGTACACTGAATAAGCCCTTAAATTCAGAATTCGCAGAAAATTTCTCGGATTTATAATCATCTGAAAAAGGGCGGAGGGCAAAATGGATAAATCGTTTTGATGATAGCAAAAATTAAATGGACGCATGCAAAATTTGAAGTGAAATAAAAACCGATTGCTCCTAATTCAGCCAATAATGTTCCGCTAAATTGTGCGTTAAATACGGCTTTTGTGAACGCCATATTCTGTAAAACCATCGGTGTTTATGCTTCTCTATATTTGCTATCTCTTTAATATCTGTAAATATTACATCTTAAGATATATTGTGAAGCGTTTTCAGTTTGCCTTTCTACGGTTTCAAAAACAAAATGTCCTATTCCTAGACTTAATGCCACCTAAGGCTGAAGTGACCAGGCTACCTTTCTACTTAACCCGCCGATATGTGGGAAGTGATAGATCGATACATTTCCCAAGTATATTAATGCGATTTGACTTAGTGAAAATTTAATCGCATCTTTCAGTTTCTCTTTCCGCCCATCATTATTGATTAAGCAAATCCGGTGTTAGAAATTTTAAGAACAAATCTTAGTTTGCGGTCTTTCATACGGAAATACACTAATATATGAACAATACAATACAACAATTTTGACCTGGGCGTGTATTCCATAGCAGATACTCTATTTATTTGCTTTTTTCTATTTGCCAATTACGAATGTCTCTCACGAGGTTAAAGCTAACGTCATAAACAAACCTCACTCCTTATCTCACCTGAAGATATCCCGGGGAATATCTAGCGTGATCGGCTTTCGCTTGCATTTATGTAGCCTCTTTTAATCACTGTCATTTTAATTAACCTCTCGATGTTTACAGTAAGGTGTCAAGAAGACCTATTACATAACTGAGAGAAGTGCTTATCGCACAAAGTTTAACCATTTGATATTAGGTTTAAACGCTTCCTAAATACAAAGTTGCTATCTTTCGGGATGTTCTGATAGTTCGTCTATTTCTTTGTCGCCGTCATTTATCTTCCATGTGTTCAATTCGTTGATCAGGTATTAAGATCACTATACCCCACTTCAGGAAGCATGGTGGAGTAATGGATAGCGCCTCGGAGCGAAGTGTCGGGGAGCTGAGTTCATAATCCAGTCAAATCCATTGCATTCACTTACGTGCTAATATGCTTGGGGAATGTCTGAATCATCTTCTATTTCTACTCAGCTATGGATTAATAGCAAGACAGACCGGGCTCTGTGGCCTTGGATGGTAATCGGTCTATCGCAGAAAGAAGTAGCAACCTTCTGTGGTAAAAAAAAACAACTGCTTCGTCAGTCATGTATCGAAAGATACATGATCGTCTAAGCGTGTATCACGCATGCCACATAAATGACTGATAAACCACTTTAGTAATACTGGCAAAAAAACCAAAAAAAAACAAAACCAAAACCAAAAAAATCACATTATTAGAACACAATAATTAAATAACAAGGTTAAATAATGGATATTTGAAAGAGTCCAGAAGAGACAAGCTCGATGAGTTGTCTCTTCAAAGAACAAAGATTGGAAGTATACTAAAATATAGTATCTATTAAACTTTTCTACGGCCATGATATGGTAAAACTTATTATATATAACTGCGTTAACTAACAAAACTATATTTTAGTCTGAGTTTCTTTTAAAGAAACTGTTGTATCGTAGAGAATGATGTATGTATGAGCATTTAATAAACCTGTTTTCTGTTTCATCTACCAAGTTCTCTGTTTCTACGATACATTCTCTTATATTTCTCCTCGATATCATCCTAATTCTCTGAAATTTTGAACAAAGACATCATTGCAACATACTCATAAAAAGAAACTAATTATTAGTACATGAAATCATCATGCACATTTAAATGTTAATGCACGATTTACAATTTCTGATTGGATGTTGCATATAATAGAATCTATGTTGAATCTTCCGCGACCAAACCACTTATGAATGATGGATGCAGTACTAAATCATAATCATTAAGTGTTTTTCCAGACAAACATTTTCAAGACAATCTCTTAAAATACATAAATACACGAGAAATATTAGAAAATAAAAAAGAAAAAAATAATGCAATTTGCACTCTAAGTTAACTTACAGTAACTAAATTTCACGAAATGTTGTCGAACCAAACGAATACTGGATGCAATATTATATTGGAGGTGAGTAGACATGACGTCTCTTCCTGCATGACTGAAAACAATGCTAGCAAAATAATTCTGCAAATATATATTTTTTAAAAATCTAAATGGTATTTTCATATAGATAATCCACATATTATAAGGTGGTATTGGTTGTCCAAAAACGAAATAGTAATATATGACTAATAATATATAAAATTAGAGAAAGTTATAGACACAAGCATTTTCATTCTTTCACCTAGTTACAGGTTTAATAACTGCGCTTAAAGGATGCCTACTAGTATACGCAAAAACCAGTTAAGATTTTGAGACAAAGTGTAAAATTTATTAACGACGCGTTTCGCTGAGAAGGTCTCGGGTTAGAATAAAAAAGACACAATAATGTATGCATTTGATTTATGTTTACTAATCATTCTCAGATATCGCAAGGCAGTTTTCTTCACATACGATTTCGTCATTTATTTTACTTCGTAATTGACACATCCAAACTGAGCAGACGCTCCCGGCAAAAAATATCGTTAATAAATTTTCCACTATGTCGCAAGATCTTCAGATTTGATAACTATAAATATTCATAATGTCCTTCGTGATTTGCAGTTATTTTCTTTTGTCGTTATTTCTATTAGACGAATCCCAATTTCACTCAATTCTTTCAGATCATGAATATTTGTCTTCAATATAAACTATATAAAAAGCAATTTTCAATGAATGAGTGGAATTCATTTTAACCCAATACAATTTTTTATTACATATCATATTTTTTTAATAAATTTCATATAACGCATGTTGTTTTAATTAATAATAGTGTAATGAAACACAGAAAGAAAAAAGTTAATTGAAGAACAGGTTTAACCCCATGAGAGACATAAATTAATAATATAATAAGTGAGAATATTTTAGTTCAGTGCGGCAGTGTCGCTGAGTTTGATGAGGTAAGTCGCCGTTTTCTTTGCTATATTCTTATATCCATTATATTATATCGTAGATATACTATTTCACGGACAGAACAGAATGGTGGGAAAAAGAGGTGATACCATGCTTTGTTCTCAGAGATAAATTAATACTACTGAGACATACACACTGACACACAAACATTTGTGTATATATATATATATATATATATATATATATATGTGTGTGTGTGTGTATTTACATGTGTCCCACGCAAAGAAAAATATAACATATCTAAACGGTAAGCGGAGTGAAAGTAGTGTAGACAGGTAGGTTATTACAAGCAATGCGGAGATCATTCTTTGTTTCTGGAAAAGCCATGTTAAGGATACCAGATTCAAGCGAACCGGATTCATCGAATATATCCTCAAAGAGGACATATTCCACGAACTAGAAACGGTGAATCTTGGATTTTCCCAAATTAAAGAATGCTAGCTGGGAATTTCTGTATCTGGGGATGATATATTCCTAAAGAGAAAAGGACGGTACGAACATATAATGAGTTGGGGGAGGCAGATGTAGACTCTTGGCCCGTGCTAAAAAAAAAAAAATAAAAAAAATAAGATTTAGAATAATATGACATATGGATGGATTCTCCCGTCTAGAACAGCAGGTGACTGTTCAATATATTCAAAGGTAATTACTGAACAATTTGCAAAACCGCATTTTTATAAATGTTATGGATTCCGTGAATGAAACCCTGCACAAATAAATAAACAACGGCGAATAAATAAGATAGAAAAATAAGTGTATTAATCGTAAGAATAGAGACTTGAAGTGAAGATTAGTAGACAAGGGATGCCGGTTAGTAGAAAGTATATGTACAAGTCTCTGTAAGTGAAGCCGTAATTATCTCTCTTTCTGGATTCTTGTATAACTTTCTGAGAACACCCTGTGTCTGTCTCCGTATCTCTCACCCTGCCTCAACATATCTCCACGTATCTCAACAGCAGGTATTCTCCCTGTCAGTATAAGAATACTTTGGACGAGTCCATCTTGTGTAAAAAGGGGAGAGCCCCGCAACAATAAACAGGATCAATCGCTTGTAACAATCTAAGGAAAATTCTTTCCAATATACCGCCATATCTTGTGCAATCGGTGGCTTTCTGCATTGGTGTTTTCAATCAGCAAGCTTCGTGTGGGCTGTTGGAGTCTATAAGTTTTCATCCGTATTGGGCCAATACTTAACAATTGGGTTCGTTCTCTTAGCCTGGTCAACCACCAGGAACAGATGGCTAAGCCTGTGCTGGTACTTACCTATAGATAGTGGAAAGAAAGGATGGATTCATATTTTTCGCAAGATTATTTGCGCGTAAATGTATGCATTTAACGGCTTTCCGATTTCTCATTCTGAGCCCGTATACATTACACCAACCGGACATCCAAGAATAATGCACTTGGTATTCCCAAGCGGTCACCCATATAAATATTGACAGAGTCAGAGTGATTGAACTAGAACTGCAGATACGTTTTCATTGTATGTTTGTTCTGGCTATACAGCTTAAACGATATATAATACCCCAACAAATTAAGGAGCATATAGTAAATTAATCTCATGTTCCCTCGAGTGCAGAATCAAAATATGTTTCAAATTAGATATATATATATATATATACACACACACACACACACATATATATATATATATATATATATATATATATATATATATATATATATATATATATATATATATATATATATATATTTAACTAGAGCTGTTTCGTATTGTTTTCACTGCATTTCTGATGGAGAATTCAATATTTTTTTTATACATATACTAATCTCAATCTGTGTATATAATCATAGACTTGCATATTATATTCCGACGTGTGTCAAAAATGAAAAGAGCATTCACAAAAAAACATAATAAAATATTATCTATCTATCTATGTATAAAATTCACTCTACTGTATTAGACAGTTTTTATAGACAAATATATCTGTTGTTTTGCAGCTACTTGATAGGTGAAGATGCTATGTGGGTGGCTCATTTTAAATTCTGAATGAATGGCTGTAAAATCTTGTCACATGACTTGATGATAAATGAGTAAATAAATACATGCATCTGTTACGTATTTTAAAAGAAATGTGAAAAAAAAAACAAGTATGTATAATAAAAATTCTAAATATTATTTTGAAAAAAATATACACAAGAAAAATGAAACGAATTTCACAAAAAAAGATACATTCATGCTTTGTTATTTGAACATATATGAATCTACTGAAGGAGACAATGACTGTATGTAAGAGTTTTTTGTTCTTTGTCTTTTGTGGAAAAAAAATTTACCTCCGATCAATTTTATGGTAAAGACTAAAGTTGTTGTAGATTCTAAATCCTGGACGACTATTATTTGATTAGAAAAGTGTTTAATGTGATATCAGTTGCAATTCTCTTCTTTCAAAAGTAGACATTTTCTTATTAATTTCATATTGAGTCAGATCTACGTAATATTGTTTAATCGGAATAATAATAATAATAATAATAATAATAATAATAATAATAATTGTGATAATACAAGTTAAAATGCGTGTATTTAATAATAAAATTGTTAATATTGTTAGCTCAGGATTTTGTATCATGAATTGCTTTTGAAAAGAAAGCAAACGGGTTTATGTGTTGTTTATTTTACCTTATTCGATAAAGGATATTTGTAATAGGCAGGGTACAATTATATAAGGCTGCATCCCTGTTTTTTTTTGCTTAAAATTGTAATTAAAATAAAATTCATAGTAATGAGAGATGATGTCGTATATATATATATATATATATATATATATTAAATAAAAACAGACCACTTGAAGTTTCCATGTAATAAATTATTTCACCACAGACCTTTAAAAAGGACTGCGGATCATCGAACTTTACTTCCAAACAAAAATGAAAAGAAAATTTACACATTTTTGACGGGCCGTATTAAACATGGAATAAATTATTCACCACAGCTCTCTGAATTTACATTGAGCTCTCTGGATTTTATCCTCCTTAGGTTTACCCATACGGATTACCTAGTTTTTCATAAACTCTCTCTCTCTCTATATATATATATATATAGTTTATGAAAAACTATATATATATATATATATATATATATATATAATGTGTGTTTGTGTGTGTGGATTTAAATCCTAATAATTAGTTATAAGCAACTGTATATTCGTCTTGTAGCGTACATACATAGTTAAGGGAATGCATTGTTACTTAATTTAATATAAGGTGTAAACAAAGCAGCGCCCAATGTGGTTAGACAGAGCTAAGAAATATATCTAGATATACTTTACCTTACGGCGGTAATTTGTTCCAGGGGAGGCCTCTTAAGTAGAAAAACGCCTTAATTCGAATTTACATGTCTACGAATTTATTGTCACGAAGCTAAACCAAAAATAACGTTTGCCAGTTCTGTATTTTATTTATAAATGCATTAATAATAAGATATGAACGAGAAACTATTTTAATCTTACAAACAAATACATTTTAGTTTTTAATATGATACAGAAAAGAAATAAGCTAAATCAGAAAATACTTGTACGTGCGTAATTGTAAATGTCGATGTTTACAATCTGGAGATCTTTACACTATATCGCGGACTCTATATTTGTGAATGTGGTTTGCTCTAAGACATTATAAAAGAAAATGATTTTGTAAGGTTAAATAACAAATACACAGTTATTAAAATTATTTCGCGATAGTAGAAAATAAAATAATTTATGTTAAATTTACCAATATTTACATTAAATATGTTTATTTACATCGCGGACACAGACGGCAGTAGATCGTCAGCATCAACAGCTCATTCTGACTGTTTTTGTTGTTCAATACACTTTTTAATAAAGAAATTGTGTCCATATCCTCGAAGATTTTAAATCATTTTTAAATAAAAGCTAATGCTTCCTGCATTTTGTTTGGGGAAAACTGGCGTGGCTCAGGTGCTTCTTTTCTTTCTGCTCGCTGAAGTCTATCAAAATCATCGTTGGTTAGGTGCTGCATGTTTTTTTTTTTCAAATAAATCTAGGAAATTCTGCGTGTTAAATCCATTTCCACCCATTTGCTCATGGTCGGCCACGTTTTGTTTATTCCAACATTATCAAATCCCTTGAAATAATTTACTAATTTCGGGCATAGATTTTTTTTTTCTACATAACCTTTCAAAGCCGTGTTCTGACCATCATTTCATGCCGCTGCTAAGTTCTGTAGAGCCTAATATATGACATAATTCTTCCAAAAGTCACGAAGTGTGGATGAGATATCAAGATCAGTTGCTGTTGCTTGCCACAACATACGCTTCATATAATAGCGCTTGAAGATTGCAATCACTCCCTGAGACATTAGTTGCATGAAGAGACATTGTTTTCGAAGGGAAGTACACAGCGGTAATGGTTTGCGGGCGGTCAAAGGCATTATCAATTATTAATAATATCTTTAAAAATGTCCTTCCTCTTGCAATAGATTTCTGCTGCCTGGATAAAATGATTAAAGAACCAATCTTAAAAATATAAAAAACAGTCACCCAACCTTTTGCTTTAGCCATCCATATAACAGGAGGAGATGCTTCAGTTACGTTCTTCAGGACACGGAGTGGTGTGCATGATGCACCAGCAATGGTTTTAATTTAAAAACGCCAGCACAATTACCTCCTAACATAAGTATCGCTCGTTCTTTTGACATCCTTGTAAACTGAAATTGATTTTTCTTCTTTGGAAATGAAATAACTCTCTGGCAATAATATTTTTCAAATATAATCCAATTTCGTGAAACTTTAAAAATCTGTTCAGGAAAATCTGTTTTCTTCGATGATATTAGCCAATGTTTTAGGAAAATCAGCTGCTGTTTTTTAATCAGCTGATGCACTTTCACCTTACTTCATAATAGAGCGATGTCTGCTTCGTTCTATAAATCTCATATACCAGCCTTGACTCGCTTTAAATTCTAAATCATTCTCATCGAAAGAGCAAGAAGTTGTTCCATTTCTTAAAATATTTTTCCTTGGGTCTTATTGATAAGAGTATTCCTTATCCCTGGGCATCAGATTTCATATGCGTCAAAATCTTATCCATATTGTGAACAATCATCGATACAGTTGTCCGACTGATTGCAAAACAAATCGAGCAATTGATATGATATTTTTTTTATCTTTTTATTGCATTTTATCTGATTAAGATTATCGTCAAGTGTTATAGTATGACGCAGTAGGAATTTCCATTGGAGATATTTGGGGTAAAATATAAAGTCACCAATGAATGAGAATGAGAGAGTAAGCGATAAGAAGACGAATAAAGTGCGGGAATCACGAGTGACTGTGACAACGACGCCAAACTGTAGATATTAGAACTACCTTGGAAAACGCCAATATTGAGCTCTTAAAGACCGCTAAATAAGAGGAAAACACAGAGTCACAGATGTTTTCATATTTCGTTTTCTAGGATTTATGATGATTATATTAACATTTACTGTAAATGTACGTATTTTAATATGATTTTATATACTTTTATTTTATTTATTGTACTGCATCATGGATTTATATGCTTTTAATGAATTTCAAGCGATATTATGAAGTCACTATTTTGGGTGGACGGATGTAAATTCGCATAATCTGACTTAAACTTGATTTTTATTTTTCCATATATATTTTTAACAAACGAAGTATAATCGAGAACGAATAAACTTGAAAATATGTAACCCTAGGCATACATACATATATATATATATATACGTTTGTAGTTTTACATTCAGTTCTACTATAAACGTAGGTATTTGTATATTTATTAATATGCAAATATATATATATATATATATATATATATATATATATATATATATGTACATATGTAGATAGATAGATAGATTGAGAGAGAGAGAGATATTACTTAAACGTTATGTCTATGTCTATTTGCCTGCGCTCGTATCCACATAAGTATTTTTGAGAAAGGCATGATTCTGTTCTTTATATTAACTATCTGCTATCGGTTAAACAGCAGATTACACTGTATTCTCTAGCCATTGTTGTCGACCAGTTTCAGTAATAGAAATTTCGAACTGTGGGGATTGATGAACTCTGGAATATCAAAGCGGAATCACTCCGTTATTTCTTAAGAGTTCATGGCATTTATCAGAAAGTCACGAGAGTCTACATACTCAACAGACATGGCATTGTAATATTAATTATAATTATTGGTGAATCGGGCGCGCTTATTTAGCAATGCCAACAGCCGACACTCATAGCCACACAGAAGTTGTTTTATTAATATTTCGCTTCAGCATTGGTCTATATATTATCTGATAAACTTGAACAAAGACATTCCCAGTTATCTTCATCTTGACAATCATTCGTATGGTATAAGACATTACTGGAAAATTAAAATTTTAAAATCTATATATATCCAAACAGATGAATGAAGTAATAATAAAATAAAATAAACAAAAAAAAATTAGTGTTAAGTCGTTTGATTTACTATAGCGCACGAGTTTGTTACAGCTACTTTGGTGAGATTTGTCTAACACTAGGCATGAAAATTCGTGATATTTGACAATGAAAACGTCATTTAAATATCTAGCCAACCACGGTGTTTTTTTACCCTTCGGCTAAGTGGTTCTCTCTGAGTCATGTCTCGTTTTTGGCGCAAAGCCTCATTAGATATCATGGCAAACACAAATTCGCAAAAGGAATTCCGGGTTTGAGACACGTTCTTGCCAAAACAAAATTTGTCTACACACCATGAGGTATGGCAGATAATGTCAACATAGGGAGACTCATGTAGTGAAAAAATGTTAGCTCTCGTGTGATGTATGAATGATAATACGAATAACTGTAAGTATTGTGACTATAAAAATAAATATTATTATCGATTATATAATATAGAATAGTTTTATAAAATGATTTGACTAATAGTCATATAAGCTTAAGCACTTCTTGTATCGTGTGGCAAGCGTGAAGGAGTAAATAATAGATCTCTTTAAAATATGACAGTTATACACCCCAAACAAAACTAATCACTTGTTAGTAAAATGTAGTATTTCTCGATGCATTTTGAATTGATTTGATAAAACTTTTTCAGATTGTTTGCACTATATGGCAACACTATAGTTATGTTTTCATTATTCTATGTAACGCCCTTTACATTTTATTTCAGGTTCTACCGTTTCTGTGTGAACCACGCTCTCTCCTCTCTAAGAACAACCGAACGTGGAAAATGGCTGAAGAAATTTCTGTCGCTATCGAAGAAAACGCTAAGGGCACATGTCTTAATGTCATTGCAGAGAAGTTAGGTCGTTATGTGGACACGGTTAGGCGATTCCTGAAGGATCCTTTGCCATGAAGAAACAATCCGATTATGCGACCTCCAAGAATGTGACAGGCTTCGAAGTTGAGGAATGTTATCCGTTCGAAACAATACAAGGTGAAAGGCATACAAGGTGAAAGGCTGATGACTTAACCGCCTGCATCTGGGGATCTCAACTCTAGCGAAAATATTTTGTACCTCATTAAACACAATATTTATGCCAATTTTAAGTCGGAAGATATCTTATGGGCGATAATCAAAGCTGAAAATGAGGCAGTCAAACCTGTTATGATAAAAATTAGACAGATCTCATGAATAATATGTTTTCAGGTTTTCAGTCGAAATGGCGCACATGTGGTCAAATACTTCATTATATCAATAGATCATGAAATATTAATATGGTTTTCTCTTAAATATATGCTCATGGTATGCCTATCGTGTGATATCATCCTTTATTCTCTCCCCAAAATAATTAGATGTCTGTTTTCTTTCAAAATCTTATAGTAAGTTTCATCCGAAACTGTCGAATCAGAAATAAAATTCTAAATTTCATTAACAAATTATTAGTGTGTTTCGGGGTGTATGTATAATTTCCACAGAATATTTCATTTATAAAGCTTCTATTCTAATTGCTAATATTGTACAATTTTTATTTTAATTACAGGCAATATAACGATGTTTTTCTTTCTCTTTGTTTCATATTTTATCAGTTAGATTCCATAATCAACTGGTATGATTGATACTACATCAATTTAATTTTTTGGGCTTACAAATTTTTTTCCTGCAATCGATAGTTCAATATTATCCATAATTTTAAATAAATTTTATTTCACGACATCTGTTTTTACCTTATCTCTTTTCTTACACATCTTAAATTTTTGTATTTTATTTTAACGATAATTTGCTTGTAGTTTGGGTAAAAAACCCTGTGTTCGCACACGTGCAATCCATGGCGTTTTTAGCATAGGTATTTTGAAAAACACATTATTCTCAATTCGAGCTTGTTTTTTCGGCGGTACGTAGAATGTTTAATATTCACTGCCGTGCAAGAAAACAATTATGGCGTAGCATTTAGTTATGGCATCCTTTGTTCAGTGAAACATATCAGAATACATCGGATAACTCATAATTTCATTCACCTTTTTGGACAAAACCCAGGTAATACAATTCTATACATTTTTTGATTATGAAAGCTCCAGTTCATAAAACTATCTCCTTTACTGAATAATATAAATATTCTCAAAGTAATGTTAATATGTATTCCTTATATCTCTCTTTTCTGTACTAAATTGGGGGGAGGTGTTTTCTTAGTTCTTCTTTGCAAGTCAATCATCAACGCAGTGTGTTTATTGCATACCCAATTTTATTAAGATTATGTCCGCGAATAATAAATATTTGTACGTCTTCTGATTCACGTAAGATCATCTCGATGTATAGGGTTAAAAAAACAAAACAGGTGATAAAAGAATTATTATTTTAATCACTCGCCCATCTGATTTCTTTTCAGCGGTAATTGCTAAAAATATTTTTATAGTCAGGAATACAATAATATATTGTTTTCTAATATAGTAATATTAAGGATAGATGCATATGATTTAAATTGAAGCCTTTTAAATCTATTCGGGTTTAAGATTGTCAAACTCCAATACACTCAATCAACAAAACATGCTGCTGTCTTCAATAAAATTAGAGATTAGCAATTGTTCATTCTAAATATATAAATGCTAATACCGAAGAAATGTGTGAAAAAATACAAATTAATTCTTGCCATTGATACTTCCAGTTAATATCTATGTCCATTGATTTCTCAAATTCTCAAACATGCTCATCGATTTTTCACAACTTCGATTATAAAAAAAATATTTGTTTAAAACATTTTATTGATAGAGTAGATTTCTCAAGGCAAAAATAGGGCATCAGAGAAGAATTGTGATGATTTACTTTGGATAGAAAATTACCTATTAACATTACCAACATATAATTCTGTGCTGAAAAAATAAACATCTTTTACTGCAACAAAAAGAAGTTACACTGTAATACTACAAATAATACTAATAATAATCAAATTAAACCTATGTAATTTTCCTGGTATTTGATATATTCCTACAAAAAGAATATTTGCACCAATCATTTCGAAGACGCGTGAAGTGTAACTAAAATCCTTTGCAAGATCATGGAAAACCTGTAAATCCGAGAATGGATTAGGAATATCACTCATGAAATTAGATAGAATATTGTACAAGTACAGACTCCTGAAAAAAGAGAAGAAACTATATAACATATGAAAAAAATAAGATAAAAATAAGGAATAAACAAAACAATTGAGTCATTGTTAAATACTAGAATATACAATAATTTAGGATTGTTAAACACAAACAGACACAAACATATATATATATATATATATATATATATATATATATATATATATATATATATATATATATATTGTTTAAGAATATGATTCCTTCGCTACATAAGAGTTCTCATGTTTCAAAAATGAGAGCCGAAACAATCGAAATAATTATTAAAATTAAGTTGAATTGAGGTGTTCTCCTGAAAATGAAACTTGACTAAACACCTCAATTCAACTTAATTTTAATAATTATTTCGATTGTTTCGGCTATCGTTTTTGAAACATGAGAACACTTATGTAGTGAAGGAATCATATTTTAAACAAAAAAATATTATAATATAAGCCCTACTTCTTATGGAGAACTGTCTTCTTAAAAATAAAAACAGAAATATTAAGAAACTCCGTATTATGCACCCAACGTGTTCTTTTCTATTTTCTGCATACCTGCGCACTTATGCATACACACACACATATATATATATATATTTATATACATATATGGGTATAGATATATAGATATGCATATATAAACAAATATATATATATATATATATATATATATATATATATATATATATATATATATATATATATATATATATATACACACATATAGAAACTTATAAAATATTTACATATATATACACATATAAACATCTATTTATATACATATATTTACATAATAATCTTATCCAGATAAAACCTCGTATACAAGCGACAATACTGACAAGAGACAGAAAAATATCCAATTGTTAACAACCTAGATTGCTTAGACCCAGAAAAATCCTTTCCAAGGTTAAATCCTACGAAAAGATGGCTCTCATCGTAACACGCGTTTCACGCCTATGCGACCTTCGCTCGACTTGAACAGAAACAAAAGAAGAGTAACTTTCTTCATGTAACCAGTAAATCGCCCTTTAAGATATCACGTGATTTTTTAGAAAATTAAAAGCCCGTGAATAACCACACCTCCATAGCGGAAAAAAGAGAATAGTTAAAGAAAAACACTGAGGGTATGGTTAACTACTAATTGCCGTGCTATAGTTTCGACTTCTGTGGGGAAAAAATACAGCATAAACCAATGATCTCGTAAGATGGCAGGTGACACATTGGATATTTTAAGTTATGCTAATTATATTTCATTTTTAATTATTCTGTTATTATTATATTTTGAAATTTTTTCTACCACACAAAATTTACATCTTTCCCTACGTTGTAAAATGTACTACGTTATTTTCCAAATTCTCCAAGGAACCTTAGAGAACTTGACTTTTTTTTCATTTAAGCTTGCAATAATGCGCCGACAGCGATGTAGTGTTTTCGTAATTATTGTGCTTATATATGTGAAACGACGAGTTCTGCAATGGAGGACGCTGGATTGAACCCTTCCGGAGGGCGAATTTTTTGTCAATAAGAATTTTCGTATTTTCACGCCGGTAAACGAAAACAGATTTAATTTTTAGAATATTAAACAGAGAGACAACTCGAATATGGAAATTCACTAAACATAACAATTAAAAGTAAGAAAAATAGCGTTTTAAGTATATATATATATATATATATATATATACATATATATGTGTGTGTGTGTATATATATATGATATTTTATTAAAAAAGATCATTAAAACATTTCGTAATCGCTACACAAAAGATTTCATGTTTCAATACTATGATTGTATTTATTCAGTCGATAGTAATTAACTTGTAATGTGACATCACCTGAAGAATTACAGTCATAGTATTGAAATATGGAAGCTCTTGTGTAGTGATTTTTCTATACTTCTATTGACAACTTTTTTTTTAAATATAAATGATATGAAATGTTGATTTTTCTTTATCTCATTTTGCCCTTCATATATATATATATATATATATATATATATATATATATATATTAGGGAAAAACGAGAAAAAAAAATTAATATATATATATATATATATATATATATATATAATGAAAAATAAATAGAAGAGTGAACAGATATCTCTTAATTCACATCAACTTACTAAAGATTACTTTCACAAATCAGACCTCCTTTGTTGATAGTCATTCAATTAGTAGAAATATACACATAGGAATAGTAACATGGGATCCCCAAATTAGTAAACAATGCAAAATATAACTGATAGAAATATCGCCTGAAATGTCTGCAAACATAGAAAAAAATAGGAAAATATATATGTTAATAAATGTCTTAACAACATTGGTGTGAACGTCGCCTAAAGATCGATACTCTAGAAAAATAAGATATTATGGAATAGTTATAGATTTTGATAAGCAGACATATGTCTCTATTCAAACAATAAGACCACTCCCTTGTTGTTATGGAAACAGAAAAATGATTTTTTATGTACATAGAGTAGACAAGAGAATAAAGATTTACTAAAAAGAATATAAGGAACAAAGAAGAAATGTTTGAATCATTCCAGCAACATAGCCCTAGTTTCCACTCATTGTGAAGAATCTATGTATATTTAAGCTCATTTGGAAATATTTTGGTTGAGCATCTGAGGAATAAATAGCATTCTGGTAAGAGGCTTTAATTTTCATAAGGAGGAATCTATGTAGGTTTGAGCTAAAATGGCTGATCTTGGAACGTGTATTGGCATTAAATTGATCTATCCAATATTGAAATAATTGTTAAGAATTTACGTACATCGAAAAAGCAGATATCTATATTGTATTTCTGAATACACTGGGAAAGTTCTATATAACGTGTACACAATGAAATGGATCTCAGTAAGGTTGAGTCTAGAGGCTCAAAAAGAATTAATCTCGAATGCAACAGAATGACTCGAATATTCCTCATTATATTAGGAAATAGTAAAAATTCGTTAAGCAGCTGCTACTTTGAAAGGAACAAGAACAACTGAAATACAAATACTGAAAGCTGTCCGAACTATATCAGCGTTGATAATGGCCATATTACTGAAAAATTCCGTTTACATTTTCAAGATATCACACGAATAATCTTAATAAACATAATATTAAGACTAGGAGAAAGTGTTTTTCACCAAGGTAAATAATTACCATTAACACCATCAATGAGAATGCAAGTATTACATATGGAATGATATGAAGTAATTAAAAATAAAGCCTTAAATGTACGTAAAGAAACAGCATAAACGCAATAGAATTCTTCAAACTCTGTTTAAGAGAATTTTTTTCAGAGAACACCAAAGTTATATAGTAATATTTCATAGTTTAAATCAGTTAAAGTAATCCCATGAGTTTTTAATAATAATAATAATAATAATAATAATAATAGTAATATAAAGTGCTTTCTTATTGACATGGCAGTCCCTGCTGACTGCAATGTATGTTTGAAGATATTCAAAAAGTTGCCAAAATACAAGGACCTTGAAATAGAAATCTCGAAAATGTGGTATATGGGAACATCAATAATCCCTGTTATAGTTGGAGCCATAGGACTGGTTGGAAAAGATTGCAGTAGACTAATTGAAGGGATTCGTGGAAATCCATGCCTCAAGGAGATAAAAAGAATTGTTCTGACAAGTACAGCCCACACTTTGCGAAGTGCTTTATCTATGTATTTTTTTTTTTTTTTTTTGCCAGTGGAAAGTGTCATGATGCCATTTCTAAGATTAGGTCACTGGGCGGGAAAGGAATGTGTAAACGCCAGAAATCAAAGAAAATAATAATAATGATAATAATAATAATGGAAATCTCAAAAGTGTAGCACTCGAGGGTATCGACAATTCCAGTTGGAGTTGGAGCTCTTGAATTGTTTGAAAAAATCTCAATAGGCTCATTGAAGGGATTCCTGGTAGCGGACGCCTGAGAGAAATACAAAAAAAAATGTTTTCACAAATACAATCCAGACTTTACGAGGTGCTTTATCTATGTAAAATATGTGCGATTTTCATTTTTTTAAAAAATACTTTCTTTCAAATGGAAAATGTCATGATGCCAATTCTTATTTTAGGTCTCTGTTCGCGACCAGCAAATTTGAGTATACACCGGAAATCAAAGAAAATAATATCCGATCATAAGAAAGGCTCCGGGAACAAACACGAAGGGCAAATCTGTAGCCGGAGTCCCTATCACAGCACGATGTTATGTCTATCTATTTTCTGGCAATTTCTACAAGACTGTTGCCCGCATGTACAACGATAGCAGCGATACAACTTTTCGGGCACAAATCCATGGTCTATCTATACTGACTGAATGCGCATATTATATAGAACAAAATTATTAATTTGATCATAATAATAATGATAATAATGACAGGAATAATTATAATAATTGCATAAATTAAATACCACGTGGACTATAACTAACGGTTTGATATCCGTCGGTGAATCTCTCGAATAAATTCTTTAATTTTTTCTAGATATTCGTCCTAGTGTTGGTATCTTGTACAAAATTACCCCTTGGAGGTGAAGGATAAATGCAAAAGTACAAATCTCAATGATTTAAAACAACAACTCATAACGTATTAGTCGTCACGTGGGTCAACAAGGGCCCCGTTGCTCAGATAGGGCAAGTCTGGGACCGAAAAGTCACCGGAACAAACTCTTCCACTAATAATGAAACACCTAGTCATCAAAACCGGATTAACTCTAGCATTGGACTTGGCGACCAAATGACAGATCGGTTAATGAAATGAAATAGAAGGAAATAGAATTGAAAAGAGTATAAATATGTCATGGGATATTTGTCAGTGCACTCGAAAATCGACAAAATGACATCACAGATCAGAAACGCAATATATGGAGAGATATGGTAGGAAAAAATAAATGAGTCGTTATATCGATGCAATTCAGCATTGCAATGATCGCGATGACATTTTAACACTATTTAGGGTTGCGTGAAAAAAAAGAAAAATAAGGCGAGAATTAAATTTAGGTGATAAGAAGCAATCACGAACAGGACACTAGACGATGTTATTTTTTTTCTAACAAAGAAAAGTGCTAAAGGTTTTATTCTCATTAGCGTGGAAAGTAAGGTCGCGGATGTGTCGGATGTGATTTGATTTATGACGGCGCACCGAATGGTAAAAATTTCAGGTCGTTCAGGTGACCTGCAGGGCAGTATTCTAAAGAGATAAAAATTAATTGGGTCGCGGAAAAATGTCCGTTGGACCAACCGCAGATTTACAAAAACAAAAGATTAAACCATTATCTATCTTCAGAGATGTCGTTTGGAAAAGGCAGCTGTTTATTGTCAGGAGCTGGCTATGATAGCAAAATTATTTTATCAGAACGAATAATTGGCACCAAGGTGCGATATCGCCGGATGAACACCCACTTGTTTGGCGAAGGTGCCGAGTGACGAATTCCAGGTGACATTCAGATAAAATTAGGATTAAGGGATCAAACTACGGGTCGTATCGGTTTGTTGTCGGGTAGAAGGAATGAAAGAAAGAAAAAGGAAGATATTTTTTTTTTGGATGGCAATATGAGAGTGAGAATTTGAGGAACATTTCAGGCGAGTTATCGATACTAACTGAGATTTTAAGTGATTCAAATTTTTCAACATGGCAATTGAAGAAGATCAAGTGTAGACATAAAATGAAAACAGTAAATTCAATTACATCAATCAAGGAAATACGTAATCAGAAACTAAAATTAAATTCACAGAGAACAAGAAAGTGCTGCAGGGTCTATCGTCAAAATGAGATAATTTAAAATGACCTCAAGTAGTTTTACAGGGATATTGAAAAATCATTTATAGAAATCAAAGACCTATCATCTATTGAAGAAATGTAAAGCTTTTGTGAGAATATTTGGAGCGACAAAAAAGAATACAATCCTAATGCAGAGTGGATCAATCGAGAACAAGAACTAATGAAGGAAATAACTGTAGCAATGAAGCAATATAACCAAGTATAATGCTAGGCAAGCTCTAACAACATACCAAAAAAGGAAATTCCCAAGAAATGAAAAGGTAACTAACTTTTGACTCTATCATCTTTCCTCAATCCGTACAATAATAGTGGAAACATTATCAGGGCTAAAAATAACCTAAATGAAATTCCAGAATGGATTCCTGAAGTTATTACAGAATTCCTACCACAAACGAAAGAAACAGGCGATCCAATATATTATAGGTCAATAACATGTCTCTCCAACACATAATTTGATCACATTTGTCCTGAAAAATTATCCTTCAAGTTTTTATATGAAAACAGAAGTCTTCCTCCAGAAAAGAAATGATCTCGAAGACGTTCATATAGTTAGAAAGATCAGCTACTAATGATCATGGAAAATCGCAGGAAAAAAAAAAGTAGAAAACCCAGATAAGCTTGGATTTATTACCGCAAATTCTTTCATAGTGTGCTGCATTCTGTGATCCATAAGGCTAGAATATTAGAAGTTTCCTCGGTCATTGTAAATGTTCTAAAATATAGCATGGAACTGTGGAAATCTGCATTATATATGAATGGCACCAAAGGTAGTTATAATTCTAATTGCTTGTATATCCGTAACCTTTTAAGGAGAGTCCCTGCCAACTCTTCTTTTCTGCCTGATCTGAATCCTGTTTTCTATGAAATTAACAGTAATAACTAAGGAATACTATGTGCAAATGATTGTTTTAAATCAACTGTTCTACATGGCTTAGATCAATATCTTTGCCAAAGTCGACATACAGTTGAATTGTATCCTCAATAAAGTGAAATACTTCAGTGATGATATCTTTATGGATTTCGTATTATAGCAATGTGCAAAAATCATATTCAAGAAAGGGAAGAAACACATTCATTATATCTAGATTTTTTTTGGCCATGATTTAGGGAACTGGATAAATAAGTACCATTTAAATACCTAGGAGTCACGTAATGAGATTGAACAAAGCATGGCCAAATGAAGGAGAATATAAGAAAAGTTTATTACAGTCATCTGCATCTGACGTTAAATACAGAATAGATTTCACGAAACAGAATATCAAGAGTACACAGTTTAGGAAATCCTGTGATGAAATAGAGTTAATTAGAAAATAACTGACATTAAGCGATTGGGTGTCAAAACGAGATAGCTTGTCACATGTCACCGTATGGAATATACACAGTCGATTTTGTTGTACATACATACATACATACATCGAAGGAGGAAGAGGTTTAGTTCAATGATAACTGCATTTCCAAACCACAAAAACTAATGTTTAAAAATACCAGGAAAATGCAGAAAACTGGAAGAGAAACTGTCAATTAAACATGAAAGAAATAAGAAAATGTATTTATTAATAAAGGTAGTCAAGATATTCGAAAGGGTATTTCAAGTGGGTGAATTAAATAAGTTCATAAAATCATCATGAGATTTTCCACTAATGATTTATGTAAAAACAATTATAAATAAACAATCACACATTTTTACATATATAAGAACTTAATGAGGTACCAGGTCTAATTTAAGGACAAATGTTTGGAGTTTTGTAAATAATGTGCCACCACAGTCTATCGAAAAGTTTTAAAATTTCTATATGTAGCTGATGTTGATGTTATTATTATTATTATTATTGTTGTTGTTGCTGTTATTATTATTTTTATTATTATTATTATTACATCACATAAAAATATGGTATAACTGGACAGTTCGCGCAAAATTCTTATAATGTGACCATCAAATCACCAGGGTTTGATTGGATTCAGCACGTAGTCAGACATAAATAAAAATAAAATAATTTCTAATTACGTAGTATAATGGTCTACTCTAATGAGAAAATATATATATATATATATATATATATATATATATATATATATGTGTGTGTGTGTGTATGTATGTATATATGTATGTATGTATTTTCTTCCATTCTACGGGTCACTTTTCGAGAACATTTTGACGCGCTGATCTCAAATTTATTTTGCTAATTTAAACGTTTAAAACACTAGGTTTACTCATTCTGTACCTTGACTTAAATTTGATAATAAGTCAAAAGATATATATTCTTTATTACATAAACGTGGTAATGCTGAAAATCTCTTGTTTCTCGCAAATATATAAAAAAATAATCAAATCAAAATTTTGCTTAATTACCACGGTCTTGAAACATGGTTTGAAATGTGATGTTTTGCTGTACTCCACAAGTTACCTCTCAAAATAATTATGTTAATGAGTTGATGTATATTCTTTTTTACAATCATTTATCACGTTATCTCAATGATTTCCAGCAAATGCTGTTATCGCATCTTTCAACTAAATTATATATCATATAATTAAAGAACTATCCCAGATCTATTTCTTCGAATTTTAAGATGAACTTTGCCAATACTGAAAGTCTTGTGCAAAAAGTTGTTTTTATCTATTCCAGATTATTTTATTACATTATCTTGTTTTGTCCCAGTTTTTGGATTCTTGGCTGTGTCGCATGTGTGGAAGAAATAAGTATATTTTTTCTACGGGAAAATTAGTGTTTAACATCTAGGATCCTAAAAAAGAAAATTACTCTTATTAGATTGATACAGTGGAAATTTGTATATTATTCAGAATTGTTTTAGTAAATTCTTCCTATTCCCCGTTACGAATGAAGTAGGCATATGAACGATTTTAGCAATGAAGATATTTTACGTGAAGGATTTTATTGAAGGTTCTTCTCAATATGACCATGATTTTCGTCAGATGAAAACAGGGTTTCATTTTTACGTCAACCTAAAACAAAAATAGCAGTTCATAAACTATTTATCTCGATCGTTTCTAAATCATTTTCATAAGCTGATAATTGTGTTAATGTCTAGTGAAAATTGAATGAGTGTTCAAGCAATATATACTAGAAACTTATATGTGTTTCCTAATATCATTGCATTCCAAAATTAATTAGATAGCATAATAGGCAAATGAATTGTAACTGCGACAACATAGATTGTCATCTTTAAACATTACAACCTGTATCATTTATACTCTGTTTTGTGGTGTCATCGAACGCTCGTTGGCACTTTTGTAATTTCAATGAATACTCGTTGTCACTTTCGTAAAGACATTTGTAGATTTGTTAAAATATATTCATTTTGCTACTTGATTGTCTTTCTGTAATTGGTTAATGACATTGTCACGATATGTTAATTAAGAAAAGAATAATCGCATTTCGACTTAAAGTAAACATTGTATTACCATATAATCCAATCTAGATCGCTGATTATTTTAAGCTATTTTGGGGAATTTTACTTGCTATCAATTAACATCTTTAGGCTAATAGAAGATTATAATGAATATTTTTTTAAAATGATTATAATATTTAATATTATGAAGATTATTTAATACCCATGACTTATTTAATTTGGAAAACTCACCATCTTTGTTCTTACTATAATCGTTATGGTATTTGACATTATATATTATAAACCTTCATGTATATACATATATATATATATATATATATATATATATATATATATATATATATATATATATATATATATATGTATGTATGTATGCAAGTATGCATGTATATGTATGTATGCATGTATGCATGTATATATATGTATGCATGTATGCATGTATATATATATGTATGTATGTATATATATATGTATGCATGTATATGTATATATATGTATGTATGCATGTATATATATATGTATGTATGCATGTATATATATGTATGTATGTATGCATGTATATATATGTATGTATGTATGCATGTATATATATATATGTATGTATGCATGTATATATATATGTATGCATGTATATATATATATGTATATATATATATATATATATATATATATATATATATATGTATGTATGTATATATATATATATGTATATATATATATATATATATGTATGTATGTATATATATATATGTATGTATGTATATATATATATATATGTATGTATATATATATATATATGTATGCATGTATATATATATATGTATATATATATATATATATATATATATATATATATATATATATATATATATATATATATATATATATATATATATATATATATATATATATGAAAGAGAGAACGCCGAAAATATATACACACTTCAAGAAACAAGACTACATGTATAGATATTGTAAAACTAAACATATTCAGATATCGCTAAATTAATACGAGCATTCTACAATCAAAACAAGTACTCAAAATAGTGTCCTTTAGCTTTCAGACAATTTTTTAGTATGACGAAATACTGCTTGAGCAAAGTTGGTCAAAGTGCCCAGTGAGATTACTGCTCATACATTTTCAATTTCTGGTCTTGTTGATTCTACAGCCATGATGTAAATGCCATCTGTTAAGAAAATATCGTAAACAGTATTATCGCAATTCTCTCCCTCCTCCTTCTCTCTCTCTCTCTCTATGTTGAGGGATACTGTTTCTTTGAATAGGATAAGCATTTAATATTTTGTAAGTTGTTTTTCTTTAATTTATACATATTTCTCACATTTGCTTTTCGCTGAGGACGAATAGAATGTAGAAATGGTCTGTATTTCCGATGACATTTTTAAAAGTAAGAGTTAATATTTCATTTTTATTGGAATTTTATTTTTTTTACTTTTATTTCTTTGTCCGACAGTAATCTAATTCTTAGTAGAGTTTTGTTAAAGATTCAAAACACTTGTAACATAATTTAGCCTTTTCTAAAATAAGTGCTGTTAAGTGTAGGTGTGTTTCCTTACTATGATTAATTCTGACAACTCTGAATTTCTTTTAGAAGTAGTTATTTATATGCCGCTATTATAAACAAGAATCTTAATGAGAATTTTCACGGAAACTTCATCCTCATAAAATAAAAATTCTGAGAATATTAGGAATGCTTTTAAAATATTGCTTGGAAATATTCTTGAAACTTGTTCAACAATGATTACTTTTTTGTTTTCGATTTAAAAAAAAAACATTCTATTGCTAACACGACGATTGCCTCTTGTTACGTTATCAACATATTCTTTGATTAAAAAATGCTTAGTGAAATCTACTTAAAAGGCAAGAGGAAGAAACAGAATAGAAAAGGCGTAAATTTCAGGTGCTTTCTTCATTCTTGCCTATGATAATGCGTCTTGAATTTTCATTACAACGAAAATTAATTTCGCAGTAAGCAAAATCATGTTATTCGGAGGATATTGAAAATTTATCGGCTCAAGTAAGAAACGCTTAAAAGCCAATATGTGAAAATTGGTAATATGATAACATTCTGGGCAAGGGGTCACACGCAATTCTTTCACGCGTAATGCTGAGAAATCATCATCATCACATTTCTGACACGTGGAACCAACAGCTGTTGTAAACTCACATGAGTCAATACTCTAAATTGCCTATTAAGTATCTTATGCAACTATTTCTTAAACATAGGAAATTTTGTTGGAAATACCAGGTTGGGTCATATGTTTTTTCTTCGGATTTTCGCTGATGATTTTCTCAACATGTATCTATATTCAATCAGTAATTTGATAAAACATCTTCCCAAATTTTTGCTGATGTGTTTCTTCTTTATGCCTATATAAAACATATAAAAAATAATAACAAGAAAGAGATGGAGGGAGATAAAGCGATATATAGAATAAATTAATGTTCAATAGATTATATTTTATGAATGTTACATTTCTTTTTTTTATATTGAGTATTGATCTCAGAAGTAGATGCTCGCCTTTAAACTAGTTAAGGGTTAAAAATTATGCCATAAATATGTTATAAAATCACTACAAAAATAGCCATTTTGTTTCAACACTTCCGGTGTCTTATCAAGTGATGATGTTGAATTGGGCTAGCCTCTCGCTTATTCCTGGGGGGACCTGCCCTCTACGTAATTGGCTCTCCTGACCAGATGTCCAACGTTTTACTTTCCTTCTATTTTACTGGGCCACCCTCCCTCTTACTTCTGGGGTGGCCCGCTGGCTTTTCCCTGGTCCTGTCTTTTGCGCTCGGCCTTTTTTAACGATATCGGTAGGGCACCTTTTCTTAACTCGCACCACTTGGCTAGGTGTCCCTTTTTTACCACACCTAGTACACTTATCTCGTTCGAAGTCTGGGGGCAAACTCCACCTCGTCGGACATTCCGCTACTCTGTGGTCATCATGCCCACATGTCCAGCAGACCAGCCCCTATCTACCCGGCGTGGGCTTATAGAACCAATGCCTTGTTGACCAAGCCCTTCTTGTGGGATCCCCTTCCCACACTTCAGGCTCCTCCACCTCTAGCTTGACCCTCCGATTCCACGCAAGGGGTCTTCCTCCTTCCACCTTTCTTCTGACCTCTCGACTTAGCTCTTGCTTCTTCCCACACGTTCTTACATTCTCCCAAATACCCTGACTCTCTTTGGCCAGCTCCACTGCTGCCGATAATCTTAGCGGTCCTTCCTTCAAAACATCGTGACGAACACGCTCGTCACCGAGTGCTTCAACATACAGATCAGCTAACTGGGCCTGCATGACCGCATTATTTTTCACTACGTCTGGGAAGGATAATGACGACAGCTTCTCCGCTCAGTCCCCCAATTCTCCAGGGGTTTCGTCCCTAAGCTGCGTCAACTTCAGGAGGGCTCTCATGGCCTCTATCTCCGTCCCCTCGTCAGCGAACTCCCTAGTTAATAATTCTTCCAACCTTTCCCATGTCAAGTGGGTCTCACTGGTTAAGAGTCCTTTTACACACTCAGACGCCCTCTCTCTCGTGGCATCATACGCCAAATATAGGGCCTCCTGGTCTGAGAGTTTATATATTACGCGGCTCTTATCTAAGATAGCTTTTAAAATCTCTTTTACTACCGTCAAACGCCGGGACCCTCGGTCCACCCAATGATCCTCTCAGGTCTGCTGGCAATCCCCGTCTAACCCCATCTTCCTCTATGTCTACCCTATCCGATTCATAGTCAGACATATTTAACACAGCAAAAGAAAAACAATCTGAGCATAAACAATCGAAATTTGGGAGATCAAAACAGTGTCCTACCTGACAGACGATTTTCCGCTCGTTCTTCTCAGGTTCCGGGTTGTTGCACTAGAGTATCTGAAACCGTATGCTTATAGCCAACCAATGTCCTTTGGTTCCTACTCTAGTTTCTTTCGATTTAAGTCCTTGAGACGCCGTGCGTTGTCCAAGTCGAAATTCTTCTGCAACCCCTGTGGCAGCGGTTGATCCAGGGTCTTATCCTGCTGTCATGGCACCAATTGTGACGTCCACCGCGGGTGTCGCCGCTCCAAACGTTCCGTCCACCTGTCTGCGTCAGTCGTGCTATCCCGTCCTGTGACGACCAACAGGCTTGGTATTGGTCGCGGCACCCAAATGTGACGTTCTAACCTTTTGGTGATTCGGATGGGAATCTGGTTAGATTCGATATCATCCTCGTCGTTCCCAACTCGCCTCCAACGTCTGGTTAACGAAGTAACTACTTTGATTTTCAGTCTACCTACCCACGTTGTGAATTGATCTTAGGCAGACGAAATCAATCAGTCGCCGGGGCCGTAATGCAAGTCGAGTTCGAATAAGGGCGATACCGCACAAATAGATGTAAAAGAAAAGAAAATAATCTCTCGAAAAGTTCAAATGTGTTAGAAAAAGGATAACAATATTTTATATCTGGTTCCTGGATAAGGGATTGCGTCTATTTCCCAACCCGCTATATGGATACGTGACACGTTGTTTTTGTTAGGCGAGTCTTAACATCTTAAGTTGTCTGTTCTTTAAGAAAATGGTTCTTGGTGTGTCTTCAGGCGATATTCGTTAAACTTGTTTTGGTGGTATGAGTCTAAGTCGTTCTTCAAAAATAAATTGCTCTTGGTTAGAAGATGAGTTCGCAATTGCGTGAATCTTAGTCAGCTAATGCGTGGTGGGTATTCAGAGCTCTCAACTTGAACTCGAAGTCACTGGAACTGGAAACTCTGGAAAACTGATTTTCGCTCGCTGCGACTTTGCTTATATGGACGCCGACCCAAGCCGGGGTGGGCTCGTCGTGGTTTGAGGTCCCTTGATAATTCTAAATCCACAGTCCACTTCTTTGTTTTCGGTCAGGAAATTTCCACTCCTTTCCATTTTTGGAAGTCTTCTCCTACTCCCACCTTCTACTGTTCTCATATGGGTATCTCACCATACCCTCAGAGGGCGTCAACGGCCTTCCCTCTCTCTCGCAGTGACATCTCATACCTATCCCCTATATGGGTGCCAGTAGGCCTCTCCCCCTGCATCACATGATCACCTCCGCCTGGATGTCGTTAACATTCATCCAATGGGCGATCAACAGTGTGGGTGTGACCAGACTAGCCTTGTTTTCAAAAAAAAAATCTTGCTCAAAGAAAAAAAAATATCCTTTTCTTTTCCTTTTTTTTCTTTTTTTTTTCGTAGTGTGGTCCCTTAATCGCAGCTCTTATCTTCAATGTCACCTGGGATCTATCAATGAGATTTTCGCCAATTATCAAGTGGCTAGTCATCTAGCGAAACACAGCCAACTTTTCGTACCGATAAGGTAGTTTCGCTATCCTAGCCGTATTTGCATTCTTGGTGCCAGTTTCTGATAAAATAGTTTCGCTGTCATAGCCAAATTTCAACACAACCCAGATGCCTTGTCCAACGACACCCTCTTATCGACAAAGACCAAAACTATGGTTTGGTTTTCTTTGTCTTTGCAACTCGTGTGTGTGATCAACGGACAATACTGTTCATTTTTATCTATTTAGAATTCTGTCTCTGAGGCCAACTGGTCAACCTGGAATTCGTCAATTAACTTTTCGCCATCAACAAGCCGTTGGCCCATTAGACGCTCTCACATTCTGGCGTTATCTATTCCCGATAATATAAGTTCGACACCATGACACAGTTAATTTTTATCTATTTAGAATTCTCGACAATGGCAATAAACATTTTCACCATTTTTTCTTGTCAAAATAACACCGCTCAATGTCTCTTTCGTGATGGCTTTTTTTATCATCTAAATTTAATTTTGGCCTTTCTTTTTTTCTTTTTCTTTTCTTCTTTCTCCCTTTTAAGCAAGCTAATTAGTGTCACACAATTTTAAAGCCCTGAATAGTTATTATTATCTTACTTCGTTGTCAAGTTTTTTGAATTTTTCTATAATTGTGTTTTGATTGGTCATTCTAGCTTTTGTAACAACGTTTTCCCATTGCGAAGTATCGTTAATTCATTTGAAATGTTTAAAACCATTTATTTTACATTCAACATCATCACTTGATAAGACACCGGAGGTGTTGAAACAAAAATGGGTATTTTTGTAGTAATTTTATATCATATTTATATAATAATTTTTTAAATAAATAATCATATCTGCCCTACTCTGTATTGTGCACTCTTTTAAAAATAGTAATTTTTGGTTATTGGAATTTATTCTGTATACACCTATCATATACTTGGATATATATATATATATATATATATATATATATATATATATATATATATATATATATATATATGGCCACTCGTATTCTAGGATACCCGGTTACTAGGGCGTCTAGCTAATACGTATTGCAGGTGTTTGCTCAACTCCCACAGAACCCACCTGAGATTTATATTGGAACTATCTGGAACATACATTAGTTACATTTTTTGTTGAGAGCGTGTTATCTACCGTTATCAACAACTTGAACAAGGTCAGCACACTCAAGCCTTCGGCCACGATGTCTTCTGACTTCGTGTTAGCACAGCTATAACAGTTATCGTCGACACCAAGAGTTCCGCCTACCCAGTTTCACTCACAAAACTTGGGTCATCACGTGGTATGGTTTTCAGTCACTTTCCACTTGAGATCCACTTCGATCCAGTCTGATAACATCAGGACGTCTACTTCCTGACGAATAGACCATGGTCAGAAATTGAACGTTCTAATCACTTGGCCACGCGTTCATTTATATATATATATATATATATATATATATATATATATATATATATGAGGTGGGTCATATAATAACATAATACAGGGACGAGAGAAAAGCCTAAGAATGAATGAGAAAGAAAAAGCGATGATGAATTATTGTACTTACATAACGCTGCCATACGCGCATGCGCAGAGCGCATAGACTAAAACAAATATTTAAAGAGCTTCACGACGGATAGATTCCTTGTTTGCCTAATGCTGGAGCTGCATTATCGTAACCAGAAACATCCCCCCTAATGAGACACTTCAATCCGGTGAGATATCCACTTCAGTATCTTACGAGATTTGCGACTGTCTGATATTCTAAAATTTTGCGTCAATTTACCAAGTTAGTTATGAGTCATTCTCCTCCGGAACAAAAGACGGAGTAAAATAAGAAATGAAAACGTTGACAAGAGATTCTGAAGGAAAATATATTGACAAATACATTCACAGCCCTTCTCACCAATGAATATGAATAATGGCAATGTCTAGTACATATGAGAAAAGGAATAGTTTTATTTTTTTTGTGTGTGTGTAAGAAAAAAATCTTACATCAACCAATATTCTGAAACAGTATTGTTCAGCTAAGACACGAAAACAATTCACGACATCAATCACTGAGATTAGGTATTATGATTATTTACATTATTCGGATTGTTATCCTCATCTTCATTGTGATATTCACAACGTTTCGGCCTCTGTACACACCGGCCTTCTTCAGGTAATTGGAATTTCTAACCGATCTATTTTTTCCTCCATAGGGGTAGATTTTTCTAGTTTCACGTGTCATGCTTCTTCCGGATGTCTCAGTTATTTTAATTTAACTCAACCCAAAGTTTTTGGGTTCACCACTGCTGTAGCCTGGTTAGATCCAGTGACTAGAGTTGTGTGTTCAATACTGCAAACGCTAGTGGTATGTCATCCAGTAACAGATTGCGGACTGGTGCATAGAGAAATTACAGAATTTAAGTATAATTAATAATTTCGATACTTTCATTCTGATATGAATATATTTCACTAAGTTTATAAATATATTATATACACTAACGGAGCAAAAACGTTAGAAATCTATATGTTATTACGCTTGTCCCTACCTGTCGTCGGTACGTGTCATGCTTTCTTTCGTAAATATTATAGCCAAATTTGGAGCTAAAGCTGTTTTAAATTTGCACTATATTCCTGAAGAAATAAATCAGCGAGCCGAAATATTTTTAAAAAATTTAATCAATCTGACACTTGTGATTTAATCTCCCGCTATGGCAAGTGAGGAAATAAATGACTTCTATTTTTAAATGAAAATCTAATATACACGTGTTCGTAAAAATTCAACACCCGGTCGACGTTTCTAATGGACCTACCGAGACAATTTCGAAAGATTTCAGAGTTTGATGCCCATAAAGATCAATAATATCGATTTTATTAGAAGAAATCATACAGAAATGTGATTTTTATCCTTTGAAAAATTGCGCCAAAACTAATGTAAAAAAACTAGCGAGGTCGGGTTGTTTACATTAAAGGCTGACCACTCGTGTCCATTTAACATGTTAAATTAAGCTTATAATTAACAATTAAAGCTACGATTCTGTCAGATGGGATCCATTAAAATTTATAATCGAAATAAAATCCATATCTATCGGTTATCTATTAATTTATGGGTGTCTTTATTTCCGTATACGTGTTCCTCTCATTGATTTACATAAATTAGTAAGGACGAAAATATTACAGTTTAATTTTTATTTTACATCGAAACAATTTAACGGTTCAACCCGATTTTTTAATATAATTGATAACCCAAAATGAATTCACTCATGTTCTCAGTAGAAACATTGTATATAGCGAAGGTGTTTTAACATATGTATTACATATATAATTTCACACAAATTAAAATAAACTTACATTATTAAAAATGAAATACAGTATAATATAATTTGTTATTAACCAAAATAGTGCAAATTAAGCAATTTTGATTAACCGATTCATTGGACGATATTTAAATTAGCTGTGAATTTATTCACCATTTCAGGTAGTCAGTATGTTAACTAAATAACATATATTTACACACAATCATTATTTCATAAACATGTCCCTAATTATGTTAGCTTTTCATCTTTTATGTCAGTATATATACCAGCAATAACGGGCTTCAAATATCGAATAATATTGGGTATCTATCTGGTTGGGTTATAACAATTATAAATTTAGATGTAATACCTCAAAAAAGAAAAAAAACCCAACAAACTGATAAATGATATTACCATTAAACGTGGATAACGATAGTAACTGAAAATTAATTTTTAATGATCGTAATTAGAAGTGAATAGCTTGTATTATCTGTGTAAACAGCGACAGTGTATAAATTCAGAACACCATTAAATAAGGATATGCTGGAAGTGTACCAGGCATGTCAGTTCAAAATTCATTATCTTCCAGTGGATATAGTAGTAAAAGTCAAACGAGGATGACGTAGATCATTACCACACCAAACACAAGATGGTATCTTGGATGCTACAATCGCTAATTACTTTCAGGTGGATGAGAAATGCATGAAGTGGTCAAATCCGTCACATTTCTAGTCGTTTAGCGTTAATGGTTGAGTTCAGTTACGTCTAAAGCATCATTAACTTATTGAACTCTGTTGTCAACTACGCACTGTACAGGCTGATATCTCTTGAAATATTTCACTCAAGAAAAGGCACAGGAGCCACTCAAAGAAGAGAGATAATAAAAAGCTTTGCTGTTAGTGTGTACATGGAGGAAGTAAGAGATTCCTATATTTAGAATGTATAGAATAGATAACGGCATTCTGACGCAGTGGAGGTCTAAAATGCTGGAAGCAAGATAGTTCTACCGAAAATCTACTACGAAAATAGCTAGTAATCGATGGGATTCAAGGTGGAATATAATCCTCTCGGATGTTCATTTTTCAATGATGTATAAAAGGGATCAGGGAAAATAAACTTGATCGGTAAAACTTATTTTCCAAAGCCATTAATCATCTATATTATATGTATAAACTAAACTTAAGGCATTCTTAATATATTTTTTTTTACACGTTCTGGCGGATCCAGGGGTTGCGGAAGCTTTGGAGGTCAGATAAAAATGCTGGAAGCAAGATAGTAGATCAAGGAAAATCTAATGTCGAAAAGTTAGATTATATATAGAAACAGTAATTGCCAACTTTCCTGGCGCGGTGGAAGAAGCAATTGACTCAATGTGAGAGCGGGATTTGTTCCATCTCAGGTCAGAGAGCAGCTCATCAGAGCGTAGAAAAGACCGAGCAGACGCTGTGGAGTTGCTGCAAACAAGGTTCAGGGCCAATTGACTATCAGACATTTTAATGGGGGTAGGGAAGGATCTCTATGCAAGGGTTAATGGTTGAGTAATTTTTAGATTTTTGTGGCGGCACAAAGTTGACCATTGCCAATTATTTGTTCCATCCCCAGTTAACCAACAGGAGTTGATTGGTTGGTCCATTTTAATTCAGGGGAAGGATCTCTATGGTGGTTAATGGGTAATTTGGTTAGTTGACCAGCCAATTTTGTTAACAACTGATTGGTGGCCAAGACACACGGCATGGTTAGTTTTGTCGCCGACACTAGACTTGTTTTTGAGGCAGGAGTAAATTGTAGTGTCGTCTGCATAGATGCCGACTTGGGGGAATCTAGGAAGGTCATTGATGAAAATAAGGAAAAGAGTGGGGCCAAGGATGGAGCCTTGGGGCACACCTGCGTTAGTGGGATAGGAACTGGAGGAGAATCCGTTGAGAACGACCTTCAATTCTCGGTTAGACAGGAATGATTGACCAGTAACACCATACCCATGGAGCTTACGAAGAAGGCCGGCGTGCCAAACCCTATCGAATGCTTTGGAGATGTCGAGGGCCACAGCACGAGCCTCACCGTTATTTTGAAGGGCTTGGTAGACGGTTTCAGTGATCCCAAGTAAGTAGAAACATTGAGTGTGACTTCATTATATTTTTACGTGTTTTCACATTGACTATGTTGGATCCGAAATCCACGATCAGAGATCGATGGACTCTACATTAGGTGAACTATTTCGTGAAAATATTACATTATTCATATACGCAATTTGACCTCAATGACGATGGCTGACTCTAGCTGGATCGTGCATTGTATCTTCCGGTCCAAGTTTTTCAGAAGTAGTCAGACGAACCATTTGCCGTGTTTGGCTAACGGTGTTGCCTACTGGTTCGCCCGTGTGGAAATAAACGATCATTTATTTAACCCGGTGATTTTGCCTATTCGCACGCAACATAACCTAACAATATCGCGGAACATTCAATATCTTCGAACCTGAAACTGGTTATTAATCTTCTAATACTCGATCTGCTCTCAATATATTCTTGCATAGCTCAGAAACTTATATTGAGTAATTTCATCTGATTATACAGGTATCATTATGACTAAAATCCTTTTTAATTATTACAATATTTTCTTTGAGCGATTATCCAATTCTCAAGCCGAATTGATCCATATTCTCCAGGAATAGAATGTCACTACACAAGAGCTACTTTATCATTATTCTTTCCTAATAAACATAAACAAGAAATTGCCGGTTCAAGCTTGAGCAAAATTTCATTGAGTTTTTGTCATATGACACCATGTCAACGCAATGAACACCGAAAGATTTCCGAAGATATTCTAATTTACTGTATATTTACATAGTATCATATATAGATTTTTTCGTACGTTGTTGTTAAAATTCAATTATCATATAATATAGAGAAACATGTTGACTTAAAAGTATGTTAGCAAAGAGATACGAAAACAAAAATAAGTGAAAATGTCGGTGGAAGACGCAGTGAAGTAAGTGAACCTTTGCGGTGATAACAACGAAATAAGTAACGAGGCAACAAATAGTTTACTCAACCAATTTATTTAACTATTCAGCAAGACGATTATAAGTGAACTAGAAAACCTCTCATGATTTAGCCGCTTCTATAATTTAATATGAGTTACATATGACAGAAAAAGGAAACTGGAGTAATTTTCGTGAAGGTAGTAATGGAAAGTAAGAAGAAAGGAATTTCATCTCTTAGGAAACAGATTACATGGTCGTCAAGACGACAAAATCCATCTTATAAATTGAATCTGGGTAGTCGTGCAATTGAAGACGGACAATATGTCACGAGAATCCGAACACACAAAGTAATAGAGGAAGATGAGTTTCAGAAACTAGATTAAGAATTAAGCAAATATCAATAGCGAACGAAGAAAGAAAATCTGAAATTCTATGTGTAATTTAATATTCAAACGGCAGCGTAGGCCGGATAATTTCCTTACAAATGAATTATAGAACTGAGAAGATATATATATATATATATATATATATATATATATATATATATATATATATATATATATATATATATTTCTATGGAAGAGGGATAAGTATGTTACAATCAGAATGAATGTAAGTAACGAGAAACCTTAAATACCATTAGAAAGAGACAAGTGAAATATGAGGAAAGCAAAAGAATAGTATGGCTAGAGAATTAAACACACACAAGACATTATGAATGCAAGCGAATCAGACAAAAATAACGATGAGATACATCACAATTTGTAAAACTAGATTGTAGTTTAGGTTTAGGATTGAGAGCAAATACTTACATAGAGTAAACACCACGTTGTGGGGAACAAATTTCCTGAAATGGTTTAAAATATAAAACAATAATTTATCCGGGTGTGATCACCATAATTTTCTTACATAAGTATTATCGATGCTATCATAATAACACATAATCACCCTCCTCCATCTATTTTGTGCGTTTTCATTTCAGAATGTGGTCGACCTTGATTCTGCTCAACGTTTTGTCATTTGTGTTGCTTAGAATGTTTTATATTGTTGATATTCAACTGCCTACCTGCTCTTATCAACCAAATGCACAAGCTCGTTAAATAAATAATTATCTGTTTTCGTCCGTCTAACCTACCTTCATTAAGTTCTGTGAATGTTAAATCTTCCAAGCCTTCTTTACATATTATGTGACATGAATTCCTGATATTAATTATGGATTGTCCTTCTTGCTTCAATTTTCCCTAAAACTTTCCCGACACTCACAAGTTCTCTCCATTAGGCTCTCAGCATTATTCTTCAAGCATCTTCTTTACATGGAGATTGTCTAGTATTGACTGCTATATAAAATGGCCGATATAGCATAAGTGTTTCTTGCTCAATTTTTGTAACGAAATTAATAATTTGCTTATCGATCTCAATGATTTCTGTCTTCTTTATTAAGCTTTACCCTGTACAGAGCCGAAAATCCACTCAAGGTAGAGGAAGAGCCTGTTGTGTTTTATGAGCAGAAGAATAGATAAGTGCAGTTAATCAGTCTATATAAAAAAAAAAACAAGTATTACTCTAAAACTGGAAGAGTTCAGGAATATTAGGATCGGGAAAACATCTTACCTAGAGTCTGTTTCACAACGCAGCAGTAGGGAAAATGCTGTTTGAGTTGAAGTTACTTCTTACCATTGAAATTCAATGGAAACGAAGATGAGTCATTCGTATGGACATCACTTGGCGGATACCAGCTGTAAATGCCAGATTTGGTAGATACGAGGGATGAAACCCGTCATGAATATTGATATGGAAATAGCAAAAGAATAGCAAAATGCTTGAGATTATTTTTTCTGTGGGAAAGGGCTTGAAGGGTGGGAAATAATTCAACAGGCTTAAACCTGCATAGATGCTTAAAAACCGTATTAAGTCTGCTGAGTGAAGAGCGGGGAACAGCAGCCCAAAAATGGCATAAATCTCCATTTTTGATCTGAATTTTGTAGAAAAGAAGGTAGTATATAAACGGATGGCAGATATTGGGGGCGGTAAAATAAACTGACCCGTTTCCCAGCAACTGTAGCAATATATTTGAGATCAGGTGTGTGTTTACATCCATGGCAAACACTCAAGGCAAGGAGCCTCCTTAAGAAAACTACCCTCCATCATTATAGGGAAATCTTCATGGTCTACACGGTTATGGTTCTTAGCTTTCGTTATAAGGTTATTAGTTTGGTCTTAGACGCATTGAATTTTGCAAGCATGTTATTAAGCATCTGAACAAGCACGGCTAAGTGAAAATTAAATTTAGTGCGCCGTTTTACTAATCCAAATAATTGTAGGTGCACCTATTAATGCTGTATTCTGGGAATGTATATGCAGTAAAGATATATGTCCTCAAGCAATGATCTTCCTCTTAGGAAGGAAATTACAATTGTGAATGCCCTTCCGGAGGTATGTAGTTGGATATTTCATGTATCAGCCACCGATGTCATAGATTATTATTGGCGTTTGATATGTCTAAGCTGATGGTTTTTCGTGACGGAGATCTTGTTTATCCCTCGCAAATAACGTGCTTAATAAGAGTTAATCATCAATGGGGATATAGCTGAGCGAAATTCATACTAGTTATCGCTCAAGTGGTTGTTACCTGTTAATGAGTCCAATAACTTTCTTGTTGATTATCGCCGTATAGCATGACTTCATTCAGCTTCCCAACGATTTTGTTTTTCATATATATCTTTCTTTTATTTAAATGCCCAACATTTTGATAGTAGTAGATTTTTGAAGACCATTGATATTTATGAATGTAGTCGAGAATTTGCCTTGGAAGTCTCAGATGATAGTGTTATGTCGTGTATCACACTTAGTTCTTATTTTACTTCCGTTCTCGTTGGTGTCCATTTATTATATATATGAGCTACCTGCTCATATGCAAATTATACTAATTTGCATATCACTACAGATAGTGTAACTGATATGCATTTTTATTTTAGTTAAATTATACTTTATCTTAAACTGTATTTTAAGTCGTTCATGTGAATATGCGCCATTGTACATGTCACATTTCATATTTAAAAAAGAAAAAAAAAACTACTATTATCAAAATGTGTTGTTAAAAAAAACAGATATGAAAAAAAGCAAAAAAAACATTGTTTGGGAGCTAAGTGAAGTCAGTTAATATGTACGTTAAGTCATAATAGACGTTGGTGATTTAAAATATACATTTAGATCCTACTATCACTATATATGCAGCGTTACAGTCGGTGTATAATCATAAACGGAATTAATTTTTATATTAAAACGTAGCTTCTATATATAATATTTGATCAATAATAACGAAACGTGTTTACTTCTGTTTGTCATTACAATAGCCACCACATTTGATTATATATGCTATTTGTCTCATGAGGAATTGTGTTATATAGGAATGAAGTGTCACTGTCGAGACGTGAGTTTGAACACAGATCACCAGAGAGCAAACACAGGCAATCTCATTTTGCATAAGTAGATCACGTGATGTTAAAAAAAATGTACATATCGGAATTAGAGTAGCGTCTAAGTGATCAGGAGACGGATTACATCCGAGTGTACTGATCAAAATGTCTGCCTTCCGGAAGAGAGGATCCTCAGACGAGGCAATGTCTAAAGGCGGTGTCTCGTCTCGGGAGTTGGTTACCCGACGCTTTTGTACTAGGTCTATGGGCAATTTTTGGCCAAGTCTACGGGAACGGATACCCCACAATAAACTCCGTTTTGTGCCACATCCGACCGTGTCGGGTGGTTAGTGAATATCATCTCTGTTCGGATAAGTATTAGGATCATCATTCGATTTGTTACTTTTCGAGCAAGTGTTATCGAACAAGTACTAACAATGCGAGTGTTATTCAAAGGCATCTGACACAAGTATTGTTCAACGGCGATAAAATAGTTGTATCTGTGATTAAAATGTCACTACTACAACGAGCATTACAAAAGTGAAAACAAGTATACGCTGACATTAGAAAAGTTGCAACAAGTGTTCCTTGACATCACAAAATGTTTTTACAATTCAAATGTCATCTACTATAGAGAAACCTATTGGCTTAAAGACTTGTTAGAAAAGATCTAAAAGACATGTGTAAATATCGAGGGAAAACGAAGTGAAGATGTTACGCCATAATCATCGAGTCAAAATGTGAATACGTCCTCCAATTCTCAGACATCCAGTTTGGGAAATAAAGAAGAGAATGGAGGAAAATATTCCTTTAAATGACGACCATCATATTCATTGTTATTCGATGTACCAGAAATGGATAGCAATCGGTTGAGTAAAACTATATTCACATAAAATAAAGCTAAAGTATTTCCATATAAACTGTTGATGAAAGAACACTAAGAAAAAGAATGTAAAGCAAGTTTGACCTGGAAATTTTTCACAGAATCATTTTCTCAGATGAATTTGTTTTACTTATGTAGCATTATAAATGATCATACTTGTGGAATTGTCGGGTAATGAACCATACGCACAAAAGATTGGAAAATGTCACTGAAGCCTAAATGTAAATGTCTATATGCGACTGTAGTTCGTGTCTACGTATGCAATGTTATATATATTGCATTCATGGTTGCATTGCAGGGGAAAACATCTTGAACAATTGTGACCATTGCTTTCCCCGTAAATGTCTCGAAGTGCGTTGTAACAAAATTGCGTCTCCATACTCTTCACAAGAGTTTTAGTTTTGCATTGTTTTTTGTTGTTTTCAATATACCTGATCGATGGAATTGCTTTCTGACATTATATATATATATATATATATATATATATATATATATATATATATATATATATATATATATATATGAATTTTGTTTTGGATAGTACTACGAATGCGTCTTAGAGAAGAAAACCCGGTACACCTGAGAACTTAAAGATTCGGATTAAATAAGTGGTATGTTAAACCACACACACACACACACTCACACAGACGCACATACAAACAACCGAATGTATGAAAATCAAAAAGTATTTTTTGGTTTTGCAAATAGAACTGTGTCATTGGCTTTTTCCTGACAGAAGACAATCTCTTTCTGATTTGACAAATACGTGTGAATTTCATCGATTGCTACCTTTAATTTAATTGGGAAAAGTTCTTGTTTGAATACAACAAATAATTTGAGAGAAGCTTATAGTGTATAATAACTTACTCATCATACCACACGCGCAGAATCACAATCTAGAGACATTTTATATAGTGATTATAATTGTATATTCGTTTTCATTTTCCAGTATTGAAGTAACGTAGTAAAAATCAGTTATCATCTCTGCATTTTCGGATAGGGTCTGTTAGCTTATTTAATAATATATGTGCTGCGATTTATTTACTTATTAATTTATTTTTTGTTATCATATATATATATATATATATATATATATATATATATATATAGTGCTATAGGTAATTTGTCGTCATTTTCTACTTGTAATTTCGCGCATGCGTTTTGTTTGGTTTTATTTTTTCGACTGCATATTTTAATGGAGTTAGTGAGTGAGAGAAAAAGAGCACCATGACACAAATCAATCCGCCAGAAATTTGGAAACGGAATGCTCTACTGCATGGCATTCGTGCTTGGACCTACAAAAGAAACATTTCTAAAGAAAATGCAAAATATTTGAAAAGTGTTGGATGAATCTAATTAGTTTTACGAAGGGACGTTTTTGAAGGCTTGCGACTCAACTAGGAGGTCTGCAGCAGATGCCTTGAGGATGTCGCGCTGCACTAGGTCAAGAAATGGGATTCTGGAGTTCCCTATGAATTAAACAGGATTTTGCACCATATCACGCAAGCAGGAAAATCTTCTGTGGCTCTCTGACAATTTCTGCGACTAAGTCAACACTTATAACTGGCCAGCTAACTCACCAGACTGCAACCTCCTTGATTATTATGCGTTGTGCGAAGTTCAGCTAGACGGAAAAACAACTCCTATGAAGACCAACGATTAACTGAAGGCAAGGATTATTGTCTCATTCCCCAAATAACTAGAAGAGCTTCCAAAAGTGTTGGATTCCACATTCGTCTTGTGGCCATTTTTGTAGCTAATGGCGATTTGCATTTTGCATTTCAAGATAGTTTTATGTAATACTGGAAACGACAATTAATCATCGCACCACACACACACACACACACACACACACATATATATATATATATATATATATATATATATATATATATATATATATATATATATATATTAAATAAAAACAGACCACTTTAATATCCCATGTAATAAATTATTTCACCACAACGCTCTTAAAGTATTTAGGATCATCAGACTTTACTTCCAAATTTGAAACAACATTTGGAAGTAAAGTCTGATGATCCGGAGTCCTTAAAAGGGCTCTCGTGAAATTATTTATTACATGGAACCTTAAAGTGGTCTGTTTTTATTTAAATTATTTGCTCTGGATTTACATTGAGCTCTCTGGATTTTATCCTCCTTAGGTTTACTCATACGGATTACCTAGTTTTTCATAAACTAAAATATATATATATATATATATATATATATATATATATATATATATATATATATATATATATACACATACATATAGATACACAGTTTCCCTGACGATCCGTTTAGGTGAAACCTAGGTAGGTTTGTCTGGCTCACTAGGTGTATCTAGGTCTGCTCTACGGTTGTATTGAGCTCTTTTGTTAGTTAGTTGTTACTCGTATCAGGGGTTTTTTCTTTGGGCTTCAGACCTGCTCTGTGCGATTTTTTTTTTGTTCAGAAGTTCATGTTTGTAGCTCTTTCTTTTTTTAAAACCTTTTTTCCTAGAGATTGATTTGATTAGCAAATCAAAAATTCGAGGGTTTTTCGAGACGAGTCTAGTTATATATATATATATATATATATATATATATATATATATATATATATATATATATATATATAGATAAATAAATTAAGTAGACTGCGTACGATATTATCCATATATTTTTAATTTATTATTCATTTTCATTCTTTTCAAATTTTACGAATTCTATTTTCTCTATTGTTAATTTCTTAGCATATATTCCATTGTTTTCCAAATTGTCGTTATTGCGTTTCAAATTGATGAATGACGCAAATTTCTCCTGCGGTGGGAATTTACCAACCCATTGTGTCATGGGGTCCACCCCTGTTTCATATGTGGACTCTTCCAGTGTACCTGGTCTGCTGCCATTAAATAGACAGAGTTCGATAGTCAGTGAGAGTAGTCGGATAGTGAGAGGGTAGTCAGAAAGAGAGAGAGAGAGAATATACAAACGGAGATAGTGTGAGGTAGCCTCTTGTAGAAGTCAGTTACAAGCACGTAGACTCTATGGAAGTCCTACTTCGAGACTGTATATATCTATCTGTATTTGCTACTAACCGTGTTCCTGGATTTACTAACAGTATTACTCTTTGTATGATTGTGCAAATACATTTTATTTCTTATATTTAATTATTGCGTTTGTTCTTCATTGGAGACCGAATTCATCTCGGAATTTACCAACCCATTGTATACCCGTAATGTGTTTTTTCAGGTCTTACTACCATGCAATGTATCATCTTCAAGCTCTACAGGAATTATTACATAGACTATCCTTCCTTATTTCATGCTATATTTTCCTTCTTACAATATTTTCCTTTATTGTACTTTGTCTCCTAACAGCGTTACAAGACACATGAAGTTCCAGACAGCTGATTGCATTATTTTGTTGATGCTCGTCTTTATTTTACTCACATTTTTACGCATTTCTTCTTACTTTACATAAATTTATCTCATGTAATTACCGTTTTCTAATGTTATTTCTTCATTTAATGTATTATCAATTTGCTTTTCTTCTCTCATCGGTTGTTTTTGAGTGTTTTCTTGAAAATTATTTTCCATTTTGAATCACTTATCTCCGTCTGCTTCGTAAGTGTAAAGATAAAAATAACAAAATATCCATTTGGCAGTAGTTTAACTTTTGCTGAAACATGTAATAAATAATTGATGATGAGATGTGAATCTTAAAATAATTCGATTTTTTTTTCAGCCGCGTCCCTTGCGAGAGGTAGGACATCACTACTTCCACAAGAACGTTTCATTTGTATCTTCTAGTAATATTTGTCATTTTAAAATTTCCCCAGCTCTGTGATCTGTCATTAATCTAAACAAGTTCGTTATATACATACATATATATATATATATATATATATATATATATATATATATATATATATATATAAGCAAATATATGGATATAGATCCGACGGTATGAAGAAAAATATACTGAAAAAAACAAACAAAAATCCTATGATGCGATTATGCTGTTTTAATGTTTAATGTCAACTACATCAGGGAAAGGTACACTTTCAGCTGCCCCTGATAATAATTCTTTTGGTCGGATCTTTCTACCAAATAACCATTTGACAGAACGTATCTCCAATAATTTAAATGCGTTAAAAATCAAAACTACAATATTACCTACTAGAACTATCCGTAGTTTATTAAATAACACCAGCAAACAACATATTACATCCGAAGCTTCCATCTACCAAATCTCATGCAGCAACTGTGACTTAAAATATGTGGGTGAAACATGTAGGTCCGTAAAATCTCGTGTTTTCGAATATAAACGAGATATTCGCCTCGGAAATTTAAACAATGCTTTAGTTGTACACACAACTAAATCTGATCATAATTTCGATTTTGATTCTGTGAAGATTTTAAAATATTTTCATAATAAAAATCTTACGCAGATTTATGAAGCAGGCATAATATCTATCTCACGCACGGTAAACACTAGACCTGGCTTCTTTAATATTTCCCCTTTTCTAGCAAGATTAATGCTCGACAAACGTACATATAAGTTTTAGATCAAAAATAAAATTCTTTTCGTTTTTCATTCAAAATACTCAAATTTTAGGAATACGTTTTCACAACATCGCCCACGTGACGACGAAGTGATCATATTTAAACGGAAGGCTGATCTTATAAAAGATTCCAGTTATCTGTTTGGATTGGTATTGCTTTTATGTCCATCGTCTTTTTCATGTTGAATTGTATATGGTCTATGTTAATTATGTTTTATGAATATGTCCTGAAGATGGTCTATTAGACCGAAACGTCCGACGTTGCTATTAAACATTAAAACAGCATAATCGCATGATAGGATTTCTGTTTGTTTTTTCAGTATATTTTTTTTATTATATATATATATATATATATATATATATATATATATATATATATATATATATATATGTTTATGTTTGTATTTCTCATTATCGTCATGAATATTTCTTAAAAGCGTCAAATCTTCCAAGCCATCCCATATTTCCATCATTATATCACATTCAAGAAGGTGTTTTCATGTCAGCGTACATATGTTAATAGGATGGGACCAAAACTCGAGAATATGGAATGTGATCAAGCAGTTAAAAGCATTAGTTAGTTTTAGTGGGGGTTGAAACTTGATATTCTTTTGTAACTACTCCGTCAAGTTGGCATATTACATAACATAGATCGTTTGGCCCTTTTGAACGTAACAATTAAATATAACGTATTTTGAATTCATCAAAACTAAAGCCGTCAACTTCTATGACGATCGATCGATGTTGGCATTTTCTGGGGCAGATGAGCGGGAGTGTTTAGCTGCATGGATGATCTCTGGCTCAAAGTTGTGGACAAAACACTTGTTTGTTTTTAGGAAATATCCAGAGAAACCAGCTGAATCTATATCAAATTATATTAGATTGTCCAAGTGTTTTATAATCATTTACAATGTGGGGAAATTGATGAACTTTTTTCCTTCAATGCGGCAATTGCTTGACGTCAAGTACTTGGATCATTTTAAATACGAACCCTTCCCTTCTTCAATTTAGCTGTCCACTAAAGCTGGAACATCATCTCCTAAGGTAGCAGCTATGTCAGGAGTTAATACCCTATTATCTACACGTAACATATAACATATCGATGTAAATTTTTGTTCATTTTCAATAGAAGTGACTACTAATCGGAATAGTGCATTTCATCACAGCTGACTCAACACCGACGTCATAACACTGCACGCTCAGCGACCGGACAACTCATCACCGTAACAACTCAACTCCAGCACAACTCACCCCAACCTACCCAGTGCGAGAACAACTAAACTTTGGCGTTGAACTCATAGCCTTCAAGCCGGTGTTGACTGTAGAGATTTTATAAGTTTGGCTGTTTTTCTTAGGAATTTATTAGTTACAACATCCTATTTGGCTGACTGCTGTTTCATTTTCAAGATCGAACAGATAACACTGCAGATGCAAACAGAAGACTGGACACAAAATACTCCACAATATGGAGATTCCTTACGAGGCTGTAAAAGTTGCATAGAAATTGAGATTCATTATTTTAGAAAATAATTGAAGGTTAAATCCCTTCTCCTTCATTGAATAAGTATATGAATGTAGATGGATGAATTTTATAGATTATATATTCTTTTTCACAAATATATCCAAGTGAACATTTGAGGAGAATTGCATACAATTTCCAATTAAAAAATAAATTCACGTATTAAAAATAATGATTCTTAATAAATTAATTTTATTTGTTTTTAATATGTCAAAGAAAAACTTTCGTAGTGTGCATGAGGTTGAGTTGTCGTCGCGCTGAGTAAGCATATGGTGAGATACCCTGGAGTTGATTGTCACTGAGATAAGTTGGTCGGTGTTGAGTGGGCGGTGTTGAGAATTACTGCACCAGCTATTAGTTACAGTTGAATTCTTCTTTGAACAGTTAGATGGCAGCTTACATGGAACGGCACAATGAATTCATTAATATGGAGACTTGAAGTTAATATATTAAATATTCCACAGCTCATCTATCATTCCTGCATAATCAACCTATGAAATATTCAGTGCACTCTTGAATGGTGAAAATTCTGGGATTTTGATGGCCCAAATTGTACAAATCATCTTTTCAAAGCTAGTGCTATGAATCCAGTGCCGTGATACTATCCCATTTCTCTAGAACGCATATGATAATATTTAGTTCCCTAAATTTTAGCTAAAAAATCTTACGCCAAATCACATACTAGACGTCGCAACAAATATGTCGAATTTTCTAGATTGACAATCGCTATTAAGAAGACAGTAGTGAATTAGTAGAAACGACAAAAAAGAACATACATATGTAAAATCACTGACATAAACTTCTTTATCAAATGCATATCCAAAATTACGCAATCTATTTCTTAACAAGATCACTGATTTTCTAGGACCCTATACGATTTCCTTGATGCGAAAAATATTTATCTACACATGGATTGCCCTCAGTACTGTCCTATACGATTCAGAAGCATAGCTCGTTTATAGGTAAACAAATCTAAGTCATCAATAAACGTTTTCCTCGCACTATCTGTGGTAAAGGAGAGAAACTCAGAATGTGAAATCGGGTATTTTACACATAGTGGAGCGGAGGAGGTGGATTCATACCATTCAATAGGTTATTGTCGCGAACTTTAGAAACCTGGCTGGAATTCGAATAAGGCTCTCCCATTAAATAGAAATAATATATATATATATATATATATATATATATATATATATATATATATATATATATATATATATATATATATAAGTTATAAAGAACATTGTAATCCGTATGGGTAATCCCAAGAAATCCTGACAGCTCAATGTAAATACAGAGCTAAAATTTTAAAAGAAAACAGACGACTCTAAGGTAACATTATAATACTATATTTCACTAGAACCCTTTATCGTTTTATTTCTTTTTGGGAAGTGCTATCTGATGATCCGGCGTCCTTTAAAAAGGCTCTGGTGAAATAAATTATTATAATGGTACCTTAAAGTTAAAGTAGAGTATAAATGTAATTATTTATTTAAAAATATGATTCCAACGCTACATAAGAGTTCTCATGTTTCAAAACAAGAGCCAAAAACTTCAATATAATTATTTGAATTAAATTGACTTAAAGTACCAAGCTCTGTTCCATCTTCAAGCGAATATTTTAGGGGGAATATCTTATTCTTGGAATTTACGCGTTTTATAAGCATAGACACTATTGAAATTAAAATTAATATGGTAACAGCTAGAGCAATTGTTTAAAGAAAAGGGGAGGGGCGTAAGGGTTAATAATTTGTATCAATATCTTATATATATATACACACACACACACAAAATATATATATATATATATATATATATATATATATATATATATATATATATGTGTGTAGGTAATATTAGTGGTAAATATACATACATATGCAAAGTATATAAATACCCATACATGTATATTTTTTTGAATAAAATTCCAAGAGGATAGAATCCAGGTAGTAAATATATATATATATATATATATATATATATATATATATATATGTATGTGTGTGTGTGTGTGTGTGTACTTAGCTGTGTGTGTATATATGTGTATATATGTAGGTATGTGTATATAGGTATATGTATGTGTATGTATGGATGTACATGTATGTGTATATATGTATATTTATGTATACGTATATGGATGTATGTATATGTAGATGGATGTATATGTAGATGTGTGTATATATGTGTGTGTATGTTTTGGTATGTATGTACTCATATATATTTGTATATGGGTGTATATGTACGTATATAAGTATGTATATATAGTTAGACGGATAGATACAGGGATACATTATTTGTTTAGATGAGTGCATGTAATTGTATAGAAATGTAAGGTTTTAGGTATATATGTTTATGTGCACCTATGCGTATGTTCGTATATATATATGTGGGTAAATGTGTATATATATGAAGGACTGGATGCGGATGGATGTATGCGTGTATATATGCATGTATGTGTGTGTATGTATTTGTGTATATTTTTCTTTATAATAAACAGTATTTAATAACATTTTCATTGAATCCTGTCAAAGGACGAAACTTTTCTATGAAAATTTCTCGGACATTCAGGCCGGTAAATGTTATTTAATTCTGTTTATTATAAACAGAGCATTTACTTAAATATTGTATCTATAAAAAAGAACGTTAAACGTAAAAAATGTCTTTAATATATATATATATATATATATATATATATATAAATATATATATATATATATATATATATGTGTGTGTGTGTGTGTGTGTGTGTGTGTGTATGTAAATGTGTATTTATATGCATATATATTAATATATATATATATATATGTATGTGTATATGTATGGATGTGTGCATATATATATATGCATATATGTGTGCATGTGTATGTATGTAAATGTATGTGAAAAATGTGTGTATATGGATATAGATGGATATGTGTATGTGTGGATATGTGGATATATTTATATATGCGTGTACGTAGGTATATGTATGTGTGTATGTAGGTACACGCCTATGTGCATGTATATACGTGTATATGTTATTGTGCATGTGTGTATTCGCATGTGTTTTTAAACAAAGAAATATAGGCCCTTGCTAGATTAGATAATCGTTATATTCATTTTTTATTTTTCATATGTTTATATTTGATTTGTAAACTGTAGTCGATATTAAATTTGTAAAAATTTTCTCAATTATCCAGCGGCACTTTCAGTAAATTTCCTTCAATTTTACTTTCCTTCGCCCCATCTCTCTCCCCCACCTCGTCTTTCCCTCCCTCTTATTATGATCTTCTACATTAGATCGTCTATGGTGTGTGTATGTCACCAGGAAATGTATCTTTATGCATTAAACATCCGACAACATTCAGATTTCTCTTACTTAAACCCCTTCCACTCACCTCTCCTAAAATTCTCTCTGATAAGGTTTAACCTCCCTCCCTCTCTAGTCTGTTACCCCTCATAATTACACTCTCTCTAAATTCTGTTTTTATTTCCGGAGTTGTTTTTTCTGTTTTCTTTTTGAATTTGTAGGTCTGATGAATTGGATTGCATTTACGATTCCAATGGAATAAATTATGACTATGGAATATTAGTGTTTAAGCCTTTTTATTATTATTATTATTATATATATATATATATATATATATATATATATATATATATATATATATATATATATATATATGTGTGTGTGTGTGTATAGATATATATATGAAGATTGACATTATTTAAAGAAGAGGACTTATTATTTAACATAATTAAACTTAATATGTAAATAATATAACATTTTAAGCAGTAAAAATATTAGACATGCAAAATAAATATACTATTTAAAAAATGATTAGAAATTTAAATTTTTAATTTAAAATATAAATATAAAGACATATAAAGTAGGGAATACTAATAAAATTATATATATATATATATATATATATATATATATATATATATATATATATATATATATATATATGAAAATATTTAGAAAATAGGCAAGAACTGGTTAGGTAGATCCAAAGTTCCTTAGTATTTTAGTTATTATTTTTTAAAAATAGTTCTCGATACAAATGTAGAGCATAAATATAATAATTATTTTTTAAAAAATATGATTCCAACTCGCGACATAAGAGGTCTCATGTTTCAAAACAAGAGCCGAAAACTTCAATATAATTATTTGAATTAAACTGAGTTAAAGAAAGCTCTGTTCCATCTTCAAGCGAATTTTTTTTTAATAACTTATTTAAATTGGGTAGGCGTGTGTTGGGTGTTAATAATAAGTATCAGTATAGAGTTACTTTCATAGATGTCAAGTCAGGGTAAGGTGGGGGTGTTTAAATTTGAAACGGAAGATGTTTTAGCCTAGTCTGGCTTACGTGTCTATAAAGATTTTTTTTTTTTTTTATTTTATATCTTTATGAAAGGGATTTGTGCATATAAAAACTGACGTAACTTTTGTTTTTTGACGACTTCATAAAGGGTTATCTTTTTTTAGGGTAATTAAACTATTTATTTTGGCTACGGATTAAAAATGTTATTATATTGTATGCTTGTTTTTAGCTAATCATTCAAACCATAGATTTGATGATGTTGACAAAACACCGTTAACTCATGTCTATTGTTTAATAGATTATTATTATTTAGAAACTTAATAAAGTGCAGCTTCTCATGGAGGCACAAAGGGCATGGGTCATCCAAAGTTTTACATGTTCTAGTCCTGTTTATAATTTTCCATTTTACTTTAGGTGTCCTATTTATTTCCTTCAGATGCCAAAAATATCTAGATAGGGAAGTCTGGTTTCTTTTATTTATATTGTTGAAAGAACACTTATGCTGCCTCCATCTAGCTTTAAAATCATTCTTCGTGGACCCAATGTATATCATATTAGTACTAGGCCTCTCAGTGGATGATATAGTACATTAGTATACCACAGATTTGATGCATCATTTATTTTCTAATGGGCAGTCTTCTGGGAATATATATATATATATATATATATATATATATATATATTGCTGTTATATGTATATATTCTTTCTATTCATAGCTAAGTTCAAACTGATCCGGCAAATATGACGCGGAAAAGTATCAATAAACGCTCCAAAAAATTAGACACGAGGAACTTAGATTATACAGATGACGCGGCAAATCCTTTCGCATCCTAATACAAAAACAAATAAATATAACTAAAATATATATATATATATATATATATATATATATATATATATATATATATATATATATATATATGCATTTAATTATGAGAACGATACAGGAAATAGGAGAAAACAATCATAAGAAAAATCAAAAATGAAAAACAAAAATGAGGAAAAGTAAAAATATATGTGTGTATTCATCTAGTTTGCCCCAAGCAAGGCAGTAAAAACAAATATACACATATGTATGGGAATTTTTTTAAACACAAACATTATTTGTAATTAGAACCGAAAAAGAGTAATCGGTATATCATTTAATAATGATTGACATTGCAAATAACTTTTTGAAGTTTAAATTTGGTCGGAAACGAAGTAGCCGGAAGTAAGTTCTATAAGCGAGACGTGCGACTAAATAAACAGCATAGATTTTACTTTTACTCGAACCTACATAAAGAAGAACTAATAGTATATTTTGTAAGTCTATTTGAATACGTATACCTCAGTATTTTACTTTAGTTAAACTGTCTTGCATAATAGTAAAGTATTATCTCTCGTGAAATGTTTTATCAGTGTCTATGCTTTCGTTTGTGCAAAATATTCGATTACCTTATCCTGATAATATTAAGTTGGGAGAAAATTAGTTATTTGCACATTCGTCAGACGTTATATTAGGAAAATTAAATTATTTAATTTTTCCGATTAATATAAAGATAAAATTTATGTAGAATAAGCAAGAAACAACGGATAATTTTGGAAAATATGATCAAGAAATGACGATTGCCAAATGTACACTAACACAGCGCAAAAAGAGGCAAGAAGCGGAGAGGATGAAATAAAAATAACCTACTTTACAATCTTGAGTAAAGCGTGAGACAGACAAAATTTGTAGATAAAAATCCAAAATATAAATTAATAATTTGTAGAAAAAGGGGTCGTTTGATGTCTTCATCAGCGGTAAATAATTAAAAGTTCCGAAAATACCAAAAGAAGATGTATTTCATTCTCGACGCTACGAATATACAATTATATAAAAGTTATTTAATAGGCAATCAATAAAGAGCATAATCGCATTGAATGTAGAAGTGTTCACTCTATAAGTAAACACTATCTCTATCTCTCTCTCTCTCTCTCTCTATATATATATATATATATATATATATATATATATATATATATATATATATATATATATATATATATATATATATATATATATATATATATACACGCAATTGTGTGTGTGTGTGTTTAACGACGACTGATAGTCTAAAGTATTCGGGAAGATTTAGATAATATATCTAATCAACATCATGGTGTTTGGGGTGAAATGTAAAGAGAGCGATGTTCTGAATCCATTAATTTTCCAAAGGGTCTCAGACTTAACATGGACGCCCACATCATTTGGGCTGAGGAGGCAGTGCTGCCCTTTGTCAACAGTCTGTCTACTGGAAGAACCTATGTCCGGTAAAATTAAACTGCACCATGTCACACGAGAAGGACTACCAATTTTGGCTGTCAGGCAACTTCTGCGTCCGCATTACCGCTTGCACCTGGCCACCTAATTCTTGAGACTGTAACCCTCTTGGTTAATGTGTTTGGACGCTTTTGAGCAAATCCCCAATAAATACCTTGTTACACCAAAAATGATCTGAAGTCAAGGACTAAGGCAGCATTCACCAAATTAAACAAGGAAACCATCCAGAAGAGATGCCGTAGTTTCGAAGTTGTCGGAAGGAAGTTGTTGAAGCCAATGAAGATTTTATGGAATAAACTTACTCTTTGTATTAGAAGATATTTTTGTGTAATTTAATAAATATCTCTATTAAAATGATATGTCATAGTTATTTTAATTTTTTTTAAAGTAATGTAGACAACATTTTAACTCTAGCACCCTATATACATAAAAATAATAGTATGTGATCACTCTCCAGATTATGTGAAATTTGGTATAAATTGAAATTTACTAAATTATACCATTACTTCAGAAAGTTACTTTAACATTTCAGTTGTTTTTGCCTAATAAAAGTTAGTTTTTAATGGTACTCATCGAGTTTGAAGATATAAAATTTAGGATAACCACATCTATAAAGAATATTATCTTTACAGAATTTAATTAAAGTAAACAAAGTATGCAACTTATTCGTAATTAAATTTGAAGGGTAACCTCCCCTAAATAAAATACAAACACTTGTTCTATTATATGCACGCGTTTTTGATATGTCTGTACATATGTATGTAACTATACGAGTGAAACCTGTGTGTATATGCTCAAGTATTTTTATAACTTTTAATACAAGCATAATACAACATCATCTATTTTCATAGAAGTTGTTTCTAACTTTCTGGAGACGTTGCAAATGCAATTTCGTCTTTAGTTCTTTTGTATATTCCCTGATGTAGAAACGCAGACAATTTAACGCTGATAATGTTCAGTGGGATAAAGACATTTTAAAAGACACATTAAATTCAGTTGTAACGCACCAGCGAATACTGATGGAAAAATAAAACAAATCTTCAGGAAGACGAAGAACAGCTTAGACAGAATCCACTTGGCATATTAGAATCTAGGCAACATTGTAATTCGTAGCTGTTTTCGTGTGGAATTTACTGGAATTTTGAACATAAAAACTGTATATCCTTTTAATTTAGGATTTAGATAAATGCTATTTAGTAGAGGCAAACGGATGATGTCGTGTTTTCCTTAATGTCACGCGTTCAATCTGCAAATCTCTTCTCTTTAACAAATAAAAGTGAAAATAAATATTACATATGCCAGTAGTGTTTGTATATGCATAAATATATATATATATATATATATATATATATATATATATATATATATGTTTATACATTCTTTTTTATAGACACAAATATGTAAGTAAATTGTCTGTTAATAGACAGTATTAAACAATATTTACCGGCTTTTTACTTAAATATTTGTATTTATAAAAAGAATATATAAACATAAAAATGTCTTAAAATAATAATCGGATTTTGTGCATTTCATAATATATATATTATATATTATGAAATGCACAGTATATATATATATGCATTAGTATATATATATATATATATATATATATATATATATATATATATATATATATATATGTACGTGTGTATATATATACACACACATATATACAAACATACAAACAGAGAAAAACTATAAAGAGAGAACGGAGAGATATGGAAGAGACAGGAGAGACATATATAAAGTTATATGTCCTATATTCAAAGAGATTATATATGTTTATACTAATTCCCGTTTAAATGACATTGATATATTTTTATATTCGTTGCGTAAAGACGTCATCTACTTCTATCTACCATGTTCCATCAGGAATTAACGAAAATGACCATCCATATTTTCAAGAAAGCTTGTTCCACTATACATTCAGTTAAAACTCGCTAGATTGGTTATGCATCAGTCTTCATTGTTTCCTACAATGATCAACTCTCTTTAACAGTTTAAATATAGATGGTATGTTCTTTCTCTCGTATGTAAAACTTCCTCGTTACTCTCATGTTCGGCTCACGGTATTCCCAGCATCCTTTTCAAGAAAAAATAACTGTCGATTCAAGAATCTTTATTCGTGCGGTGATTATACCATATTCCCAGCTATATTTCAGAACTTATGTTACTCAATAGTTCAATAATCATTTCGTTGCTTCTAACGGAATGTCTCTATTTCTTAATAATTTTCTTAGATTTCATACGCTCTTTGTAATGTTAATACACGGAATCTCATTAGTGACACTAATCAAAATAACCCAAACAAAACTAAACTGTTGATATATATAGAGCATCAAGATTGTTGTCATAGATCAATTACCTGTCAATCATACTAGAGCATTTGTGAGTAGAAGTTTCACCTGTCATTCAAGAGCCAAGTGAAATAAACATCTACGTATCCACGAGTTAGGAGTTTCCTTAATTAAAATTTTGGTCAAAGACAAAAATGACTATATAAATGAAATTACGGGAGACAGGCAGCTATAATAGATGACATTTATATAAAACATTTCGCTCTTCCTCTCAACCTTAACTTATTCAAATTGTGTTTAGATTTATAGAAGAAATCAACAGAAAGAAAATCACTTGAATTCCAGCCGTGCTCAACCCGCGAATCTTAGAATATATGAAAAAAAATTTTCTTAAAATTCCCCAACAAGACCCCTTGAAAATTTCTAAACTGTTTGAAAGCTCTTGGGACAATGGACACTTCGAACAGTGTTTTCACTCCCTTACACCCACCAAACGGATAAATATAAGAATGATGTAAAAATTAAATAAGAAATTAATTAGATTCTCTTGTATCTCATATGTAAAACAGACACATATGTATATATACGCATATATATGCGTAGTGTATATATATATATATATATATATATATATATATATATATATATATATAATGCGAATGTCAGTGCCTCATTGTTCTATATTTTTTCAATTAAAGGGATACACTTCTCTAACTTAAAATAGCTCATATTATATTATTAAATTTTGGATTCCCGAAACTGAAATTACTTTACGTTGATTATTTTTGTGATTTTTGCGACGAATTCTTTGTAAGATAACAAATTTTATAACTTGGAAACAAATTTGGGAATTATCGACAGAAACGCGAAATCCAGCGTAAGTCACCCAAAAATAATAGTTTGTAATGAAAGTACGGTTCTGCGCACATCCGATTGTCTTTAGATTAAATGGCGACAAAAGAATTATCGTTGAACTTTTAAAAGGAAAGCTTAAATATTAATGCTATGCTTAAATGCATCGATCAATTATGGGTTCTTCTCAAGTTTATTGTTGCCAATCTCATACGTAAAAAATAAAAAAAAATAAAAATCCGCCAGCAATGGACCAGATTGCGATCAATATTAAAATAAGGAAAACAATGAAAACAATGTCTCGTGCAAATGAAAACTCATAATAAACGGCAGCCAGGATAGCATTCAATGATTAAAATAAGAATTAGGGACTCGATGGAGTGGCATTTAGCTAATAATAGTTCTAAGAACACATAGCTGTCTATAAACGATAAGGGCATAGATAATTTTCTCACCGTTTCTCGGATGAGTCTTAATTATTTTATTACCCTTTTAAAAAAAATCCGCAATACAACCATCAACATTTGCGGTTTCTTCTTTTTTTATCATACAAAAATTTTCTCAGGTTGGAACTACTATTACCACTTCCCTTTTATATATATATATATATATATATATATATATATATATATATATATATATATATGAGATGAGGTATTATGTACACAATTTACATTATTCTGACTATTATCCTCATATTTGTTGCCATATTATCACAAAGTTTCGGCATTTGTCCTCTCAGATCTTCTTCGGTTGGTGTAGAATGATCTAGTTCCACATGACACATATAATAGATACCAGTAATTAGTTATCTCCTGTAAATTCAATTCTCTTGAACTCACAAATATTTCGGTCCTGTCACTAGTTATAACCAACGTCATTATCCACTACGCTATGTGTCCTTAATGATATCTGTGTACGAATATCTGTGATTTTACCAATGTTCATATTTCATTTTCATTATCATATCATTTTTTTACCAGATCTCATATTGCAATTTTCGTTCTTGTTATTGATTTTATCTGGCATTCCTTACTACTGGTTCCCATATCTATTCTTTTCTATGCTTGGTCGGCTCAAGATAGTTTTGTCGCCTAGCATGAGCTGATGCGTTAAGTTTACGAATTTTCCAAAGATTTTCATTGTCTATGATTTCAAACTGATTCCACAGATTGCGATGATCTCCCTTTTTCTCTCCATATGTGGTCAGCCTCGGTTGATTTTTCCACTTCCCCTCATGTTACATATTTTTGGTATACTTGAAGCCTTACCTTAAGGGGCGGCCTGTCTCACCTTTATATTTCTTTGCGCAGCTCAACGGGATGGCGTTCACACTGCCTTGTCATGTTGTCTTCTATGGAGTGTCTTAGTCGGGAGAGGTATCTTCGAAGTGTTGTCCAGCTTTTAAAGGTTGTCCCGATTTTATATGGACCACCAATCCTTTGTATCTTCTCTGATAACCCCTTGAAATAAGGCAGGCAGACTGTCTTCTGAGTGTTGCTGTCCTCCTCTTGTACCCGCCTATCCCAATTTTGGGGGGCTGCTTTCATATACCCAGGGTTGTTGTTACATTGTAGGGTAATGCATATGCTGACCAATTCATTATCTAATGCATTTGGGTCACTACTTAGGACTTTTGCTCTGTGTTGTATGCAGCGGACGATCCCTTTTCGCAATATGTGAGAGTCGAAATTGACGTACTGTTCGGAGAATGTCGGTTGACGGTATACAGATGTCTTGAACCCATGCTGTGTTCGAGACATTTGAACATCCAATAATAGGAGTATGCTGTTACTATCTTTCTCCATCATGAACAATATGGAAGGTCATATTGAGTTCACATGGTCCAGCAGAACCTGGACATCTTTGTAGTGTGGCCAGAATATGTAGGTTTAATCTACGTATCTTAACTATAGTTTTGGTCTTAGAGATATAGATTGTAATACCATTTTCTCAAAGTATTCCATGTATATATTCGCCATTGCTGGTGATAATGGCGAGCCCATTGCTAAGCCTCCATTCTGTCAATTTATGTGTTATCACATTCCAAAGTGTGTTGTTTTTGTACAGGAAATCAATATCTCCATCGGATTATCTATTGGAATACTGGTTCGTTTTGCAAGAGCTGACTGAGATTCCTCCGTGCGTAGCTTGGTGAAAAAACACACCACGTCAAAGTTCACAATCTGGCTAGACAGGATGGGGACATCTTTGATTATTTGCACGAAGTGGGCGGTTGTTTGAATATATGAAGTTTACTTTCCGATCAATGGGTCAATTATATCTACAAGGAAGCGACTCAGAGGGTTGCAACACAGTCTTTGCAACTGACAATCGGCCTGAGCGGAATACCGTCATTGTGAATCTTTGGGAGACCGTATATGTGAGGTAGCTTTGTAACGCGGCGACAGAAAGATCTACATGAATACGGAAAACAGAAAAAGGAGAAAAAGGAAATAAAAAAAAGATAGAAAGAAGAAAGGAACAAAGGAACGTTAACATTAAAATAATAAAAAAATCTATACGGAAATGTTTTACATTTAACCGAAAATGTTTGCTACATTGAACAACACTTGGTAATATTCAACGACCAAAGTTTGACATTATTTAAAGAAGCAGACTTATTATTGAACAGAATTAAACGTAATATGTAAATAGATGACCCTATTAAGAAATAAAATTTAGACATGCAAAATGAATAACTATTTCAAAGAATCCATTAGAAATTTAAATTCATAATTTAAAATATAAATAAAAAGACATAAAGTAGAGAATAGTAATATAAATTCATATACATATATATATATTGTATATATATATATACATATATATATATAAAAACAGATATATATATATAAAGAAAAAATATATATATATATATATATATAAAGAAAAAGTGATATATATATATAAAGAAAACATATATATATATATAAAGAAAAAAATATATATATATATATATATATATATATATATATATATATATATATATGTGTGTGTGTGTGTGTGTGTGTGTATATATATGTATTACGACAAACGATTTCCATACATATATTAACAAATTGATAATACACAAAATTTCCAAAATAGGGAGTTGTATTTAGTTGGTGCTTAGGTAGATATCTATGCTGTATATTATATAAGCCGTATATTTTATAAATTTATAATTAGTACCAGTTACTTTTTAAATTGTTTTTACATTACTCAATCTATTTTATGGTGAGTGCTAATCTGTTAATAATTAAATCCTGAATTGCATATAATGTATCTCTTATGATTTTAGCCTGTTGGAAAAATAATGTCCGATTTTAGAAAAAACATATTAATTGTGTTCTAATCTATCAAAAATTAAAATAATTGTTTCACAAACCAATATTACCTATCCCTAATGTATAAGTTATCCCGTTTGTAAAAGTATTATTAAATATATTTGGAAGTTTAACTCAAAGTCTTATGTTAGCATCATGTTGAACATGAAAAAAAAGAAGAGATCTGGTTACATTTTTTTCTATTCGTAAAATGTTTGGACATAATGCTTCTACACTTCGTCCAAGATTTAACTGAGTTTCTATAACATCTGCTAGCATGCATAAGTGTAAAACAAAAGGCATCATCCAAGAATGCTGAACCTCATTTGTCGTTCATGATGGGAGAGTCAACCACACACACACACACATACACACGCACACGCACACACATACACGTGTGTGTGTGTGTGTGTATTGAGAGAAATCCCTAATTTAATTATATTTTATTTAATTCATACGTCCGAATATTTTTTTCTTTTCTGGCCATATATTATATAGAAATTGTCGGAATGTTCAGCGTGTAACATGTTATACTATATGCCTATCCGCATGAAAATGCAAAAATATTGGAAGGATTATTAATGAAAAAAGTAAAAGCCAACATACAATCACATCAACTATGAACATTGGCACAATATACTGCGAGTGATTTGAAAAAAATATTACTATAACAAGATACACACATAAAATATATCTATATCTATCTATCTATCTATCTATCTATCTATCTATCTATCTATATATATATATATATATATATATATATATATATATATATATATATATATATATATATATATATATATATATATATATATATATATATATATATATATATATATATATATATATATATATATATATATATATATATATATAAACATATATGTTCAGTTGAAGTACAAATAAAAAGCTATATAAGGAAACATTCACATATAAAAAAATCAGAAAATTTCTACATTATTTATGTACAGAAAAGAAAAAAATATAAGAACACAAAAAATTAATAAGCCAGACGGTTATCAGTCGTTTTTAACGAAACTATATATATATATATATATGTGTGTGTGTGTGTGTGTGCGTCTTTATATTTTTATTTATCGATGTAACATATTGCATGAATTTATTTCACCTCCTCTTCTCAATGAATGCATTAATTCCCCCAAGTAAACTTACATCTAACTGTTCAAAGACATCTTCAAAGGAACTTCTTACGACGAGTCTTGAAAATGGAGAAATTTATCATGTTTTCACGTACCAGCAGTAAAAGAGTTTAGACTCCATTATTAGATATATTGCTAACATGTCTCTTACTATCTATCGATATCTCTGAAATGAGTTCTTATGAATCTATGCATTATTACGACTGTTATCCTCATCTTCATTGCATTCGTCACAACGTTTCGTCCGTTGCATTCCACGCTCTTCATCAGTTGACAGCAATTTCGAAACAGACCGTTTTTTAACTCCAAACGGGTAAAGTTTTCTAGTTCCACGTGCCATGTCTTTCCGCATGTCTCAGTTATTTCAGTTTAACTCAACTCTCGAAGGTTTTTGGTTCAACACTACTGTGGCCTGCTATTGAATTCACGAATCTTTGGGGCTAGTAAATATGAAGATGTGGTTCAACATTTAACAGACACCTCTTACGAATAAGCCAACCCATACAGGAGAACATGTCTAAGGTCAGTGTGCACGCCAACTCGTGTAGCTGTGGTAAAAATTATAAAGGAGAAACAGAACGCTCATCAAGGTAAGACAGAAAAAAAAACATCGTAAAACTGGTAAAATGATGGGAAATGGGGAAAAAGAGGCTTATGTTGCGATATATGGCGGGAAAACAGTGATCATCGCCCCCCCCCGTGCGATGAGGTTGAAATAAGAGACGGGAAACATCAGTTTAAATATGAAAACTTAAGTAATCAGTACATATGATCGCCTGAGACGACCAAGCATAGGCATGACTACCATAGGGAGACCATTAGTAAGGAGAGGAAACCAATGAATAAAAACATACAAATTGCAGTATAAGATCAGGTAAAGAAAATATGCAATAACGGAAAAATTGCTGTATGAGCATTGGTAAAAACGGTTGCGGAGACATTACGTTTATAAATCCCAGAAATTCATAGAGAGATTTGCACAAATATACATACACCTGTGGATAAAGGCGCTGGATAGATCCACTGAGTACACCCAATGGTTTGTGCATTCAATGCCATGCCACATGAAAATTAAACTATTGTCTGAAGTATGATGACATCCTATCCATTGCGGATTACAGTTTTGACGAAGAGGATGAACAGGCATCTTTGAATTATCAGATATCAAGAAAAAAACAATGCAGATGTTAGTAAGTGTCGATATTAATGAATGCATGATGTCACAGTTCTCACCTACCTTTTTCATAGTCAGCCTCTGACCTTTTCAACACACTCGAATATATATATATATATATATATATATATATATATATATATATATATATATATATATATATATAATGGAATATCCTGTTGCTACCGCATATGTATTTTCAGCAAATAATAGCATAAACAATAAATACTTATCGAGATATGCCAGTCTTATGCAGGCAAAACCACATTGTATACAATGCCGTGTGTTACAAGACAATTCCTCCTCTTTTAATGTAAGCAGTTTACTGTATCCTCTTTTCCCTCTTAGGTGATATATTCGAAAAATTCAAATGTGTAAAGGTTTTAATGCCATTGTGACAATATACACTGCAACGCATTCTATAATATACAGCCACATTTAGGGCACCCCGAGGTGGTGTAATGGTTAGAAAGCTTGTTTTGCAATATCAATTACGACTGAGTAGTGAGTTCAATCCACAATGGGTACCCCATACTTTCGGCCTTGTGCAACATCTAAGCCGGGCTTAGAAAATCATTGGGGTCACCTCGACGTGACGTACTGGTTAGAAAGCTTGTCTTGCTACATCAATTACGACTGAATAGTGAGTTCGATTCTTACTGGGTGACCCATACTTTCTGCCTTGTGCCAGCTCTAAGCTACGCTTAGAAAATCGCTACAGCCACTTTCAACAACAAATTACCTCAAGGATATTGCAAACTTTGTCATTGATTTCTTGCCTTTGTTATGCGGCTCAGTAAATGGGTTTACATGTGGATATTTCTTATCTATCTGTTGCCTCATTTGCTGACATGACTGGCAAACTGGGATATCCCTCCCTTGGTAAAATTTTGATCAACTATCAATTCTGGTTAAGACGTTTCTCCACTTGTCATAATAACATTAGGTAAGATTAAAATATCCTGAGCAATATTAAAACACAAAAGCTTTAAAATATAAATAGGAACACGATATTTGATTGGAAATAGACCACCGAACTTGTTATTCCTTTTATAGGCAAGTAACGTGCTCATTTGATGAACCCATTTTAAGCGATTTATATAGCATTAATGTACGAAGTTGCTTCGCTATTTATTTAATATCTATTGGCAATTTTCCCTAAACATAATCGGATATTATTTCAAAATATGAATCTGAGTGAAAACAGTTCCGTACAAACCTCATTACTTTAAAATAATAATCATTTTTTTTTTCCATTTTTTTTCTATTCTTTGTTCCTAAACAGATTTGACGACGTGACGTTACCGGTCCCCAGCGTTTGAGAGATGTGTGTCTCAGTTGCTTAGCGCATATCTGATTAAGACATTTCCGCCATCAATATTAACAGCCTTAATTCAATACAAATTTAACCAGATTTTTTATTTTGTGCGTTCTTTTTAAATTTATGCTTGCGCTATTTTTTTTTTCTAAATGCTTTTCGCTAATCATGAAAACGCATGCAAATATTTAGCAAACGAATGACATAATCGCTGGCGATAAATTGATTTTCAGTTCAGCCAAGAATTTCCAGAAATTTTAAAAATATACAAGAGCAGGCAAAACTAAAACAAAAAACAAACACATAAAACATGCTCACTAACTTTATTTTTAAAGACGATTAAGGCAAGGAAGTTATTAATTTTTAATGGTACCCACTTTTGACCGTTAGTATTTCGGTTTCTTTTGTAAAGGTGCAGCGATAAAAAAAAAAAATGGTAATCATGATTTACGTGTAATTAGTACGGATGCCTAGGCCGGAAAACATGTTATTAGATATTTCATTTTAAAAAAAAAAAATCAGAATTATTGAAATATCTAGCGCAACCAAAGAGTGTTTAGTAATTTCTAAAAAAAATTTTTTTCTAAAATATAGAATATTAAATTACGTTTTCAAACTGAGATAACAGTTAGAGAAAAGTGCCGATTGGTCACTTTTAATACTGGCCATAATTACAGTTGACAAAAAGTAAATTTTATTTTATCTAAGTGTGACCTAATTCGTTGATGTTCGTACATTTATGTGTTCCTACAGAACATTGGCGATCATGGCCCTCCATGTTTTCCGGACTTTTGTAGCTCTTAATAAATATTATTTTTTCTGCTATCTCTCTTAAACCCTGTAGCGTTATCCATTTACTCAGACTCGTTAACTAGATTCCTCTGTTCCTCTACCATTCGTTATGTCCTGTATGTGTCAAGATTTGCATATCCACTTTCCTCATTATGTTCCTTGAAAATTTTAACTTTCTCTTTCTAATGCGAAATATATGTGTCACTTTTGTTTCTATTTTCTTGAAAACTTTCTCGTTATACGCATGATCCGTACTTGATATTCTCAGAATCCTCCTATAGAACCAGATTGACACATATTTTCTTAAATCTTTGATTAAATTGATCAGTATTAGCTGTCAAAAAGGAAAACTGATATTTAGGTTCCGTTTCTTCGTATCTTGCCAAGCTTTTGAAAGACGTATTTCGCTATCGCAATGCACTTTCGTATGTTTTATATCTTATTTCCCGTCCTCTGTGTTAACATTTTTTTAAGAACTACTGTTAATACATATATTTTGCAGATATCATTAATTGCCTGTAATAAAGTAAACATTTTCTTATTTAAGTATTCGTTAATACCTCTAAATATAGCATATCCGGAATAGTATATATATATATATATATATATATATATATATATATATATATATATATATATATATATATATGTAACATAGTAAAACAAATAAATAAATAAGTGATTTTCTGAGAAATAAAACATAAAGAAGGAAAAGGTTACACACTTTAGAATTCTCAGGGAAGTCCAGGAAGATATATTTACATATTAAATGATTAAAATCAGAATGAAAACTATGGACAAACGTAAAACATAGTAGACATATCAAACAAGAAAATATACATGCCTGAAAACAAAGAATGTAAAGTATCAGGAGAGAAAAAAAACTAATAATGTTAAATAAGAATATTGTAACGAAAATTAAGAAATGCAACCAACAATGAATAAATGAATAATCATCATAGAAAATAATATTATTGTTTTATTTTTACTCATTCATGTAAAGATAAATGCATATATTCCATACTAGTGCACAATCATGTATCTGTCAAACTCGACGTAATTGACATTGAATAAAGCATATATCGACAAGTGTTGGAATATCATTATTAAATAAATTAGCAGCCGAAAATACAGGATTTTATCAAATAATATCTGTTACCAGGACATTCCCATTATTTCCACATTATATCTTCTGTTCCTTAATCATTTCCCTGAGGATAAGCCATAAAGCCAATAAGAAGCAATGGGTTACATGGTGTAAAATAATATAAGAAAAAAAAAGAAGATAGTATATAATGATTGACATTGATCTTTAATTTTGAAAATCGAAGTTGAATGTATAGCAAGACGCCGGAAGTGAGTTCTCAAAGCGATATATAAAAGAAAAAAAATACTTTTAAGCAATTTAACTTACGGTTATATCAAGCAATTTCAATTGTACAGTGAAGCGAACTAGACGCCAATCGATTACAGCGCTTAATTTTTTTAAAGGTGAGTTACAAAAGTGTAAGGGTCGTCGAATCAATTATCTTGAGAATATTTATAGAAATATAAAATTCAAACTTTTATTGTTTTACAGACTCAGAACGTGTTGATGATTGTCTTTGGAAGATAAATGTAAACGGACATTGACTTTCTCGAGAGAATCAGAGGAAACATCTGTATCTTTCGCCTCTAATGTGGGAGATTGTATCTCATAATCTTCGTTTATATATATATATATATATATATATATATATATATATATATATATATATATATATATATAGATAGATAGATAGATAGATGTATATATAATTTTAAATACACGCACACACACACACACATATATATATATATATATATATATATATATATATATATATATATATATATATATATATAAATTACAATCTAATTACGTTATAACATCACTACAAAAATAACCACTATTTTTAATATTTCCGGTTTCCTGTAAACAGATAGTGTTGCAACAAAATAAATTGTATTTAAAGATATCAAAAAACAGCCTCTACCACCACCGGAGTAAATGTTTTTACATAAGATATAATGCCCAATCAAGTTACAAGTATACAGTGGATCCTACATATAATTAATGCTTTAACATAAGTATTAGATTTTATAGGAAATCCGGATAAACACTTAATCTACAATATTTTGTAATTAAAAAAATAAAATTTACTTATATTTGTGACACCATTTAGGGATGCAAGAAAAATGAAAGAAAAGAAGGGAAAGAAATGAAATTTTGATAATGAAAAAGGGTGAAGGGTTTCATTGTCATTGTCGAGAATTATAAATAGATAAAAAAAATAACAGTGTCGTGGTGGCGAAGTTATATTATCAGAAAAATGGCGAAGCCATTCCATCGTATCAGTGGTTGGCGTCGAGAAGTGAATGCGTCTGTTTGGACCAGACACTTGGTTGACAAGTTCCAGATCGGCTAGCTAAATGTCGATGGAAAGATATCGTTAGACAAGGTAACTGGGTTGTGTTAGAATCTGGTGGTGACAGCAAAACTATTTCATCGGAAAAGTCGGATGTGTTTCGCTAGATGACCACCCACTTGATAATTGGCGAAAATCTGATTGACGAAGTCCAGAGGAAAGTGACGTTGGGATAGGAATTGAAATTATCACACTACGGGTCGTATTGTTCTGTTGGCGGCCAGAGAAGAAGAGAGATAAGAAAAGAAAGAAAGGAAATAAAAAAAGAAAAAGAGGAGTATTTTTTTCTTTGAGCAAGATATTTTTTTAAGAAACAAGGCTAGTCTGGTCACACCCACACTGTTGATCGGCCATTGGATGAATGTTAACGAGAGTCAGGCGGAGGTGATCATGTAATGCAGAGGGAAAACCTGCAACCACCCATTAAAGAGGATAGGTATGAGATGTTACTGCGAAGAAGTAGGAAAATCGTTGACGCCCTCTGAGTGTATGGTAAGAGAAGACTTCCAAAAATGGAAATAATCAAATTTTCCTGACAGAAAACAAAAAAAATGGGATTCTGGATTTGAAATTGTCAGGGAACCTCAAAGCCCGACAAAGCCCACCCCGATTTTGGTCGGCGTCCATATAGGCAAAGTCGCAGTGAGCGAAAATCAGTTCAGTTCCAGTTTTCCAGAGTTTCCAGTTCGCAGTTGAAGTGGGTCCGCCTCGCATAGCTGACTAAGATTCGCGCAACTTCCGAACTCATCTTCAATCCAAGAACAATTTATTTTTGAAGAGCGACTTAGATTCACACCACCAAAACAAGTTTTACGACTATCGCCTGAAGACACACCAAGAACCAGTTTCTTAAAGAACAGACAACTTAAGATGTTAAGACTCGCCTAACAAAAACAACGTGTCACTAATCCATATAGCGGGTCGGAAGATAGATGCAGTCCTATGTATCCAGCAACCAGATATAAAGTATTGTTATCCTTTTTTTTATACCTTTGAATTTTTTGAGTTATTATTTTATTTTCTTTTACACATATTTTTGCGATACCACACTTATTCGAACTCAACTTGCATTACGGCCCCGACGACTGATTGATTTCGTCTGCCTAAGATCAATTCACAACGTGGGTAGGCAGACTGGAGATCAAAGCAGTTACTTCGGTATCCAGACGTTGGAAGCGAGTTGGGAACGATGAGGCTGATATCGAATCTAACCAGATTCCCATCCGAATCACCAAAGGTTAGAACGTTACATTTTGGTGCCGCGACCAATACCAAGCCATTTGGTTGTCACAGGACGGGATAGCACGACTGACGCAGACAGGCGGACGCCACGTTTGGAGCAGCGACACCCGAACGAAGCAGCGAAGAACGAGCAAGGCTGGGGGACGTCATATATTAAATTCTAAATGTAACCACGCATCATGTTTAGAAACTAGACATTTATTGAAAGAAAAACGGAGAACTTATGTGTAAACAATCATGTATTTTTCTGAGAAATAGATTAAATTTTTCTCCCTAATCTGAGTGGAAGTAAGAGGTGACATATATATTGCTAAATAATCAGTTTCATTCACAGGGTCCCGTTGATAGGCTAAGTTGACAAGGGAGAAATGTTTATTTGTAACTAGGCATTTATACATCACGTCATAATAGACAAATACATAAATATGCTTGATTATATGAGTAGGCAAATATACGAGCGACAAACAGGTTCATAAGATTCAATCTTCTAATAAAACTGTAGAGACAATGCAAACTTCCCGTTAAAATTGTACAAACATTAATAATCGAAAACGTAATGACAAAAATGATTTTTGACTTACAAATAATATTACATCTTTATAACCAACATTCTATCTAGCTAGGAAACTAGTTAAAGGTAATTTATACCTGCAGTTAAAAGGGGTCTCTTTCCTTTGATTTAAAAGTTACATCTCGTCATTAACTCTAAATATTTCTAGTTTTTCAATGAGACAAAGATAACATGGTGTATATAAAGCGTTACAGGTAAGAGTTCATCCAATTAATTTCCATTGAACAATGGAAGTTTTGTTTTTCTCCTTTAATCACTAGTGATATTTGGACAGCGAAGTAACATGTTCATGAGAACAAACTTTGATTTAAAAAAAATGATGGGCCAACGGAATTTAAATAGTATTAGTTCTGCTAATTGTTATGGTTCGGTTCTTTGTACCACGGTGATAGTCCCAGCTAGAACCAATAACGAAGAACTCGAAGGCGGATAAGGAATAACACAGATATATTACAAAGAGGAATATATACAGTGAAGTAGAAAGGGTTAGTACGAACAATCGACTGACTGACTCCTGACGGACTTCACTCCAGACTTCAGACTGAACTTCTAACTTCAGACGGAACAGTATTTAGTCACCCCGCCACGAGGGCATCATGTGGCACAAAGCCGGTTTAACGTGGGATCTCCGAGTCCGTGGGCTCGGCCAAAAATATGCCCTTTGAACCCGTATAAACGGGTTCAGGGTCGGTTTACCTCCCCGAAAGAGACTCCGCCCTTCGGCGTAGCCTCGTTCGGGTTCCTCCCCGCCCGAAGTCAGAGAGATCAACCGATCAGCCCGACTTCGGACTGAAAGGTGTTTAGTCACCCCCTCAGGAGGGCATCATGTGGCACAAGGCCGGTTTAACGTGGGCTCACCGAGCGCGTGAGCTCAGCCAAAAATGTTTTTTGAACCCGTACAAACGGCGTAGTCTCGACAGGTTTCTTCCTTGCCGGAAGGCAGAGAATTTAACCGATGAGCCGGTCAGCCGGTCGCCCGACTTCAGACTGAACGGTATTTAGTCACCCACCCCTCCACGAGGGCATCATGTGGCACAAGGCCGGTTTAACGTGGGCTCGGCCAAAAATATGCCCTTTGAACTCATATAAACGGGTTCGGGGTTGGTTTACCTCCCCGAAAGAGACTCAGCCCTTTGGCGTAGTCTCGTTCGGAACGCATAGAGTTCAACCGATCAGATGGTCAGCCGGTCGCCCGATTTCAGACTAAACTTCCTGCTTCCTCTTAAGGAGCAGTATTTATTACGTATGGAATAGCCCATTATGTTCCTATGGGTAAGGTCCCATAACGCTAATATAGAACGTTTTAATATTCGAGTTTTCAAGTGAAGAAATGTTACTAAGATTGGCCAGAGAACTAGTTTGGCAATCGTTTTGTATTGCGCAATTATTGTGATTCCTATTTGCTACATTGATTAAAAGAGAAAATAATTCACCGAGACAGAAATTTCTCGAAAGTGACCTGGTCGTTTTTTCAGACACGGCAAATTTTCATCCAGTCTCTTACAATATATCACCATTTTTGGAAGATTGTCTCTTGCTGCGATAGGCATTGATGCCAACACACAGCGAGAATCATCAGGCTATGAAGATTGACCAGAACATTGCGTTTAAGCATAAAACAAATTCTCATCGCTGAGAGCTGAGCTCAATATCCTCTTTTATATTTACATACGCTTTATCCATGACATTGAACACATTAACCCATACATATCGCATACATGAGGACGTGATGGCTTTAACTGTATTGTGACTAATGCTATTGTTTGATTAGTTCAATGAATTTGCCTGCCTAGGACTCCCACAACGGACATTTAAGGGAAAATTGGTAAACATGTTCCCATGAGTAAATTTATGTTAGTGAATAGGACGTAACATAACGCTAAACCCACTACTCATCAAAATCTGTCCTAGCACAAAAGGCAAAATAAAGTTTGAAATTAATAGACTCCAATTGATCTTCAGGTTTTGTATAATTGTTTCCCTCTACTAGGATGATTTTATAAAGAGAAGCAGTTGTACTTCAGCATCAAATGGGCCCTAAAATGACTAGCAGCCCCTCACAATTTACATGCCTATTATTCCGACCTATATATGCAATTAATCCTATAAACAAATATCCATTTAGGATTTTCAACTGAGAAATTAAGTTTTCTCTATATCGGCATAAATTTATCTGTGGAATATAAACATACTAACAAGATTCAGAAAATGTCCATATATTATTCGCGAAGTATAGCAACTATTGGCCAGTAATATATTTAGTTTACCTTTAAATTATCCTTCCGCTTGTGCAGTTAAGCGTGGTGGGGAGACATGGTAATCTCTCAGCTGCAAGACGAGAGGCCTGGTGGAGAGTTATCTCGTGTGATCTGAGAGTGTCTGCCATTGAGTAACCTCTGGCGTCTTATTGGTCTCTCGCTCTCTCTCTTTTCGCTCTCCAGCCAGTGTACCTGAGGGGGTTATGCTGGTTTGTTGATAGGCATATTAGTGCAATATCGGAACCACTTAATTCTCTGTCGTTCGATGTCTTGTATGATTTCTATTGCCCCTACCATATCTTGTCCTCGTGATGAGAGGTGGAAACAGGTAATGCTGGCCAACGGGAAGTTGAGATTGTTTTAGCAGGCCGACAGTGAATAAAAAGAAAACAAACGGACTGATCAAGGCGGAAAACAACCGGAGAGGAAAACGAACATTTATCTAAGGCCCGCAATATAAATGCTATTAAATCGTCTTTAAACATTAATTAAATTTCTCCAGAAGTACTAACACGGGGAAATATACTGACTAAACTATAAAAATAACTTTATTACGAATATTCTATTAAGTGATATAGTAATATATCCAGTATAAAAATAAAATTAAAACACATTTTATAATGAATATTATATTAATTGAAAAGAATATTTAACGTTTTTCAGGCAACATTTTTAAAATTCTAAAATTAATATTTATCAGAAAATGAGAGAATGAAAAACTGAATATTAAAGACATTCTACCTCATGCATATAGATATAATATTAATTATTGAAATACTTTGAACTCGATTCTCACAATATTTTTTCAACATGGATATGATTTCCCGGCAAAAATATTGCTAGAAAACGTTGCACAAAAATATAAAGTGTATTTCATTAAGATAGATCAAAGTTAGCAGTAAATCAATTAGTGTTATTTCTGAAAATGTATTTATTTCTCTATTGGATCATGTTATTTAAGTCATGAAAAACCATGTGTGAGAAATAATATCTGCAATTGTCTGCCAAGGCGTCGGCGGCACACCTCCACTTGATGGTTAAAATTTTTGATGAAGTCTCTTCATATTTGCTCCTCGATCTCAACAATATGCCTTTTATCTCAACCTTCAGCTGTTGAATCGTTGGCTTTTTGGCATAGCCATTACTTTTAAGCTGACACTCAAAGGAAGTAATCTAAAGGCATCAAGTGGCACGATGGTAGTGTTCAATTTACTTAGCTATTTCGAGAGAAGATGCGAACTCTTCTTCTCTTTCTTCTCCTTGCATTTCTCCTTGACCATCCATTTTCGACCATATTCCATACCTTTACCACGTTGTTTGATTGTCAATCTTTTAATAATTTCAATAAAGTTTCATACATAAAAAAATTATATTCTCTTAAACTAAAAAAAAATTCCTATAGACGAAACACTCGGATTTAAAGAACATTCAGACAATATCTTCATTCTCATCAACAGTAAAGAAAAAAATATAAGAACATAAAAATATTAAGAGACGCAGACCCTTAGCAGTAGTTTTTTTTATAGACACTATATATATATATATATATATATGTGTGTGTCTGTGTGTGTGCGTAAGTGTGTGTGTATGCGTGTGTGTCTGTGTGTAACTTTGTATTTATCGATGTGACATATTATACACATTCATTTCACCTCCTCTTGTCAAAGAATTAATTAATCCCCGCCTTGTAAACTTGCATCTAACTGTTCAAAGAAAATTTCAAATTAAGTTGTTCCGACGACTATTGAAAATGGACAAGCGACGAGATATTCCATTATATATATATATATATATATATATATATATATATATATATATATATATATATATATATATATATAATGGAATACCCTGTTGCTACCGCATATGTATTTTCAGCAAATAATAGCATAAACAATAAATAGATATCGAGATATGGCAATCTTATGCAGGCAAAACCATATTGTATACAATATCGTCTGTTACAAGGCAATTCTTCCTCTTTTAATGTAAGTAGTTTACTGCCTCCTCTTTTCCTTCTTAGGTGATATATTCGAAAAATTCAAATGTCTAAAGGTTTTAATGACATTGTGACAATATACACTGCAACGCTTTCTATAATATACAGCCACGTTCAACAACAAATTACCTCAAGGATATTGCAAACTTGGTCATTGATTTCCTGCCTTTGTTATGCGGCTCAGTAAATGGGTTTACATGTGGATATTTCTTATCTATCTGTTGCCTCATTTGCTGATATGACTGGCGTACTGGGATATCCCTCTTTTGGAAAAAGGTTAATCAACAGTCAATTCTGCTAAAACGTTTCTCCACTTGTCATAATAACATTAGGTAAGATTAAAATATCCTGAGCAATATTAAAAAACAAAAACTTTAAAAATATAAATAGGGACACGATATTAGATTGGAAATAGACCACAGAACTGGTTATTCATTTTATAGGCAAGTAACTTGCTCATTTGATAAACCCATTTCAAGCGATTTCAATAGCATTAATATACGAAGTTGCTTCACTATTTAAGCGAATAATGGCAATTTTCTCTAAATATAATTAGATATTATTTCAGAATATGAATCTGAGTGAAAACAGTTCCGTACAAACATCATTACTTTAAAAAAATAATAATTTATTTTTTTCCATTTTATTTCTATTCTTTCTTCCGAAACAGATTTGACGACGTGACGTTACCGGTCCCCAGTGTTCGGGAGAAGATGTGTGTCTCAGTTGCTTAGCGCATATCTGATTAAGACATTTCCGTCATCAATATTAACATCCTTAATTCAATGCAAATTTAACCAGATTTTTTATTTTGTGTGTTCTTTTGAAAATTATGCTGCCGTTTTTTTTCTAAATGCTATATGCCAATCATGAAGATTCATGCAAATATTTAGCAAACAAATGACATAATCGCTGGTGATAAATTGATTTTCAGTTTAGCCCAGAATTTCCAGAGATTTTAAAAATATACAAGAACATGCAAACCTAACACGTAAAATAAACACATAAATCATACTCACAAACTTTATTTGTAAAGATGATTAAAGCAAAGAAGTTATTAATTTTTAATGGTACACACTTTTGGCCGTTAGTATTTCTGTGTCTTTTGTAAAGGTGCTGGGAATAAAAAGTGGTAATCAGGATTTACGTGTAATTAGTACGGAAGCCTAGGCCGGAAAACAAGTTATTAGATTTTTCATTTAAAGAATATAAATTTCAGCTTTATTGAAATATCTAGCGCAACCAAAGAGTGTTTATTAATTCCTAAAGAATATTTTTTTCTTGAAATATAAAAGATTAAATTTGCTTTCAAGCTGAGATATAAGTTGGAGAAAAGTGCCATTTGTTCATTTTGTTTTATATTGGCCATATTTACAGTTCAATTTTAATTTAACTTAGTGTGGTCGCTAATTCGGTGATATTCTTATTTTCCTGTGTTCCTGCAGAACAATGGCGAACATTGTTCTCCATGATTTCCTGTCTTTTGTAGCTATCAATAAATATTATGTTTTTGCTATCTCACGTAAACCCTGTAGCATCATCCATTTGCTCAAACTCATTAAGTAGCTTTTCTCTGTCTCTGTCGCCTCCGGAATGTCCCGTACGTGTCAAGATTTGCATAGCCACTTTCCTCATTATGTTCCTTGAAAAATTTAACTTTCTCTTTCTAATGCAATATATATGTGTCACATTTGTTTCCATTTTCTTGAAAGTTTCCTCGTTGTGCGAATATTCAGTCCTTGATAATCTCAGCATCCACCTGTAGGACCAAATTTCTGGAGACACATATTTTCCTACATCTTTCATGAAACTGTTCAGTATTCTCTTTCATAAAGGAAAACTGATATTCACGTTAAATATTTTGTTTCTAGCGATATTTTCCTATTTCTTAATATCTTGCTTAGCTTTTGGAAGACTTATTCCGCTATCGAAATGCACCTTCTTATTTTTGGTATCTCATTTCCCGTTCTCTATATTAAATTTTTTTCAAGAGCTACTGTTAACACATATAACATACAGCTATCCTTCACTGCTTGTTTTTTATTAGTTAACTACTCGTTAATACGTCTAAATATAGATTATCGGGAACAGTATATAAACACCTGTGTAAGAATTGTGAAACAAAGTAAAACATTATTAGACTCGTGATTTCCCGACAAATAAAACATAAATGAAAAGTAAAGACATTTTAGAATTCTCAGTGAACTTCACGAAGAAGCATTTACATAATAAATGTTTAAAGTCAGAATGAAAAAAATGGACAAATGTAAAACATAATAAAAAATACAAACAAGGAAAAGAATTAGAAAATAACAATATACATAAGTAAAAACAAAAAAAATGTAAAAAATCAAACTGGAAAATGTAATAATGTTAAATATAAATATTTTAATGAAAATTAAGAAATGGAAAAAAATGAAAAAATGATTAATTATCACAGAAAATATTATTGTTTGATATTTACTCATTCATATAAAGAAAATATATATATTTCATAGTACAGCACAGTCATGTATCTGTCAAACTCGATCTAATTGACTTTGAATAAATTATATATCGACAAGTATTAATATATAGTCATTAACTAAATTAGCTGCGCAAAATACAGGATATTATCTAATAATATCTGTTCTTAGATCATTCTCATTATTCCCACATTATACCTTCTGTTCCTTAATCATTTACCCTGAAGATAAGCAATAAAGTCACTAAGATGCAATGGGTAAAAAGTAATATAAAAAATGAAGACAGAATATTATGATTGATATTGAAGTTTAATTTTTATAATCCAAGTTAATTGTATAGCAAGAGGACAGAAGTGAGTTCCCAAAGCGAGATGTACAAAAAATATTTGAAAGCACTTACGGTTACATCATTTCAGTTCTACAATGAAGAGACCAAGAAGCCTATCTATTACAGCGCTTATTTTTTTTTAAATTTGAGTTTCCAAAGTTTGAGGATCTTCAGATCAATTAACTTGAGAATATTTATAGAAAATATAACTTTTATTGTTGTGCAGACTCAAAACGTGTTGATAATTGTGTTTGGAAGATAAACCTGAGCGTAAATTCACCTTCTTGCGAGAGTCAAAGATAATATCTCTATCTTTCGCCTGTATTGTGTGGAGATTATATCTCATCAGCATCTCCGTTTATATATATATATATATATATATATATATATATATATATATATATATATGTGTGTGTGTGTGTGTGTGTGTGTGTGTGTGTGTGTGTGTGTGTGTGCAGATATGTAGAAAATAGGAAAGAACACGTTAGGTAAATAATCCGAAGTTTTTTTTAGTATTATTCTCCATACAGAAGTAGAGCTTAAATTATGATTATTTTTTTAGAATTATTTTTTATGAATATTTTTTTATTTAATTTTTAATTATTTTTTTTTAATTATGGTCAAGAAAGGAATCATATCTTTAAAAATAGCGAAGGAATCATATTTTTGTTTAATTATATATATATATATATATATATATATATATATATATATATATATATATATATATGACGTCGTCGTCCCCGGTCGCAGCGCCAACTGTGACGTTCTATCCTGATCTAACACGGCGCCAGTTGTGACGTGGCCGTTCCAGGGTCCTATCCCGGTCACGACACCAGTTGTGACGTCCCTAAACAGCACCAATTGTGACGTCTTCGCCGCGGCGCCAGCTGTTCGCTCCTCGCTGCTCCGTCCGGGTGTCGCTGCTCCAAACGTGACGTTCGCCTGTCTCGTCAGGCGTGTTGTCTTGTACTGTGACGACCAACTGGCTTGGTATCGGTCGCGGCACCCAAATGTGACGTTCTAACCTTTTGGTGATTCGGGTGGGAATCTGTTTAGATTTGATATCAGCCTCGCCGTTCCCAACTCGCTTCCAACGCCCGGTTACCAAGGTAACTGCACTGATCTCCAGTCTGCCTACCCACGTTGTGAATTGATCTTAGATAGACGAGATCAAACAGGGGTTGGGGCCGTAATGCAAATTGAGTTCAACGGGGGTGATAACACACAAATATGCATAAAAGAAAAGAAAATGAAAACTCAAAAAGTTCAAAGTATCAAAGAAAAAGGTAAAAACTTTATGTCTAGTTGTTTGATACATAGGACTGCATCTACCTCCCGACCCGTTCTGTGGATTGTGACACGTCGTTTTCGCTAGGCAAGTTTTAACGCTTCAAGTTGTTTGCTCTCGAAGAAATTTGTGTTTCGGTGTGTCTCTGGACGAAAGTCGAAAAAACTTATTTGGTTGGTCTGGTTCTAAGTCGCTCTTCAAAATAATTGTTCTTGGTGTAAGAGGAGTCCGAAATTTTGCGTGAATCTTGGTCAGCTATCTTGAGGCGGCTACAACTCTGGAAACTGGAGCTCGAAAAGATTTCTGCCTGTTGGGGCCTGGCTTTTATTGACGCCGACAAAAACCGGGTTGGGTGTGTTGGCGTCGGGGAGTTCCTCGATAATTCTAAATACATATCAACCTCTTTTATTTCTGGTTAGGGATTTTCCACTCTTTTCCATTTTTGGTAACATTTTTTCTCTCCCACTTTCTCACCATGCTTTTGAGGGGCGTGAACTGCCCTCCCCACTTCTTCGTAGCGCCTTCTCATACTTATACTCTGGATGGGGGCGTCGACAGCCTTCTTCGTGCGTCACGTGATCACTCTCGGCCAATGAGGTCTTGGTCGGGTATCTTTCCTCCTCCTTCGTGCGTCATGTGATCACCACTTGACCAATGACGTCTTAGTCGGGCGTGAACAACCCGCGGCTTTCTTTCGAAAAAAAAAATACCTTGCTTAACTAAAAAATTAATTATCTCTTCTCTTTCCTTTTTTTTTCTTCCTTTCAAATCGCCGTTATCATGAACGGATAATATGACAACTCTTTGTTCAACACGTGGCGTTTGTCAAGCAGTTTATCGCTAATTAATCAGATGGTTGGTTTTCCGACATGGTCTCAGAAAAGAATTTTCTCCAAGTTTTCAGTTGGTCTGACGTCTCCAAGGAAGAAATAAAAAACATTTCTTATTCCATTCATTTTCCTTCGGTTCATGTGTCTGATAACAAAATTTTATTATCGCAGGGCAAATGTTTGTTTTGTCGAAAAGAGTTTAGTTAGTGAGTCTGCTTGTGTGGGATTTTAATTTTCCATATGTAGCTAAGGCTCCGTAGCTACACCTGTGTTTTGTCAATTATCAAAATCTAACGTTTTCAAGTGGACTTTCTTTGGCGAACATTTCTTGATAACACAATTCCATTCGCGCAGGCCAAATAGGAAAATCGGTCAATGATTGCTCGCAGGTGGCCTTTATTTTTCATATCTGTCCAAAGTCTTTTTTAGTCGCCTGTTTCTTGTCGTCACTTATCGAAATAACATTTTCGCTTGAATTTTTCCCTTGGCCGGTGGTCTGTGTTTTTATAATAAGATGCCTTCTCGTACCAATAGTTTGTTTTCATATCCTTAGATAACACTTCCCTACCCACTCAACCTCATTGTCATTGTAATGACACTCTTTCGCCATTTGCCACATATCCAAAAATAACCCTTTTTTTTATTTTTTTTAAGCCGTGTGTGTGTGTTCGCTTATCACCTACGATCCGTCTCTGCATTACTTTTTTCCTTCCTTTCTTCTTTTCTTTCCTTTTCCCTTTTTGCCTTTCTTTCTCTGCTTGGATGCATGGTGCCACACACACACACACACACACACACACACACACACACACACACACACACACACATATATATATATATATATATATATATATATATATATATTATAGCATAATTTTGTTATAACATCACTGCAAAATAGCCATTTTTTCAATATTTCTGGTCCCTTGTCAAGTGATGATGTTGTAATTAAAATATTTTTTTTTAATAGTTCAATACCAACCACTACTCACTCTGGAGGAAATATTTTTACGTAAGATATAATGGCCAATCAAATTAAACGTTTATCGTGGACACTAAATATAATTAATGCTTTAAAATAAGTATTAGATTTCATAGGAAATCAAGATAAGCACTTAATCTCCGATATTTTGTAATTAAAAAATAAAAGTTACTCATATTAAACTCTAAATGTAACCATACACCATGTTTAGAAACTAAAAAAAATTAGTCAAAGAAAAACGCAGAAAATATGTCTAAAACATCAGGTATTGTTCTGAGAAATAATTTAAACTTTTCTCCCGAATCTGAGCGGTAGTAAGAGGTGAAATATATGTCTATATAATCAGTTACATTGACAAGGCCGTCATAATAGTCTTAGTGGACAAAGGAGAAATGTTTATTTGTAACTAAGCACGTATGCATCGCGTCGTAATAGACAAATACTTAAATGTGTTTGATTATATGAGTACGCAAATAAACGAACGGAAAACAGGTTCATAAGATTTAAACCTTCAGAAAAACTACAGGGACAATGAAATCTCCCCGTCAAAATTGTACAAACATTAATAATCGAAAACGTAATGACAAAAATTATTTTCGACTTACAATCCCATGTCATGTTTATATACAATATTCTATGTTGCTAGACAGCAAGTTAAAGCTAATTTTTACCTGCAGTTAAAAGTGATCCCTTTCATTTGATTTAAAAGTTATATCTCGTCATTAACTCTAATGGTTTCTACATTTCTATTGAGACAAAGATAACATGGTTCATATAAAGAATTACAGGTACGAGCTCATGCAATTAACTTCCATTTAACAATGGCAGTTTTGTTTTTATTCCTTTAAACTCGAACAATATTTGGACAGCGAAGTAGTATGTTTATGAGAACTATTTTTGATTGAAAGAAAAACATGCTGGTACATCGATTTTTAGTACTGCCAATATAGAACTTTTTATTATTCAGGTTTTCAAGTACTAAGTTAAGCCAGGGAATTAGTTTGAAATTGTTTTGTCATGCGCAATCATTGGGATTCCTACAGTTTTTTGTATTATTTAACGCATCATTACATTTCGACGTGCCCATTGTGTTTTTTTATATGTTAAATAATTTAGTTTTATGCATTTAATTATTTTTTTCGGGTTTATCCGCAAAATTGTAACTAAGTTAAAGAGTATTGTTATTGAAGGTTTTACTATGCCTATTCGTTTAAGGGAAGTTCTTATTAACATGATTTAAGTATTTTAATGCTAAAGGGGAGTGAACCAGATGATCTTCCTAGATCTTCGTTTTTGCATTATGGTCAATAGTAATAGGATTTTTTTTATTATTTAATATTGGTCCCTTTATAACCACTGCTATACAGAGCGGAGTTATAAAATTTCCTATGCCTATAGAAAACCTCTTCACTAGAAGAGTTAGCACAGATTCCAAATTCAGTGAATGAAGGTATATGCTTAATAACTGTCGTTAGGTAATTAAAATTAGGATGTACATATACAGATATGAGAGTTTTTCTCTTCAGATGAAGTTGATATGAATTTATAAGGTCCAAGGTTACATCAACAATATCAACTTGTTTCATGCTGGTTGTTACTTTCGTTTTAAGGCCTAAATAAGTCAGCTTTCTATGTATCCTCTTCCTAATATGATCTAACTTAATTTCAGTAGAGTCTTGACATTTAAGAGGTCTTCATCCCTATAGAGTCGTATACTATCGGTATAGCACACTATAATGAACACTTAAATTATACAGAATGAATACTTTCATCACGTCTGAAGAATCAGAATGTTTAGACATATCTTCTCTGTTTTCCTTGCATAATTCTGTTAATTCTAAATATGCTAGATAGCTACATTTAGAATTTAATATGTGTAACTTTTATTTTTGTAATTACTAAATATTGGCGATTAATTGTTTACCGGCACTTCCTAAAAATATGTATTATTTTGAAGCATTAATAAATTTTATCTAGTGTCGGTTGAGTCGTTATTTGAATTATCATATACTTGTAATTTGATTGACCATTATATCTTACGTAAAAATATTTACCACAATGGGTGTAGTCGTTGGTTTTGGAACTTTTTAGTTTAATTTTATTTTACATGCAACAGCATCACTTGACAAGACACCAGAAGTGTTGAAACAAAAATGACTATTTTTGTAGTGATGTCATAAAATACTTATATAAAATACTTATATAAAATACTTACTTTAAATAGATATTATTGCCTCTACTCTGTATTGAACATTTTTTAAATATTGTTTTTGGTTATTGAAACTTTATTCCAGCTAAACAATCAAAGTCTTAATCAATAAATGCAAAACAACAATTCAAATGTTGAAGGAATTAAAATAATGAATACATTGAGGAAACCTCAACAATTTTAAACGAAATAATATATGAATATAAAAGGGGCAGTTCAAAACAGAACAGAAAAAGCGCTTTGGTTATTCACGGTTATTCATGACCATATTTTTGATATAGGGAACGCTACTTTGATTAAAAGAGAAAATAATTCACTGAGACGGAAATGACTCGAAATTGCGTTGATCGTTTAATGAGACACAGCAAATTTGCATCCAGTCTCTTACAATATATCACCATTTTTAGAAGATTGTCTCTTGCTGCAATAGGCATTGATGTCAACATACAGCGACAATCATCAGGCCAGGAAGATTGACCAGAACATTGCGATTAAGCATGAAACAAACAGTCGCCGCTGAGAGTTGAGCCCAATATCCTCTTTTATATTTACATACGCATTATCCATTTCATTTAACCCATACATATCGCTTACATTAGGACGTGATGGCTTTAAGTCTATTGCAATTAATGCCATTGTTTAAATAGTTTAATGAATTTGCCTGCCTAGGCCTCATACATCCTACAACGGACATTTCAGGGAAGATTAGTAAAGATGTTCCCATGAGTAAATTAATGTTAGTAAATAGAACGTAACACAAGGCTAAACTCACTTCTCATCACAACTGATCCAAGCACAAAAAGCAGAATAAATTTTGAAACGACCAGACATTAAATGATCTTCAGATTTTCTATAAGTTTTTCACTCTGCTAGAATGATTTTACAAAAAAACAGCTGTACTTCAACATCAAAAGGGCCTTGAAATAATCTAGCAGCCTCTCACAATTTACAGGCCTATTATTCCGACCTATATAAGTACTTAATACTATAAACAAGCATCTATTTAGGATAATTTTCAACTGATAAATTAATTTTTCTCTATGTCGGCCAAAATTTATCCCCGGAATATAAGCATTCTAAAATCAGTCAGAAAATTGCTACATATTATTTGGGAAGTATACTAAATATTGGCCCGTAATATAGTTAGCTTAGCTTTACTTTTTCCTTCCGCTTGTGCTGATAGGCGTCGTGGTGATACACACTCGTCTGCCAGCGGCAATATGAGTGGCCTGGAGGAGAGTTATCTCGTGTGATCTGAGAGTGCCTGTCATTGAGTAGCTCTAGCGTCTTTTTGGTCTGTCTCTCGATCTGTAGCCAGAGTAATGGGTATGCTTGTGTGGCTGTTTGGTTGATAGTCATACGCGTGAAATGGAACATCTTGATCCTCTGTCGTTTGATGTGCTGTATGTTTGCTATTGCTCCTACCATATCTCGTTCTCGTCGTGAAAGGTGGAAACAGGTAATGCTGGATAACGGGGCAAGGTGAAGCTGCGACTATCTTAGCAGGCCGACAGTGGATAATTTTTTTTCAAGAAAACAAACAGACTGATCAAGGCAGACAATAACCCAGAGATGAAAACCGACAACTAGCTAAGGCCCGTAATATAAATACCATGAAATCTTCTTTAAGCATTAATTAAATTTTTCCAGAATCAGTAACGTCAGGAAAATATACAGACTAAACTATAAAAAATAAATTTATTATGAATATTCTATTGAGTGTTATAGTAATATATCCAGTATAAAAATAGAATTATAACACATTTTATAATGAATATTATATTAATTGAAAAGAATATTTAACGTTTTTCAGGCAACATTTTAAGAATATTAAATTAATATTTATCAGATACTGAGAGTATGAAAAATTGAATATTAAATATATTCTACCTCATGCATGTCGATATAAATTAATTATTCAAAGAATCTTAACTGAATTCTCACAAGATTTTTCCTGTTTTCAACATAGATATGTTTTTCCCTGTAAAAATATTGTCAGAAAATTTTGTACCAAAATATAATGAGATTTTCATTAAGACGGATCAAAGTCAGCAGCAAATAAAGTAATGTTATTTGTAAAAATTTATTTATTTCTCTATTGGAATATGTTATTTAAGTCATGGAAACCATATGTGAAAAATAATATCTCCCAAATATTCGCCAAGGCTTCGGCGGCACACATCCACTCGATGGTCAAAATTTTGTTAACATCTCAGCATAGTTGCTCATCGATCTCACCAATATGCCTCATTATCTCAACCTTCAGCTGTTGAATAGTTGGCTTGTTGTCATAGCCCTTACTTTTAAGATGACACCAAAAGAAGAAATCTAATGTTCTCAATTCGCACGATGTTAGTGACCATTTGACTTCGTTCTTTCGAGAGATGATACGACCTGTGATCTTCTCATTTCATTTCTATTTGAACGTCCATTTTCGTAATAGGTTTCCATAACTTTACCACATTGTTTGATTTTCAATCTTTCAATGGTTAAAATTGCCAAAGACTTAAGTTGTTACCTCTGAATGAAAAAGAAATAATGATTAGACGTTTAAACTTAAATCACATTTAAATTCGGACCAAGTTATTGGAACATCTTTATAAGAGATTCATAATTTTACGAATCGTAATTGTCAGAGAAATAACATATTACCAGTAGAAACTTATAAATTAAATGCCATGCATAAATACACATTGTATAGAATAATTAGATAGAATTAAGCCAATTTGATAGGATTTTGTAGTTTTTCTTTTCTTATATGTGTTTATTCCGTTGTGGATGAATTTAGACGCGTAAAATACGAGAGTGTGTTTAGATTGTCACGTCAGTGAAAACAAATTTCATTCACAACAATGCATTTTATTTTTAAAGTATTTCGGTAAATCTTTCGGTGCTAACATTTCTCAAATTATTGTTTAAGTAGAAGCGTTTACATTATGATGTATAGGTAATTTATTTAGAATAAATTTAATTCATATTCTAAATACTACGAAATCAATGTCCGAATTGTATGTATATGAAAGAGATTAAAGCATTTTTATTCATGTTTTATTTATACTGTTAATCAGCTTTTTCAAGTTTTAAGGAATGACGTTATTGCGGCTTTAACAAATTTTCGACTTCAATTAAAACATTGGTAAATGGACTTAAAATCCTTTTGCTATAAGAATTAGCCTGCAATGAATCGAATCACCTTTAAGCAACGTTTTGATTCTATAATCGCAAGACTATTAATACTTTTCCCGTCAATAAATTTTGTTTTATCCAAATTTCCTATCAGGCCATAACGGCGCAGCAATTAAATATATTTAGATATTAAAAGTCCCCATGACGACCTATTGGATTTTCCTTCATTCATTAGTATTGGAATAGAAAGTTATTTTAAACGTTGTGTAATCGTTTTTTTTTGTTTGCTCTTTTGTTTGTTTGTTTTTTTGCAAGTATATTTTTTCTAAATAATACAAAACGTTCTATCTAACACCATTTCCTTCTACAACCATTTCTCGCTTTTACAGAAAATGACCAGCGAAACAACAGAATCAAGTGATTAGCTTTATATCGTCGGAAATCACTAGTTGATGAAAGATTCCGGAGAAGAATCGAACGTCCATGATAGTAAACAAAGCGATAGTTATTCAAAAAATCAAACAGTGCAATTAAGGTATAGAGAAGACCATATCTGGATGCACACCACGTCGAATCTTGAAGCAGATGAACTACACCAGCAGAAGAAAAAAAAATCCTGTTTTTTTTTTTATCAGGAAGCTTAGCCTAGAAACCGCAAAGTATTACAAATATTGGACAACAGAAGACTGGAAACGCCTTCACTAGTCTGCTGAGTTTTAGGTTTTGTTGTCTCATTCCAATACTAGGGTCATTCAGTTGAATATCTGAGGATCGTATTTTCAGAACTTTAACATCTGTTCCTTAATTTCCGTTACATGCGTATAGTGTCATTTTATTTTTTTTAATGTAGAAACGTTTCGTTTTATTAAAAGTGTGATTACATTTTTGCCACCAGGAAAATGAACTAAAAATTGATATATCTTCATTATGAAGTATACAACCGTGGTGCTATACAGGAAGATCTATTAAAAAAAGAAAATAAAGAAGTATTATTATTATTTTAAATTTGTAAGATGAAAGTATATATGGTTATCGTTAAGAAGAAAAGCCTGAAATGCCAACTAGAATGGAAACACCGACACTGAGAATGTACAAAAATATAAACATCTCGGAATTGTTTTACATGAGAACTTTACACAAATTACGAATATCTATAGGAATAGCAAATTAAGCCTACCGAAAGCCAAGCCAAATATTTAAACGAAGGAATATTTAGAAAGAAATTGTGTTGAACTGTTATTGAATACCACGTTTCCTTGATGGCTATGAATAACAGACAATCTCTACAGCCATTAAGAAGACAGGATTCAACATAAAAATGGTTCTAAACAAAGATGAGAGCAATATCATGGACTGAACATTTGAGCAATGACGATATTTTAAAGAGAATTGAAACAATAAGGACACTTATAATTAACACGGGAAAGTGGCAGTTGAAATTTTTCAAATATATCACGAAGAAAGAAACTTGCAAAATCTGTTACTCTCTGGATTTGTTGAAAACATGAAGGATTGGTGGAAGCAGCGAAAAACGTACCTAATAATTTCGTATAAGAGGTTGGGAGAACATAACTAAGAATGATTACAAAGCAAGTGCGACAAAGGATAGAAAGTTGTTGAGAGTTAGGATCGCACAAGTTCTAAATAGACACGGACATAATAGAAAATATCCACACGAAACTGAATATTATAAGCTTACTGATTTACACAGAAGATATTATAAATCTGTCAGTATATTTATGCCTTTTTTGTGCACATAAAATTATCCAGATTTCTCTGTGCGTATATGTGTATAGCTATTTATCTATTTTAATATCATGATGTAGATTTAAGATTTACGGATCCATGGATGTCTTGTCTACGACCAGAGGAAATAGATGTCTTCATATTAATCCTTTAAGTAAAGAGCTTCCTTGCTTTCAAAATCACAAATCAAAACCTCGCCTCTCTGTTGATATCAATCAGACACCATGCAAAACTGAACAGAAGGTGTCGACGCAACGAAACCGCATGATGTCAATAGTCAGATAGACATGTGTGCATTTATTCTTATCGATATCTACCCAGTCATCTAGAAAACACCCTTGATATACATTGGCAAACAAATCGATCCAGATGCACGTGCGTAGAATTTAGTGCTTATGGGAGCAAAAATTGAAATCGATGTGCGAATCTCAAGATTTTGTTTAGTTCATTGCGTTCATTTTCTCACAAATGCAACTGAGAAAGTTTGGAATCTATCTCTTCTGGCATATATGGGGAAATAGGCGGAACAGACTTGGCTCTCCAGCCGTGGATGGCAACCAATTTAGGAAAAGGAAAATAAAATTGAAAGCGTCTCCCTCGTATCGTGATTGTAACTACTACAGGTATCCAATTAATTGCTATAGTGACCACACTTACATTTTAACTTTTGGGGGCTGAGTTCCGATTGTCTACAGAAGAATATAATCACACTACAATGATCGATGACGAGCCTTACTGATCAGAAACGAAAATACAATATTTTTTATTTGTCATTTTGTCATTAAACAGACAAGAATGTTTGATCATGTATAATGTGATACTTCCATATGCAGAGTAAATGTGGATATATATCTGTTTGGGAATTAGATGAAAGTTATTGAGATCTGTTAAACATAATTTGGAAGTATCACAGAGAAAATGTTCAAATAGTTAAAAATGTTTCGATGATGACACAATGAGCGATTTTTTTTTCGGGTAGACGTTTAAAATACACATATATCATTTCATATTCTCCTTAAAATAAGACGATGTCACAATGTTGGTTAGTTACAATAAGAAGAATATTATGATTCACATTGCGAGAATGATATTCCAGGGTAGAAATTACGCATCATTCAGGTAATGTGACGCATTCAATTTACTGAGTACTATTGAAAATATATAGTTATTATAAACTCTAATCACTTATTTAGAGGTTACGGCTACATCATTTTCAAACCCCGCTTCTCGTACAATAACCTCTGTTAAGAAACGTCGAGACAGGTCTGTACCTAAATAGGTAACCACTTGAGGATACCAGTTGCTGTAAGCTTGGATATGAGCAGTGGTGATCCAATTCCATTCGGGTCCGTTATATTCACTTACACGCAAATAATCTTGGAAAAGTTATGATTCCACCGTTTCATCCCACAGCAATTAGTAAGCCATTTATCAGTAAACCAATATTATCTACAAAATAGACTTATAATAGTCTTTTATGGATTTAAATAACCTGCAACAGATTTAACAAATAAAAATAAACAACCACTAATTTAACAGAATATTGTCGTATTACGAAAATGTATTTTAAAAAGTGGCTAGAGAATGGTGAATAATATATATCTACAGCAAAGACATTTGAGTGGAAGCCTAATGTTTGACGAGTATAGTAAGAGAAATTATAATTTCCTTGACATCCTAATTTTCGGCCTTTTATCAGTAAACCATTATTTTCTACAACAACTTTTAAAATGAATATTTTCTGGCATTAATAAAATTAAAACGGTTTATAACCACTATTGTCTTCATCATTTTCGCGATATTTATTACAACGTTTCGGCCGTTGTACGCTCCGGCCTTCTTCAGGTGGTTAGAATTTCTTACTCTAGCCAAGATATTTGAGTGGAAGACAGGTGTTTGAATAGCTTAGTAAAAGATCATATTATTTCTCAGACATCATAAGATTAGTGTGTATTTATTAGCGTTATATATTCAAGAAATCTCATTAAATAACTGGTTTTCAGAATCTTCGTTTAATCCGAAACTTAGACTAAATCATTGTAACATGAAACTACTGTCCTTAAAATCAGATGTTTTTATAATATTTTGGTAAACCTGAAAAGGAAACATTACCCGCCTTTCTGCAAAGTGTTTCGATTTATTTGTATCAGACATTTTACTAATATAAATAAATAAATAAATACCGACGCAAAATAAATACGGTTACTTCGGTATAACTGCCTTTAGGCGGAGACTCCTATCAAAATTCGCGTACAATATTCCTAAAAAATACTTAAAAAATTGCATTATTCAGAACGCTTTATATAAATAAAGTGATTATTATCATAAACTTTCAATAACAAGCGTAATTCCACAGAGCAATGTTTACGAAGAAAGATTGAAGCATTTACCGAAAAGAGAACTAGTGAAAATACATTTTCGCCAATAGATAAGTTTGTTTTGAATAGCAAAATATCTCTGGTGCAAATTTTTGTCTCAAACAACGTTTGTCTATCCATGTAGAAAAAATTGTATTAGTCCATACATAAAATTAGCTGAATCGCAGATATCCAAAGTTAGTACCCAATTCTGCCAGTCAGTGATTCTTCCTGTGTATGACGATAAACTACATACTGCAGCCTGGATACTGGACTGGGGATTTGAGATTAAGAGGAGCGTGGAGCCAACACTAAATTGCTATTCTTTACAGATCGGTTCTGACTCGGGATGATAAACCTGATAGGGTCCAAGCGATGGACAAATACTGACCCCCCCCACCTACAAAAAATGAATGCGTTTTTATAGTAAAAATACAAGCAATAATTTCTTGTAGTAAAATTACAACAATGCCCATTTATAGTAAAATGCCCTAAAATATCAATTTATTGCAAATTCACAAGCAACACATTTTAAAGCAAAGTGAACATTGTTATTGCAAAATGACAAGGAATGCAATGATATAGCAAAGTTAACAGCAATAAAGTTTAAAGCAATGGGCCATTTTCAAAGCAAAATTAACATCAATATATTTTATCTTTAACCTAAATAACATATGCTCGGAATAGCAACATTATTAAAGCAAAATGACAAGCAATACATTATGAATGATTATGCTTAATTCTTTAATAAATTATATTTCTCACAACGTTATATTTGCCAATTAAATTGCCAGGGATTAGTATGTAAAATAAATCATTTTTTTTTACTCATGCATATTATTTATATAATATAGAGCAGTGGACCTTAATGTGAGCTTACTTACTCTCATTTTAAATACAGCAATATTAATAATAAAATTAAACAGTAATTATTAACAATGAATTAGAAACTATAATATATAAGAAACAGTAATTTACACTAATAAATAGATCGTGATAATTTTAGAAATTAATCTGGATATACGTGTTTTATTTGATAGTTATCTTATGCCAACATAATCGTAAGATCATTTCCCTTGTTTAATAATCCGGGGTTATTAAAGTGTTTTAAGATAATTATTTTCCAAGCAAAAATTGGTTACATTTATTTCCTTTGCCGTTATACGATTTTGCCATTGCTATAAAGATACAGTTAATTTAAAGGGAGTTGCCAGTCTCTTTCAATTGCCCGGTTAATTACAAGAAGCAGTGTTGTTTCTGTATATATTAATTAAATCCAATCTGCAAATTCAATTAAATTTAGAAAATATGTTTCTCTGAAACATACATTAGTATCCAAATATCATATATATATATATATATATATATATATATATATATATATATATATATATATATATATATATATAGAGAGAGAGAGAGAGAGAGAGATACTGACATAAATAGATATAAGTGACGTAACTAAAAAATGAAAATACATTTCTGCTATCAAAGATTTCTTCTATAGACAACACATTTCAAATAACCTCAGTGCATTTCCATATGAGTAAGAAAAACGTTTTTGCACTACAATTTATTGGTTGATTTACTGGTAATTTCAATGTTTTTAGTCCAAAAGTTTTTCCACACGTACCTACTGCTACAATACAAAATCCATCGTGGATACACTCATAATCCATTAGCCATATATGTCTTAAGGAAAACAGACCCGGACCATGATTTATAATCCGCGACGCTTCAGAGTTGATATACAGAATCTTGTGCGAAAAATTCCTCATGTTATTGTGGCCAAATTATTCGATTTTGCGATCATCTGTCCAAAGTACATTATTCAAGGAATTCCTGGTCTCACCTTAGTCGGATTCTGACAAGCATTTATCTTTTTCACCTTTATTTGACGTCAATGTCCTCTTCTCTGTATACCTCCAAGGCAGATCTTACTTATATAATCTATTTCTATTAGAAGATGAATAGACTGGATAACAAATATGGTAAGAGTTACCTGTTTCTCCCCTGATGATACTGTCAGAAATGTTGGAGTATTTTGAGTATTTAGTAGTCTTCACTTGCTCTGAATCTATTACAGTGGGATGCCGTGTGAATGCTGTCAGAGAATGTAAATAAATTTCAGTGGTATTTTTTTTATCATATGGCAATTCTATGGTTTCAAGAATCGTTCCAAACTATTTAGATTCAGTAGAATGTCTTTTAGGATGCAGGTGGTCCTGGATTTCTAAAGATTCTTGCTCTAAATAAATTTTGCTCCTTGCAATCTCTTTTTTTTCACTTTATTATTCCCTCAATTAATGTTAATAAACATTTTAATACATAATTTATTAATAAATATAAGAAGAAATATAATACTATGTATTATAATTTTGATCTGAGCACAGTGAAACACATTCACTTCATCAATAAATAATTAAGTTATATCTCACGTGTCTATAAGACAAACTGTTCCTAAATCCTATCTGTCGATGTTGTAATCGTTTATATTTGATGTCGTACATTTATTATTTTTTAATAATTTCACCCCAAGAGAGGCGACAACACAAATTAGAACGAAGGAGATTACAGGGAATGAAAGTGAAAGACAATTTGTAAACTGAGAAAGGGAAGGAGAAATATGAACACGGTTCAAGAAATGAGAAAATGGCCATTGCCGTTGCATTTAAATTTTTGAAGATTGTAGTTTTCAGGGAAGTAAAACATTGGACGGGTAATCAACAAGTAGGAATTGCGAGTAAGGAAATTGTTGGAGTATCAGTAGCTGTTGTATCTAGAAAATTTAACAGTAAAACTGGGAGACCGATTTGGCAATTTTATATTACAGTTAACTTAATGGAATCGGGAGAATGGAAGGAGATAAGTTTGCCATGAAAGTATTTGCAGAAAAGACAGCCGGAAATCATATTACAGAGACAGTATATGCTATGACAATTTTTCGGAATGTGTTAATAATTGAGAGGCTAGATATGGCAATAGTATTTAATTCACAAAAGGTAGATTTATAAATGTGCAAGTTGGATTCCTACGAGAAATCTTTCTAGTACGAAAAAGTTAATAAACTATCCATGAAATGGAGGTAGCAATTGTTTCGATATAATCACCCCACTTCATCGCAGCGAAAAACGTGTGTCACTTAGGTGTAGAGTGTTGATCACCTGGAGCTTAGCATCAGACATGTTGATGGCAGCAAGAAATCGTTATTAAATTAAAAAGTTTTGTCTTGAGTGTGTTAAAATTTACAAGCCATGTCTTGTCCCAGTAAACCAATGATTGGTTTCCTTTTCAAGAGCAGTTAACAGGCTCACTTTGTCGGTTGTGTAAGTTTGGCTACTAAGACAGGAGTAAATAGTTGGGTCATCTGAATATGTATCTAGATGGGAAGTGATAACATCAGGGCGATAAAAACCAGTTGAGGTCCAAGGAAATAGCACAAGGCGGCATCAAATGCAGTATGATAAACGCTGGAATATTGCCAGTTCAATACAACCTTCATTACCCGATTTAATAGGAACGAATGGATTAAGCCAAACATTCCTGCTGTGACACTGTAACCCGAGCATGCCAAAACCTGTCGAAAAACTTCGAGATATCTAGAGAAAAAACCCATTCATACCTAAAAATTGATAGAGAGATTCAGTGGTTGTCGTTAATACGTCGGTGGTAGACCTGTCGAAACGGAAGCCGCATCGAATATCCGAAAGGAGGTCGTGCAAAGATGCTTACCCAATTTAACACTGATTCGAACCATGAGTAATTTAGCGAAAATGTAAGGTAATTTGAGGTGTCAGTGTGTTCAGCAGAATTCCTAAAAAAACAAAATCTACAGAGGAAGACATCTAATAAGATGAAAATCGGGTTTGGTTTGGTTTTATTTTTGTTTTTTTTTTACGGCGTATCAAACGCAGTGGGTTATTTAATGCCAACAAAATTTTTATTGCTGGTAATTTTATTTTTCAAAGAAATGTATTGCTGCTAGTAATATTTCTTAAAAACTTTATTGTTGGTAATATTTTTTCTTAAAATATTTATTGCTGGTAATATTTTTTCTTAAAATATTTATTGCTGGTAATATTTTTTCTTAAAATATTTATTGCTGGTAATAATTTTAAAAAAAGTATTCTGTTATTAAAATCCTATTTTTACATTTTCACAGCGTTTTGGCCACCATTTGAGTCTTAATTATTTACCCATAACTGGGACCGTAACATGTGCTACCACCCCGAATCATGATGGGAGTAGGAACACCAGCAATTAAGAGGTGGTTCTACGTTCCACTACATTTCCTGATTATAGGCCTTGCTGTTGGATGTAGTTTATCCTCTTACCCAGAATGCGGATGTAGTTTATCGTCATACCCAGGACGGTGATTGCTTGTTGAATTGGTAGTATTTGGTTTATAGCATCTCCTCATGTTTTTCATAATTTGGAAAATGCCAAGAATAATACTAGCTAACGGCTTTCTAAGGCAATATGTTCCAGATGTGAATTGGCAAAGCTGGGTCCCAGGGTTGATTTCAGGCAGAATTTTCCATGCGCGACACGGTACTTCAAAAACTCCGATAATATTGGCCTGTTGATCAAAGTTTGGGCTCATAACTTTCGGCAACCAAAGAGCGGCCAATTCAGTTGCATCAGTATGACGAATCGTAGACGCTATCCAGTAATATCGCAAAATAATTAATGGGCTGCAAATTAAGCACATTTAAGAAACAATATATGTGAAAACTCTCAAGAAAACTGCCTTTATATTAATCAAATATAATATGTTTCTGAAAAAATTAGATTTATTTACTTAATTATGACATTCCGTTGTTTATATAATGTTACAATGAAGACCAAATGTCTACATCTTAAAATAAATAAATAAAAACAATCTTAAATAAATAAATATGTTTCCCTGCGGTGTCCTAAATTTTTCACTTGACTGTATTAGAATTTAAAATGCGATCTCTGTACAAATACAATACTTATACTGAATAATGATAAAAGTGAATGAAAAATAAATAATATATTGAGAATAGATAAGAAATATTAAAAAAAATTAAGTTTAGAAATTAGATAAACGATGCAAATAAAGGGAATGTGTGCAAAGGAAAACAAATACTATTTTGTATTTTACACAAGCAAAAAGTAAGATGGTAGAGAGTGAACAATTTGACAAAATCAGACATTGTGGTAAAAGAAACACAAAATCATTAGAAATGAAGAAGAAAACAAGTGAAAAAAATAATAAAGACTATCGTTCTGAATCTAACAACCTTAAAAGAAATTACAACAATAGTCATGACAAAAAAACAATGTAAAACTTCAGGTAAATACAAAAGAAAGCAAGGAATAAACATAAATAATCATTACGCCAAAGAGAAATAGAAAAGATTTTGAAGTTCTTCCGGCAGAACTTTGAATATTGGATGACGTATCAAAACACAAAAAAGTAAAAAACAGAATATTATTAAAAAAAGAAACTTAAATGGAAAAGAAAAGAAAAAAATGTTATTCCAAGAGGTTTGCTATAAAACATATCCCCCCAAAAAGCTATCCATCTAAATTCAAAAAAGAGGATATATAAGAAAATATTTTTTTGCAGTAAAGAATGAGGAAATTTGTATAGGGGAAAGAAAAATTTATCGAAAACAATGGAAAAATCAGATGAGAAATAAAGCTTATTCTGGAATAATATATGCGGAATTCACAAGAATAATAAATGTACAAGAAAATTGACTAAAAATCTAAAGAGAAATATGCAAATATACACGGAGAGAAATTAAAGAAAAATAGATGTTAAAATGTACAAACCGCGCTCAAAATGACAATGTAATTCTGCAGTTATAACTTCTGCCTATGATTACATTTTCTTTTTCATCATATACACTAACCGATTAATTTTTTACACATGCATTCAATTATTCATAGAAAAACATTGAATGTTTAAGGAATTATTTATTCAATGTGGAAAACAGTTGACAATGAGAAATTCTTTCGAAAGTCGTGACCAATCATAAGTTTGTCCTCTGCGTATCACACCAAAGACTTAAACTGAAAAAAAATATTTCAATTCCTAAGCGATAATATTATTCTTAATGAACATTTTAGAAACATGCACATAAAATGTAGTTAGCATTGTAATCATCAACATCTAGTTAATACGATTCTGCTGAAAATTATTCATTGAAAAATAAGAACCAAAAGCAATGCACAGACAGATAATTAATAAAACGCTTTTATTAGTGTCACGAATGATTAAATAGCAAAGTCACTATCCGCTAATTAAAATAGTTCCCGATGTCAGTATTTCTTTTATAAATTAGTATGAAATAAGAGAATACTAATTTAATCCTAAACCAAAGTAAAAGAAAAAATTAATACAATTAACAACCTAGCAATGCAGTAGGATCTCGGCAACTCTCAGCTATAATATTCTGTATTCATTTATAAGTTTCACAGACGAACTAAATTAATCAGTTGCTGAATTTGATATCTTTATAATAAAATTATTATTAATTTCTTTTACATTATTTGAAAATATTTGTCAGAACATAATTGCAAACTATGTCGGTAAATTAAAAGAAGTTAAATAACATCACATAATTTAAATTTGACGGTATTATAACATATACGTATATTTCTTGTAGAACTTGTGGGATATCTATTGTCAAAAGAAATGGACGGAAAAAAATCAAGAGAATCTAAATAATATCGGCTACATCAAAAAGTAATAAATAAATTAAAAAATTCAAGTATACCACATTCGTGAGCATTTGTAGTCTCACCGATATACACACACACACACACACATATATATATATATATATATATATATATATATATATATATATATATATATATATATATATATATATATATATAATATATATATATGTGTGTGAGTGTGTGTGCACAGAGAGAGAGAGAGAGAGAGAGAGATGTGGTGAGAGAGAGTGCCAGATGGATAAACTGTCGTCTAAATTACGCATAAGTGTAAATAGGGTTAACATCAGGTTTTAATATATATATATTTACCAAAATTACACAAAAACATCTTGAAAGAAATATTGTCCATAATGTCTCTTTACAATTTTTTAAGATCTATCGCAAAAACAAATGAACCAACTAATATGTGGAATTTTTTTACATAACTAGTTGTAGATATCAGACATTTTAACTAATTTAATACGTCTCTATATGGGCAACATTAGTTGAACCCCCATCTTTTCGACTGGGGCGTCACAACACTCCGACTGCACATATGTATAAGGCTAAGCCCCCCCCCCACACATACACCATTACCGCCACTAATGAGGTGCCTGAGTAAGACGATAAATGTCATGAGGCAGAAAGGATTCTGTTAAAGAGGCTTAGAGGAGACAGAACCACCCATTAATTGCTGTTTTTCCCAGTTCATTCTGAGCCGAGGATCACAACTGTGGTTAAAAAATTAACACTCAATCTGTGGCCAAGACACGATGAAAGTGCAAAATAAGGTTTCTATCGTACAAAATGCAGCAGTATATTTTTGAAAAAATACCAGCAATACAATTGACCCTCAATAAAATCCTCTTTACAGAACTACAACAATGAAGTCTCAAATGGTGAATGTTGACATAATCCTTGTTTCATCTGTTGAATGTTGGCATAATCGTTGCCTTCAGTTCATCTTTGGCGCTACGAGTTTGCTCAGCCTCTCGAACAACTACGCACCATATATAATAATGAAGCTGGTGCAGTTTGCAGAGTTAGCTGGCCAGATATATGTGATGATGTTGTCGCAGTAACTGGTTACGTTCACCCGCTTGTGTGGCATAGAGTCAGATATAGTTTTTCTATCAGACACCCTCTTGACTCAGTAGTCTACATTAGACTTATTCAAATCTTTACAAATTCACTGCACTGCCCTAAAATTGACAGCCCAATACTCTGAAATTAAGATATTGGCGCTTCCGAAGTGAATGCCAAGAAATACATGAATACGCTAAATTAAAAAAGTATATAATGGCAGTAATTTACCCATCGCACCTAATATATGTAAATACATATATATATATATATATAAATCAAGATTCATATATAAGCTTATTTCTCGGTGACTGATAAGTGGTTCGTTAGTAAACATTTTTTTCTGTTTTGTATTCTCTCGTTGCATATTTACATCAATTTCTTCTATTAGTAATAAATTTATTGTATTTTTGGGTCATTATTTACAGGTCCAATGCACTTATACATTTTCGACTTGTAAAATTCTTTTTTTTCGTTGTTTTTTCTGAACGAGTTGTTGGACGAAGAATGGTTCCATTAAAGAAAAATGGCTCTGTATATATATATATATATATATATATATATATATATATATATATATATATATATATATATATATATATTAATTAATTAATTAATTAATTAATTCAACAGCAATAAAGCATCCAAATTTACAAAGTAATTTGGTCTTATAAATCCCTGTTGAATATATCTCTCTATATTCATATGGTTAAGGGGATTTCTGACTACGCCCACGTCATTACTGAATATGTCACAAGGTCGATGTTTAAAATGGGTTTAAATGCAATAACTTAGAAGAAATTGCTAAAGCCATATTTGGATGATCTTAGACCCCTGCCGAATTAGAGGTACTGCTAAGGGATTGAGCTTAATTGTAATTTGAAATTACCGCGTCGTGGTACCAAAATGAAAGGTCATCACAAGAATTACAGGGCAAATATTTTTATGAGAGACAAGAGTATGGACAATATCGTAGTGGAAATATGACTGAATCAGAGATGCATGATGAGGATCAAAATGATGCAACAGTTTGTGACCATATATAGTGTCTTTTACCATATATATATATATATATATATATATATATATATATATATATATATATATATATGTATGTATGTATGTATGTATGTATGTATAACTATATATAACTATATATATGTATGTATATATATATATATATATATATATATATATATATATATATATATATATATATTAAACAAAATTTACCCCCCAGAATTTTAAATCCGGCCGCTAACAAAAAGCCAACTAGTGAATACATCCGGGTCATCTATAGCGGAACACGCTATAACTAGCAGGGAATATGTTGCTGGTTTGAGTGTTGACTGTTTTTCCATTCTGGCGAAGTCACACTCTGCATATCATTTGAAGGATCTTGAGTCCATTTACATCAAGTCCCGCAGGCCGTTTCTCTGTAAGCAGAGAGATTGCTTGTTGTGCTTGAATGTGATTGGGCTCTAGTTCTTTCTATCACATATAAATTTTTTTCCCCCTTTCCCTCTCATTGAATTTTTTTTTTTTTTGTTTTAAGTTTATGATTAAATAATGCCGGTGTATCAAACTTGCGGAGTACTGGGGCGAAACCGGTTGTTTGTTTTAGTTCTTAGTTTTCATAATTATGTCCTTTACATTCCGCTTATTCCTTGCCATAATAAAATTTTGTACCTGCAAGAATTTTTTCAAATATTTAAAGCGGAGGTACGAACCTGAGTTCATCTGTAGTTTAGATAAAATGTTACAGTTAAAGACACGAATACAAAGGCTAAACTTTCACATTAAGTTTCTAAAAACGTGTCTAATAAAGCATGCTTGTCCCTCCCATATTCAATCCCATATATATATATATATATATATATATATATATATATATATATATATATATATATATATATATATAGAGAGAGAGAGAGAGAGATAGATAGATAGATAGATAGATAGATAGATAGATAGATATAAAATTGGGACATTGAATACAGAATTAAAGGTGACAGTTCTTTCATGCTAAACGCGATCAGGCCTGGCGATTGTTTGAGGATGTCCTGACGATTGCTTTTAGCAAGAAACAGACAGCCACCTGTGAGGGTTGACTTCATTGTCCTTTTTTTGTTAACATATTTTCTATCCCTGATTTTGTGTGCTTTAACGCATAAATATACAATACATTCAAATTATATTTTATCTCACACACACAAATTCATTCACACACAAAGACACACGGGGAGCACACACACGCACGCACGCATACGTATATATATATATATATATATATATATATATATATATATATATATATATATATATATATATATATATATATACTTACAGAACGACTTTTTTCGCTGTATCACAGCTCATCATTTTGGCTAGACATCCGAATTTGGGATGGAAACTCGCTGGATTTGTCATCAGTCAGATAGTCTAAGATTTCGGCGCACGACAGAGAAAGGGTATCTTTAAACGTGTTCTATACGTGATGTATATAAACTCCAAATCAGCAGCAAGACCGCTCATTTTATAACTGAAGACCGATGCGTTAACAGCCGGAATAGCCACTGTTAAAATTCCATTTCTCTCTGTGCTAATTTCCTTACGTATAGAAGTGTGTTCTATATAGAATAAGCTTAAAAATATACGAAAATATTTATAATTTTGATTGTTACTTATTAAGCCCTGATTAACAAATAATTTCTTTTCAAAATGCAAACTTTATTAAATTGGATTCTTAATTCAAGAAAATGAATAATATATCTTATTATAGAATATATTTTTTATAATTATATGTCAAATTGCATAAGAGAATATAATGTATTCAATTAAGTTCCCCTGTTTTCCGCTATAATAGAATGCGGTGAAGAACTATACTTGTAGATTAGCACACTGTGCTTTGCGTTGTGTATGTATAAATTTTCTGAGAATACTGTTAAAATATTGGATACATTTAATCTTTGCTTTTGGTTTTCTCAAAGTTCGAAAGTTTCTCATCCTAAATAAAACATACCAATCTTGATAAACAATTAATTCCTCTGCCAGAGTATTTTATTTCGTCTCTTATATTGATTTGAATTTCTTTCGCATTTTAGATAATCTTTAAGTTAATTAAAGTGTGTCATTGACAAAGCTCGCCTATCTCTTCCCAGAAAATTACCGCTGTGTTAATTTGAAAATTATTCTTTTTTGCTGACACTTAATAAAGAAATACGAGGTTTGTGACAATTTTGCTGGTAATTAAATAATTTCTTATTCATTTCGCCGGTGATAAGATTCTCATTGAGAGTTGAAATGATACTTAGCAACTGATATAACTTTCAATATACTAGTTTCCAAAATATTGTGTCGATACGTAATAACCATAGTAGTCTTCAATAAAATATTTCCATAATCAGTAGTAGATTGTTCAGCTTGAAACTTTTTTTTATATAGTCAATTACAAATTATGTAATACAACGTAATCAAACATACCTTTTCGTTTTTTATTTCCTAGCAAAATGAATATACTGCCAGTCAATAAAGTGATTATTATCGGCGTCCAAATGATTCTGTAAACGTTCCTGCATCTGCGCAATGCTTTCCTGGTAAAATCAAGTGACTTAGACGCAAACAAGTCGGAGAGTGCCTTCCGAAATTCTGCCTCATGTGAGAAGGATTTCTACCGAAAGTGGTTGTTACTGAATGGAACACTTGGCAATCTGTTTTAACATGTGGGTAATAAAGTGGATTGCAAGTTGTCTCCGAGGGAAATTGTAGTATGGTATGTCTGACCACTCGCGCCACATGGAAGAAAAATACGCCCTTACGTTTAACCGATGATGGTTCTTTCTGCTCCTGTGCCTGTAGCACACCAACTGTTGCGAATACAGGTCAGCTGGGATAGATCGTCTCGCTAGTAGCAGATCATAGTGCACTAGCTGTCGACTAGATCGTCATATAAAGCGCATGATCTTGGTTGCATTTAGAGGTGCTCTTTTGGCATGTGGCACATAATCTCGTGGTGACAACCAATGTTTGGCACACATGGACGTTTCCTACGGACACACTTTGCGTCACTAGTAAGGAAAAGATCAAATATTAGTACATTTTTTGTACCGGGAAAGCAACGATAATCATCGTTGCTTGTTGGCCTCCAACTAATCAGTGCAAGTGAAGTTTGATTCTTTCACTAAAAAACCTGGAATCGCACTGCAATCTCACCAAAGTTTTAGCAGTTGAACTCCTCTATGGATGAATTCAGGGCATCTTCATCCCAGACTATTCGCAGAATATTTCAAGCCTTTGCAGAAATAGCTGCACGGGTGGTCTGTGTATTTATGCGATGATAATGCGGTGCAGTATTTTCTGCAACGACTTGACGTATTCTGCGACTTAATTCGCCTACAAACAAGTCCATATTTAAGACATAAAGTAGTTAATACTGAACAAGCTGCTTCGACACAGCCATGTTTACTGGATGCTGCTTGAGCTATCACGGATATGAGTGGGCAATGCAACTTATTGGCCACGATTAATGACCACCCCTAACTCTCACCGTTATCCAATGACGTGAAGCACTCATTTGTGTATAAGATATCACTTCTACCTTTACACGTAAAAAACAGCAATGACTTTTCTTTCTTTATATTTTGAATATTCATATCTAAATTTGTGTTCAGATTATTTCATTAAGACTAATTGTTTAATTAGAATTTTCCATATAAAAATATATATTTATTGACAGAATAACTATTATTACTGTATAAATTTAAACATTGCATTTATAGGCATATGGGTGCAAATTTTCCACTACTGAAAACGCCCTCTTTGTACTAAAACGTTATAAATGCTGTTCAAGAAATTAGGCATCTCAATCCCCTAACTGCTATAGCATTTTGCAATAGTGAGATCTTTCTTGTTTATTACACGCCAAGCAAGATGATAAAAGATAGAAGGCGTTAATAATGTGAACTTATCTCTCAAAATTAGAGAGGCTAATAAATGAAAAAAAAAGAATTAAGGATGCGTGGGATATCGATTGACACTGTATTAAATTTACGATGATAAAAATTGAAAACCGAGAAGCTAGAAGATCTTTCCAGAAGCTAGAAGAGCAAGAGATTAATCAAGTAACAGAGAAAATGGTTACATCTTGTAAAATACCTAAATGCCAATCTAGTATTGCGCTTAGAGATAGAGACAAAGTTAAAAGGCAAAAGGAAAATACATGACCGAAGTCAAGATGCCAGGTCAAAATTAAAGACATTGCATATTTTAATTTGGATTATATCAAGAATACTTAAATAGATAGCAGACGCACCAGAGGTATTGTAGGTTTATAAATGTGGAAGTAGTATATTTGTCTTGTACGATCATTTAAAATAACTATCCAAGAAGCATATATAGCAATTGATTCAATATAATAATTTAACACAAAAACTTTTACATTCAATCTTTGTTTTTGTTTGTGTAGAAATTTGACACCCAGATTATATCATTACTCTATCCATTTTACTTGGGGCCTGGGAATTTTTCAGTTGATTTTTCTGCCATTTTAGCATCTCTAATTGGTCTTTGTGCATTAGTAGATTCGTTTGAATCTAATTTAACCATTTATGTTACAAAATGTTTGTATGCAAATGCTAATCTTGACATTGCCTCAAGAATGTCTGGAAATGACGAATCTGTTTCAGAAGAGGGACTTAAATTTTCGAAACAGAATTTCACCTTCTACTATAATTATATACCATACTAAATATAACTCATAAATTTCTCAACGGAAATCTCTTTACAGTAAAACATTGGCGCTTCAAGAAATATCCTGAACACTGTTCAACAGCCACTCGCCCAAAGGTGATAATGTCACGAAGATGCAAGGAGATACCGGATGGAGAAGAAAAGGGGCAGACCTTAGAATGAACCGGAATACCAATCTTACGGAAGAAACAATTGATATATCTCAGCTCTTGTTCAAATGACTGGAGAGGATAGTGAATCGGGCGATGGGAAATCCTATCTACTCCTATCGAAGAAAAAATGTAAATAATTAGGCAATAAATGTTCAAAGTTTAAGGCTAAAAGTATAGAGTTGAAGTACAAATGAGAAAGAACCAGAAACATTATCCTAATAAAGGAAACACCGGATAAGCGACAAATCCTGATCAAAAGTCCGGAGAGGAACATGAACTTGACGGCACGCAAACCTTGTACATTTCTTCAGAGATTCTTTGCACAGATTAATATGATTCTGTTTTTATTTACACAAACTCCGGTTTCCCAATTTCTTCAAGTTATACGTTGCTCTTTGAATGTCTAAAATAATATCATATTAACAGTAACTGAGTTAATATTCAGCGTAATCTACGTCTTTTGAAACTAACTTTAGTTACCTTTGCTTCTGATTTTGCAATAATGAAGTTCGAATAAATTATAGGCAGCCTCTTATCAACCAATATGTACTTATCTTGGGAATCGTTAATTCATTTAGCAGCCTCTATAAAATCACATAATTTATTTGCAGGAAATATTCGTGGAAACTGGAAAAATTCAAAAGAATATCATGAAATAAATGTTGAGTTCAACTAGTTTCAAAGAATCAAAATCAATTTCGTGTTTGGTTCTGATTACCCTCGATGATTGCATACCAGGAAATCAAACGGTTCCGTTGAGTCGTGTTTTCAAATTTAGGAGACAATGATACTGCGGGGAATAGAAATCAAGCAAGACAACAACCAACATCGCAAAATGGTTAAATAAGAAGAAAGTGTAAACAAGGAAGGCCTATGGATTTTAACTGTAAAATATATAATAAAAAAAATAAAACAAATATTATTCGATGTTTGGCTTCTCAATATTTATATATTACATTGGTGAGTCGACAATACATTCTAAATATAAAAGCAATATGTCTTATGAAACAAGAAAAATTCAAAGCGATTTTTTTCCAATTACAGACTAACGAAATATATACATACATATATGTGCATGTGTGTGTGTTTATATTTCTGTTACGAATCATATGAAGACCTGAAAGCTAGACCAATAATAAGTATTCTCAAAATAAAAAAAATATAACATTACGAATTTAATTAGAAAGAGAAATGCCTAAAATAGCACACAATAACACTAATTACCGTGAATTGATATTAATAATGAATGCTACTTAAAACCTTTCTTTGACTACATTTAATGCTGTATAGAAAAGAAAAAATATTGCTGCTATAATTCTACTACTATACATCAGAGTAAAAATAATACGAATAATGAGACAATAATAAATACGAAAGTTAATTCATTGCCATGGGATTTTATAAAATGTAGCAGAAGTACCCGGCTTTCTACGGGATAAAAATAACCTAATGCATAAATAAAATAATCATTTAAAAAACTTGTTTATTAAAACAAAAACATAACACAAATGAAAACAAAATAGTTAAATACAATATTCTAACTACCTTTAAAATATATTCTAGACCTTATATGTATACACAAAATTTCAAATTTAATATTCGGAAAGTAGAAGAAAAGGGAAACAACACAAAACACAAAATCATAAATATATAACAATTCAAATACAATTTTCTAATTATCTTCTAAAATTTTATAATTTAGTAAATATGCATTATTTAAAACAAATACACATAAAATGAAATGAAATTTCCTAAAATTATTCTAATATGCGATCAGAACAAATGCTCAGCAAACTTGAGAATGATACTTGAAAAGTATTCATTTCTGAACAATGTTTTTTTTTTCTTTTTCTGTTTATCCTGGTGAAGTGAAAACAAAAAGAATATTGTTGCTTCAAACTATTGAACACGCAACACAAAGTTGCCCCTGCGAAAAATCGATTTGCACGGTGTATGCCATGAACTGAGTGTGTCTGTCCTTTGGCATTTGTTTATGGACATTGCAAACCTTAGTTTCATTGAAAAAATGCAATCTCTTAAAAGGAAATTTTACATCATTTGGAGTCAAAGTTATTCTTAGGATGAAATCAACTTCTCCTTTACCGTATCATGGCAAAATTCTCTTAGCTACACACTGGTTCGATTATAGTGATTGGTAGGTCTAAATTTCTCAATAACACTACTGGGGCAACACATTTGAGATCTGATTTGTGAGGTTCAAAACTAAGCTGGATAATTCACGGCCTCTGATTGATCTACAACTGTATCAATGAACTATATATTTCCATAAGTGATATGCCAGAGAAGAAAATGTTAGAAAAGAATGTATGGCTACATCTAGCCAGATAAAATGTAAATTTATGAGATCTTGACGCCAGTGTAGTACTAGTAATTTAGTTTTTGACCAGCACTTTTATTTGGAAGAAAGTTTCAGGTATTTAATTGTACTATAGTATCAGCCGGTAATGTTAACCAGCATAGTTTTACAAACAGCTTAAATTAATCTATTTGCCCTTTGGTTAGATTTATCCCGGGATATGAAGATTCTGTTTTATTCTCTCCTTCATTTCAAATGTTGCCTGTTGAAACTTGATTAATGCATGGAATAATAATACAACACAATATGTACTTAACACAAAATGTATTGAAACAAGAAAGTGTACAATATTTACATATAGTCTTTTGGTATATTCTTGGGAAGACCGTTCCTGGAGAATGTGTTGACTTAGTCGCAGTCGGGCTGAGTCTCTGGATTGGATCTCTTGATTCCTCCCCTTGTACCAACCATATTTATATGGTCGGTACTCCACTATGTAAATTAGGTGGATCCTACCACAACATTGCCCTTTTTTTTCTGAAAACCAGGTTTCAAAATTTCTCAGGGCTTTATTATCGGCTACCAATCAATGAAACTAGATGCATCCGTACCTATCCCAACCGTACTGGTGAATATGTTCGTTAGATTCAATTACGCACAAATACATCTTGCGAAACGTATGAATCCAACACTCCCCTCCTCGCTATGGGTTGAATAGCAGGACAGATTGGGTTCTTTAGCCTTTGTTGGCAACCAGACTACCTGGCAAAAAAAATGGCAACCTACTGCAGAAAAAAAGTTACATTGTCAATCATATATCGAAAGATACATGATCGCCCCAGCGTGTGTCACGTGTGGAACGTAACTGACTGACTGACTAATTGAGAATATTTCGTCGCAAACAATATAATAAGATACATGAACCCCGAACCTGTATATGAATGATATGATCCCCGTTTATAAATTCCAGTTGCATAAGATATTTTTAATTTTTTTACAAGATTTCGTCTGTTCCTACAGACATCATCAGGTATGGAAGTAAATTTTGTTCTTTTGTATGAATGATTCATGAATTTATAAATTATATTTGTACCTTTTAATTGAAATTAAAATAACTGATCCAACGTGCAACTCTCGGATAATAAGTGTGACATTACTGTAATTATTGAACAATATAGTTCATGCCATATTCACGGAAAATCTACCAGTACAAAAGAATTCTCTTATTGCTATATTTGTACAAAAACGCAGAACCTTAAAATTTAAATTCAAACTCAGCGTTGCGACCGCACGTTCCAAAACAATAACACATTTCTCATAGCATTTTTTCGGGTCACATCTCTATTTTCGTTGTCCTCTTATTACTGAGAAGTACAAACAAGAACATATTTATGTATGTATATGTAAGTACGTTTATATATGTATTTGGTTGAGTGTTGTTGTATTTATATGTATGCATGTATATATTGGTACTTGTTATTATATATAGATATATTTATATATATGCTTATTTGTAGATATTTATGTATGTGTATATATATTTATGTATGTTTGTGGATGTATATGTGCGTGTTGACACCTATTATGTATGAGTTTGTTTGTGTGTATGTGTAGATATGGAAACTTTGGTATGTCATTACGGCCACAGTAGTTAGTCTATGTGTGTTATATGTTCATATATGTATTGGTGCATGTATTTATATTGAGCATATATTTATATATGTGAGTATATGTGCATAATAATGTGTGTATATATGTGTGTATTTATGTTTGTATGTATATGTGTGTGTATGTGTACTTGTTATCATAGATATGTATATATGCGTATATGTTTATGCTTATATATTTATATGTATGTATTTCTGTATGTGTATGTACGTATGTATGTGTGTATGTTTATGTGTGTTACTTGGTGTTTGCTGCCGCGTGTGTATATATGTATATGCGTATGACTGTACACTTATTTCTGTGGGTTTCTTTATCCGATTTTTCTTCTCCTAATATATAATGAAACTATTATCAACTTATATGATTAAAATATATTTTTATTGATATTTGTTGTTTTAGATTTTTCGTTTTAATATATTAAATAATATTATTTTTAAACATTTTTTTATCATTGTATATTTGCTCCCTTAAGTTATAATATAATAAGTGGTTAGCATTTATTTAATGATACTTTAAGTTTTAAATATTCATTGGTTGTGTTATCTGATGTCTAGGTCATTGTCTGTGGATGTGTTTACGTGTATTTATTGGTGTCTATGTGTATGTAGAATGCATTCACATTTAATTGTGTGTGTGTATAGGTGTTGGTTTCCCCGTTTCCTTTTTTCCTAAAGTGTTGTAGAGATGTCCCTGTCTCGTCGCCCCCCTCTTTTTTGTGTGTATATATATATATCTAAATATGTCTGGGTGCTTAGGTATTATAATCTGATTGTGTTTTTGGTGTTTTGCGCGTGAGTTTAAGACCATATTCACACATTTTAGAATAAAAAAATATATATACATGTATTGTCAAATGACCGGATATATTGTAGCGTCTTGTCGAACGTAATTTCAACGAAGAAAAAAAAAATTGAATAACATATGTATTTTTTTCTTTTCTCTATAAGTTTGTAGTTTTTCAACTTAATAGTGATTAAATTTGGATTTTAAAATTGCCAGTTTTTAACTTTAATATTAAATTTTATCATATAATTTTATAATTATTGGTTAGTATAAATTATTTGTAATATTACCCGTATTTTAAAGATCTGAATAGCTATTATAAAATGATTTCGTTGTCAAGCTTTTGAATCTTTCTATACTTGGTTTTTGATTGGTTATTCTAGCTTTTGTAACAATGTTTCCCTCTAGTGTAGGATCGTTAATTAATCTGAAACTTTTAAAACCATTTATTTTATCTTCAACATCATCACTTGATAAGACACCGAGGGTGTTGAAACAAAATGGCTATTTTTGTAGTGATTTTATAACATACTTATGTTATAATTTTTTTATAAATAATAATAATTCTCTCTCTCTCTCTCTCTCTCTCTATATATATATATATATATATATATATATATATATATATATATATATATATATATATATATATTAAGCGTATTAACATAAAGATCGCACTTGCCATCCACCAAGTTCGATTTGCAATTGTCTCATTGATTAGGTGAAAAAATATCGGCTCCATCCGTTCGGTAGTTTGGACGTAAAAATAAAATTAAACTGTAACATTTTTTCCTTCTCGCTAATCTACCTAAATCATTGGCAGAACAACACGTGCACTGAAATAAAGACACTCATAAATCGATGAATAACAAAGAGATATGGATTTTATTTCGGTTTTAGATATTAATTGTTCCCATCTGACAGAATCGTAGCTTAAATGGTTAATTAAATTGTTAATTTAACACAGTAATTGGACTCGAACGGTCAGCGTGTAATGTAAATAAACCGATCTCTCCGGTTTGTTTACCTTAGTTTAGACGCAATGTTTAAAAAAAAAACACAATCCTGTATGAATTCTTCTCATAAAATCGAATTTATTGAATTTTATGGACATCATTTATGAAATATTTAGAAATTGTCTCGGTAGATCCGTTGCAAACGTATTCTAACGACTGTTTCGTTGACCGAGTTTAGTAACTTTTTGTTCATATTTTTCGAATCCGTGTATATTAAATATTTATTTAAAAATGGAAGCGTTTCCTTTCCCTACTTGTCTTGCCGCCAGTTCAATTTGCAAGCGTCTGATAAATTAAATGTAAAAACATCGGTTCATTATTTCTTCAAGAATACAATGCAACATTAAAATAGCTTAAACTCCATTTTTTGCCATATCATTAACGAAAAAGAAAGTGGGAGAGACACGTACGGAAGGTGGGTAGGTAGGTACAAGCGTATCAATATATAGATAATATTAATAAAAATATTATTATTATTATTATCATTATTTGTAGAACTATCATTTGTAATATTATACCAATTTTTTGTAAAATAAAACGTGGACGTCTGACATGAGCTAAAACACCAGATAGTAGGAAATGATATTAAACTACAAACATCCAAATTTCATAATTAAACTCCAACCCCAGATAGCATCCCCCGGGCTAAAATAACTTACGCCCCAACCAATTGTTAACACAAACGCTTTCTTATTAACAAGGATTTACAGAGAAAATAAATTTAAAACAATGCTCCGAGACAAACACTTTTAAGGGCTGATGATAGCGTGTACAGAACGGCTTGAAATAGACTATCGCTATGTTGAGGTATTTTTTGGCTGTAAAAATTATATATGAATCTTAAAATAATACATCCAGCTCTGTGGATCAGTTTTAATGATTAATATTACTAGGATCCACCAAGATTATATACCAACGGATCTATTACCTGTACATATAGTTACATACATACATACATATATATATATATATATATATATATATATATATATATATATATATATATATATATATCCACGAGATCGCTAAAAAAGAGCATAGCATGATGAAAAAAAAGACGCCAAACTTGACGAAAAACAAAATTTTATCGTCTAAATTTTTGTTATTATTAAGAAGAAAGGTCAAAGTATTTTTTGGGGTATTTTTTCCAGAATTTATAATAATTTCGATCATCTGTGAATAGTTCCTGAAACTTTCATTAACATCCGATAATTATTTCTATTTTTGCACGATTTTTCAAAATAATGTATGTTATACCAAAAAAACGTGCTAAAAATTGTCTATGTTATTTACTAGTTCCGCTGATACAAATAGAAAAAAGGTTTTTTAATCAAAATTTAGAATGTTCTAAAAAGATGGAAAATTTTTTAAAAATAATTAAAAAAAACTTTGATCTTTCCTCTTAATAATAACATAAGCATTTAGACAATAAAATTTTGTTTTCGGCAAGGTTGGCGTCTTTTTCATCAAGCTATGCTCTTTTTTTAGCGATTTCGTGGAGGTACCTATATATATATATATATATATATATATATATATAGATATATAGATATATAGATAGATAGATAGATAGATAGATAGATATGTATGTATAAATAAGTTTTTGAGGTACAGAATTTAATAATAGCTAAGAAAAGGCAAAATTTATAAGGCATTTTTTTTAAAATCTTAAAAAAAACAACCGGACTTATCAAGTGTATTTTCTAGGAATAAAGACTTATAAAAACGTGCGAATTAAATTAATGAAATGGAATGGGAAAAAAATGAATTTCAAGAAATGAGTCCAATAACATTCAGACCCATTAAGCATTCTCTCTGTTTACAAAGGGAAGGCCCACGGGATCTGATATACAAGGACTTTAGAACCTTAAGGTGAAATGTTGAGTGGGACCTAGAAAAAAAAAAAAAAAAAAAAAAAAACAACAAAAACCTCCACACTAAAATTAACCACACATTTCCTGCTATTTGTTGCATGTTCAGCAATAGCAGAGCCAGAAAAATTGGTTAGTTGGCTCTTCTTGGCAGACGGATTCAAAATCATTGGTGGCGGGTAAGTGTTATTTCATTCTCGAATCCAAACGCTGGGACATTCTGCCTATGTAGTCGAGTCCACAGCTACACTTATATTGATGAATCACTGAATTAACAAGACGGGGCGGTAGAGAACGTCCTTACGAATGGAAGAGAAAAAAATGACGGGTAACAAATATTACCCTAACATTCATCGAAAAAAAAAAGAAAACAACTATTGATCATACTTGAAATTCGTCTAGATAAAATCTCACCGTCTATTCCAATATAGGAAGACGCAAATAAACTGGACAATTATCAACAAAATGTGGCTTAACCCTATGAAATTTACTAATGACATCATGGATAACGGAGTGAAAATCATCCAAATGATATCCGTTTTTTTGAAAGTGTCATCCTAACAAACTCAATTTCACCGCAGAGAAGGCCATCAGAACATATCTTAAGTGACCTATGTATTAAGGCCTTAATCAAAGTAACCTTTCGTTGTCTGGGACAAAAGAGTCCCAACGTGTATAAAGTCCCGAGAAAGTGGCCTTCTTAAATACGGAAGTCTCAAACTTGTCATTCATCCTATGAACAAGAGCCTCCAAAAAGGAAAGACAAGAATTAGACTCCTTTTCTATGGTGAACTTAAGAGCGAGATGGACAGAGTTTAATTTGGTGATAAACTTGTCGTCTTCAGCCACATCATTAAAGAGGCAGAAGGTATCATCCACATAAGAATGATAAGAGGTCAACCAATACAAGAAAATAAGGAAGCCTCATGAAACCCGACAAAAAATATTCGCCAACGCTGGACCCAAAGCCGAACCCATAGCTACCCCGTCGATCTGCTGATACATACCATTATTAAAACTAAATTCCACTGACGCAGTGCCGAACGTCGTAAGATCCACAAACATATATATATATATATATATATATATATATATATATAAGGCATGGATTCACTTCAGACATATACTGTTTTAAGTTTAATGAATGAGAAAAAATTCCTTTATACGGAAGCGGTTAATCACACCATTACACCATCAAACGACAATGTACAGAAACAGATAATTAGACATTACGATCGTGTATACCGATATTAATATCCTCCTCAACACAATAAAATTTATCATTTCAAATTGAAAGCAATGTTTTCTAACATCAAATCTTTCGACAGCAAGAAATCCTCGTAAATTAATTAAACATGTAGCTATGTCCATTTGTCGGAAAGTAAATCGATACATATTCATTAATCGGATAGGTTTTCAGAAGCACCTCCAAATAGCTGGGACAGAAGGGAATAAAGATGCACTTAGCAGAACACTCTGAAGGATTGCTCTTACAGTTTTCTAGAAGAAAACAAACCTCTTCTGAAGTCCTGTCATGTAATGACTCACTACACTTATTCATAATCGTCAGTTGGAGTATTCAATATATGGAATATCCTGGTGAAATCTATATATACTTTATATTTTATTTCACATTGGCAATACCATCCAATGGATAAACATGTTAGAGGAAGTTTAATGATTAAGGTTCGCTTTTATTCTAAGTAGAGTAGATGGAGTACAAATCTTTCAGGGAACAATAGACGCTGCTATGTTTTATGAAACACCGGAGAAAAAAACTTGATTCCATCTGCCAAAAATGTTTTTGTTTCAGCAGTATATTGAACCTAATCATCCTGTAAAAAATGCTTTGATTGGGCAAAAATAATGTTTATATTGTGACCAAAACCAATAGCCTGACTTAAATAACACGGAAAGTGGAAAGAGTTTTATATCAGAATTCATCAGGAGAGTGTCAAAATCTTGAGTACTGTGAAGTTGATTTGATGTAGAGATATAAGTATCAGCCGATATCTTGTTACGGAAAAGTCTGAGGTATTTTACTGATGCCGTCTCAGACAGTTATTGCCCTGATGATTATCAGCAAAGTGAAGTGGACAAAAGAACCATATCCGACGACACTGGCAAAAAATGTCACGCAATGGAAAAAAAACGTGGTTTGTTGAAAAATTACTTTTTTTAAGACAGAGGTGAAAAACAGAGAATGTTGTTCTATATAGGGGTGTTATCACTATCGTCGAAAAACGAGTCAACTTATGGTGACGAGAGGCCGTCGCAACACGAAATGGAAGACACGTCCATTAGACACGTAGCAGTCACTACGAACCAACTCTGCCTCACTCGTCTACAACACAATGTGACAACCGTTTAAATTATTGCTATAATTAGTTCATGGTGACAGAAACAAGAAGAAACGACAGTGCTTTCAGAAATAAATAGAATTAACAAAAAAAGATACATCGAATAGTAATGTGGTGTGAAGGTCTCTCGTTGAAAGAGAGAGATGAGTAAAGCCGGCCACAGAGGCTTACGGTAGGAGATGGAGGGTGAGTCGTGACTTACAGCGGCTACGGGCTTTTGGGAGTTGTCCTTGGAGATGGAAGGCCAGTTGTGTTTGTGTATGGAGCTGGCGTTCCGATGAGCAAGTAAGCCCTGGCTGTTGTGCCGACCGAAGGCCGAAATTGTCCTATTGATAGACTTTTATGTCCTTTTCCTAGGCCCAGATCGGCTCCAATTTTTATTTCGTTTCTTTATTCGGGAATTAGAGATATTGTTTGGAAAATTTGGATTATATGTTTTTTTTTCGGTGTGTGAGAAAAACATTAGATATGTGCAGAGCTGATGCGCACTTGACGGAATTTTAGGTTCAGTATTGGTTTTCGGAGTGTTCACATCCTGCCACTGGTGGAAATCTGTGTAACATGTATCAGAATATCTGGTTTTTGGAAGAGTATAACAATGGTTTTATTTCGTTCGAGACGAATGTGTTTGCTTTTAAACTACAAGCGTTTGGTTGTAAGATTCAACCAGAGAACGAACCTGGTGCCCCATCTGAGTTGTAAAGTTCTGGGAAAACCTTACTTAATTTATTTGAGAAAATTAATTATAATTATACTCAAAGTCTGATCGCCGTCATAGCAAATAAAGGACATAGTATTAAATGTTAGCATCCAATTTTCGAATTTTGTCCAAAACTTTTACCTTATAGCATTTGGTATAATTCCAAATAAATTGGGATAGAAAAGATTTCCTTACATCTACTTACATATATAATACCCACAAGAAATGAAAATGTTTAATGCAATCTTCGACAGTATAAAGATATCAGAAATCATATTTTTCCTAAATAAAGCTTCCAATACTTTTATGTGTCCATAATTTTCCGTGCGACCGCATGAAATTCACATTCCAAGCAATCCAAAATCAAGACAAGTAAAATCACTCCCATGTGTAGGTACATCCCACAACTTGCGCAACACTATATCCATATGAATAAAGTAAGTTTTAAACCATATTAATATTTATGAATTAGTTTCTAAACTTTCAAATTTTCCAAAATATTCATGGGGATTCTTACAGTTCAATTTCCTGCACAAATTTTGAATTTTTTTTCCACAGAAAAATGCGACAAATTGCTCGTGAGATATGAAGGATTCTCAACTAAAAGTTGAGAATCCTTCATATCTCTTGACGTTTCTTGATAACACAGGTTGAACAAAAACAAAGATACAAAAATATTATATTAGTAATACTACTATTTTAATACAACTACTATTAATAGTATTATTACTATTAATAATACTAATAATTATATACATATATCACTTCGATATTTTTATAATACTACCATTAATACTAACGAGACTAATAATTTTTATAAAATTAGTACTACTACTACAAATAATACTACTACTACAAATACTACTACTACTACTACTAATAATAATAATAAGAAGAAGCAGTAGTAGAAGGAGACCATTCTTAGTAATCGACATATTCTCTACACGGTCATATTAAGTTTTATTTGTTCTTGCTGTTTTTTTAGACATCGTTTGGTCATTAATCTTCACACATTTCCCTTTCCTTTGGCGGATATCAAAACAGATCCGAGACAATTTTATGTCACTCTTATTCAGTAATCTCCTGCCGATTAATAAAAATCATATTTGTTTACGGTCACCGCTTTGATTGGCATGGCGGCAATTATGTGAATCAACTGTGACCTTCTAATGAAACTACCAAACATAACAAAATATAGAATATGAAAATCAACGCCAGATGAATTGCATCAGATTTCGTTTCAACCTCTTCCTTTATTTATTCTTTTTAATTGAAGTGATAGAATACAGCTAAAAATACTTAGTCATGTAAACCTAATTGAACAGTTCCCATTAGGAAGTCGTGTTTGGGAAAGAAAAAAATAGTTTTATAAAATAAAAACAATAACAAAATAAACCTTAATGAAAAGACTTTATTTATATATCTATATCTATATCTATCTATCTATCTATCTATCTATCTATCTATCTATCTATCTATCTATATATATATATATATATATATATATATATATATAAACTGAACAGTGAATTCAACCCTCAGAGGAGACAAGCTGTTTCATGCTGGACGCAATCGTCAGTCCGCATCGGGCGGCCTGACGATTCCGTCCAGCATGAAACAGAAACAGCTTGTCGCCTCTGAGGGTTGAATTCAAACAGCTTGTCGCCTCTGAATGTTGAATTCATTGTTCACTTTATATTTATATTTGCATACGCTCTATCTCTGATATTGAGTACTTTATCCCATAAATATAGCACAACTTAAAACTATATTTTTTATATATATATATATATATATATATATATATATATATATATATATATATATATTTCACTGTGTTAAGGCCATTATACGTGAACCCTTGCGAAGGTTAATAGAGATAAACAATGTGGGTAGATGAATCAAAAATGCAAGTTTTTCACGGATGAAGAAAAGAGATTTGGATTATTGTAATTCCTTGGATGGTTCAGATACCCTGAAAATGTTCACTGAAATTTTAGACGCTGGCGATAAAATGTTCCACAGTTTCTGAGGATATCACATTTCTCTTGCATTTATATATATATATATATATATATATATATATATATATATATATATATATATATATATATATATATATATATATATATATTTCATGGCTACAGTGATGATGTCCGATACAAACTAAGCAAAAAGTTTTGGAACATTTACACATAGGTACATATTCTGAAAATATATCAGTTATTAAGCGATCTTGCAACATTTAAAATGCATGAAGATAATTGCATATGCAAAATAGTCACAGCCCATCCCGGAATAAAGGAACTATATGACAGTTACGTTCGATAAGATTTATACAAATTTATCAGTTCAATTACTCTACTAATTAATGAACTAACGGAAAATGTTAACGTAAGCGCGAACTTCTTCATGTTACTCACGTTTCAGTTGCTTGTCTGGGCTTCATTCTCTTTGTGATCTTGATGAAAGTACAGCCATTTTTCACACGACAAGTAACGTTTGTTCATAAATTTCTATATTTGTAAAATTTTTTATACTTGTATGGAATTATTAAGCATAATTTGAAGAATACAGACGCACTGTCGATATATTGTTAAACTATTAAAGAGTGTGACTTTTCATTCTTCTTTTAATTTTCTTAAATCTCGCTCTTTTCTGTGTGTTGAAAAATATTGGAAGAATCAGGTCAATCGCTATATTTATTAGCAATAATAATAATAATAATAATAATAGTAATAAAAACAAATAATAATAGTATTGTCAATAATAAAATAATAACCATAAAAGTAAAAGAAATAATAATAATAATAATAATAATAATAATAATAATAATAAGAAGAAGAAGAAGAAGAAGAAGAAGAATGAAATAATTCCTGATAGAGTAAGGGATTGTTGACAGTACAAGATTAAAGGAAATACAGAAAATTCGAAACAGAATTACCGCCCACTCCCTATGAATGACTTTAGCTATCTTAACTTTTGTGTTCTTTGTTTTATTTTCCTCAAAAAATGGCCAGCGGAAAATTTCATAATGTCATTTCTGACATTATGTATTTGTTTAGGACGAGGAAAGTAATAGGCATACACCAGAAATCGAAAGGACATAACAAAAAAAATAATTTTATTACTTTATTATTATTATTATTATTATTATTATTATTATTATTAGGTGTATAAGAAATAATCCTTGCCCTGTATCATGTAGAGCCGGGTCGAAACTATCGTTTTTATGCACTATAGAGGAATTATCATTTAACTGATAGAACTTTTCTTAGTATATGGCATGTTCCTAGTAGGTCGATCTTCTGGGCAACTTTATGTTGATGTTAGCCGGGACACTTTAGGAAAAGTGTCCATTCCATTTCTCATGAGGCTCAGATCTGCGATTACTATTGGTGCAGTCTCAGACTGCATTCCTTGCATCCTGTTAATCTCGATCTCCAAGTGATTGTATCTGGAGAATTTCTCGATAGTTTTCATGGAGGTGTTTCTCTCAAGAGTTACTGCTATGTCAATAAGAATACACTTACTGAATTTCTTGCGTTTTATTATATTATCAGGTGCGTTGCCTTTTCTATACCTGTCAGCTTCAATTGACATTCCCAGATGATATTTAAATCGTTATTTCGGGCAAATGTATCCGGTTGGTGCTCATAAAATCACTCAGTGGTTTCTATTTTGTGCTTCTTGCATATCTTCCAGTGCACATGTCTCTACCTTGCTATGTGTGTGTATATATTCCTTTATTTCTAGTTAGGGATATCCTGAAATAATATGGTCGACATGTTCAGCATATTTTCACACAGATCCTGCATTTCCGGTTAGTTCCATCTTTGATATGATACGGGTGTGAGTCTTTAATCCTTAGCTCCAATAATTAGATGGTTCTCAACTGCTTCTTTCGATCTTTTGAGGTATTTGCCATGCAACGCATTGTGCTCCCAGTTTTTATTTGTAATTTCATTTGACCTAGTCGCTTTTCTTTCATTTTTACTAGTTTGGCGCAGATGATATTCTCTTCGTTTTTTGAGGCTGGGATTTGAAGTATATTAAGCTGCTGCGAGTTATTATTATTATTATTATTATTATTATTATTATTGCTGCTGCTGCAGTTGTTGTTGTTGTAGCATACCATGGACGATAATGGGTATGTCCCCTCCACAAAAATACAATAGAAAATACTGCATGTTAGTCTGCAGTCGGAGATTCGTCTTCAGTTGTGCTGTTCAAACTCTATGCCTCCGACGCTATGTCGAATGGCAGTGTCTAGTCTCGGTTAACAACTACCCGACGCCAGTCTATACGGGGTCTACGGGGAATTATTAGCTGAGCCGACGGGCTCGGATGCCCCACATAAAAATCGGCCTCGTGCCACATCTGACCACGTGGGGCGGTTGATAGATATCCTGCAGTTTGAGATTCATTGTGGAATTCACTTGACTCACATCTAGCAGTTGACTACTTCTACGCGCCTCTGGTGAATCTCATAGTGATTTACAACGCGTAGCTTAGATATGGCACAAGCCTAAAATAATGGGTTCTCAAGGAAGATGAAACTGACTACTCATTTGTAATTGTTCTAGCGAGACAAGCTTGTAAACCATTATATCAGTTCGAGGTACACATGGCGAATCTTATATGTGTTGTTCTTGCCATAGATATTATCATTCACTACCGACCTTCGTGTGATTATTCTGTTCAGTAATCTTCCCTAGCTTACAACAATTATTATTATTATTATTAATAATAATAATAATAACAATAATAATAATAATAATGATAATAATAATAATAATGACATAGAAAATGAATTCTTAAATATTTACTAACCATACAGCATGCCTCATATTACACAATTCAATCATAATGCGTACTTCACATTTAGGAGAGTTGGAACTTGTACAAATCGTCACCGTCGTGCTTTACTTGCCGATGTCACATGATCGAACTTACCTAGGGTTAAAATAATCTAACAATAATGCCGCTGCATATGTGGGATGGTATCGTCGTGAAGAAATATTATATAAAAAACGTGTACCTTTTATATGAATTTTTCCCTCAGTATATCCCGCTAATCATTCTCTCGGAAAATCTTACTACTTTAAATATGTGACATTCTATCTATCTATCTATGTACATATATATATATATATATATATATATATATATATATATATATATATATATATATATATATATATATATATAAATTTATGGAGTCTCAATGCCTTCCCCTTTAGGAGTCATTTTCGCTAAGGTTTTGTAGGTTACTATGAAGAGAATTTATTATCTGACCCAAAGGACCTGATGTTTATTTTTTGTTACGTAGATGAAACTTTTCATCTTTTCATTAACGAAAATGAAGCTGACATTTTCTTCTGTCCCTTAACAATATCCGTGCAGCCCTTAAGTTCACAGAGGATAAATAACTAATTCTTCCCTTCCTTTACTTTATGTACTTGTTTGTTGAACTTCTTCGGGTTTTCTCGTTTCGGTTTAACGAAAACAGACGTTTACTTGCTTTTATACATCCTTGGGGCGGTTTTTGTCCTATAAAACGTAAGTTAAGTTAATTAAAACTCTTACCTATAGGACCATAATGATCTGTTCTAAAGCCAAGCTGGATGTTGAGAACAGGATTTTTATTATTTAAACTCTGTAACAATGCCTATCCTTTAGACATTTTTCAATAGACAGTTAAAATAAAATTTCCTAGTTTAATAAAATCAAAAGTGCTTCAGTATAGATATCCTGTATACCTATATATTCCTTGTCTATGTAGCATCAGTGACTGATATGCTAAGCGGGTTTCCTTAGCAGTTCGACAATGATACTTGTCTGCAAATACTCGTGTATTTTTCTCTCCTACGCCTGTACTTGTATCAATGCAGAAAAACTTTTCTCCGCCTCACCATATTAATTCCCTGATTTATTAATTTAAAGGTCGTTGCTGTTCGCAATACATAGGACGAACGAGTTAAAGCCTTGATGTTAGGATTAAGCAATAGGTGCCTACAAAAATCTGGACCTTCTATCGCGGAACATATTATACATCTGTGTTGCTAATTTCAGTGTCATTCGGTTTTCTCTGTTGATTATGTTCTATTGTAATTAGCACCTAAATATATTGGATGCCATATATATTTTTATCTATGCAATCTTCTCTTTGCAAACAGCAGGATTTTGTCTTTGATCTCCAATAGATTTCCATTCAAATAATATTTTTTCACATTCTCTCCATTCCGTTTATTGACTATGTAGACATATTTATTAACCTCGATTTAGCACTGTTGACCGAGTTTCGAAACCGGTTAGCTGGCTTGTTTATCATTTTGTTCTCTTAATTGTTTTAATGTGTGGTAATATTAAAAATAAGAATTACCATGTTTCAAAAACAGAAGCTAAAACTTCCAATTCAGTCATAGATATTCAATTAAATTAAAGTACCTAGTTCTGTTTCATTCTCAAGCGAATTTTGGAATAACTCATTTCGAAATTTACGGAGCTTTATAAGCACATACATTCTTAATATTAGTTTCCATGGAGATGAAGAAAACCAATCATTTTAATAAGGGGCAGTAGGGTATTCATTTTCCCTGACAACAAAAGTAACTAATATGTGGATACAATAGTTGTTTAAAAATAATTATAATCTAATATATATATATATATATATATATATATATATATATATATATATATATATATATATATATATATATGCATGTTTCTGTTAAAAACGACAGACAAGGTACTACAGTTGAGCTTTTTTATTTAATTTTTCTTGTGTTCTGACAAGAGCTTTCTTTTCTGGACAAAGAGTGTGTAAGAACTGTCCGAATGTTCTGTGTTTCCGAGCGCTTTCGGCTATACCTTTAGCCATTATCAAGGATGGTTCAATTATCAGCTTAGTAGAGTGTGTTCTATGTATGTTCAGTGTGTGGTAGTGATGTTTTAGTTTCCGAATACGGTTAGCACATTGTGGCTTTGTTCATAGTTGATATTGTTAAGAGTTGGCTTTTTCTTTTTTATTATTAGAGCTTCCATTATTTTTAGTCTTTTTTTGCAAGTGGATGCAGTTAATATATTAGTGTTTTCTACTAGTATGTTCCTAATAGTGTCGGGTAAATCTGAGTGTGTGTTTAAATGTGTTCTGATGGAACTGTGATCAGATAGGTGTAATGTAAGACGTCTGGATAAACATGTGGTTGTGTAGCCGATGTAATTATTTATGAGTCCGGTTTGGTGAGGAACGCAGTTCCTTAAAGGGCATTTGAACTCATAGATAATGTTCGTTCTTTGTAATTTTGACTTCGTTGGTGTGTTGTTATTTTTGAGGATAAGGTTGGCCGTCTTAAATTTTTATAATAGATAATAAGTTTGATTTTTTTTTTATCCGGGTCAATAGGAGTAGTATATTTCTTTATAATATGTCTTAAGCAGATTCATCTTGCTTGTAATTAATATGCATTTGGTTTTGTAATAAATGTGTATGTGATTTTTAGTTGTGTGTTCGCTATCATTATTACTTGCTTTGGGGAGGAATATTCTAATTTGTTGGTCTATAAGGTAGTTAGGGAAACCGTTGTTAATTAGCGTTGTTAAGTTCTTTGAGAAAGAGTAGTCGAGAGGATGAGTTCTGGTGGGCTCTATTTAGAAAGTTTTTTTATTACAGCTATTTTGTACCTAAGTGGACATTCACTTTTGAAATTAAGGTGGCACGAGTTTTTTTGCTGGTGGGTTTTTTGTATAATGATGTAATGAAAGTGTTATTGTTATGTTTAACGAGGATATCTAAGAATGGTAGTTTGTTTTTTTGGCTAAGTTCATATGTAAAATTAAGGACGGAGTTTTTCTCAAATGTGGTCTTAAGTGTCTCTATTTCTTTAATGTTATCAGCTAAAATGAATATATCATCTACGTTGCGAACACAGATTTTCGGTTTGTGGACCTGTGTAAATATGGTATTTTCTACGTAGGACATATAATAGTTAGAGAAGCATGGACCCAATGGATTTCCCATACTAACACCATTAGTTTGGGTATAAATATTGCCATTATGGTCATAGAAGGGGACTTTGGTTGTGCATGCGTGTAGTAATTTTTTTAGGATAGGTGGTTTGATGGATGGCGGAGGGATGGAATTATTATTGTATATAGAGTTGAGGATAATATCGACTCTATATACAATAATAATGTCGGTGCCTTCTTGGGTCAAAAATCACTGATTTGTTGGCGAGACATGAGTTGGCTCTGCAAGACGCAATTACAGGCGATTTTATATGCAGGCCATGTGTTGCCAAACCAAATGTTTAATCCCGCCCACTCTCGGCAGTACTGACAACATCCAATGAGCAGCTTGACTGCAGGTTTTACCGGAAAGTTATCATAGTTGACAGTCAACCACTTTCGGGGCTCCAATCCGTGTTTTCTCTCTGGCTGTACTTCCATAGCGTATTCCGTGTTTGGATATGGCCGTAAGCCACTGGTGTTTTAATCACAGGACAGGCAATGCAGACTTTGATTTTGAACAATAGATAACCCTAACCTATTTACAGGCAGATTTTCTCTAACAATCCAACAATAAGAAATAAGATATTTGAGATCAGGACATTAAATAATACACATTATCATCCCTTAACGACAGTATAAAAATGATGAAATAAGATTCTATTCATCTGCGTCTAGTTATATCCAGGAAACCTGTATAAACGACCCCCTATTATGTACAGACCGTTAAGAGAATTGTGATACTTGATGAGAAGATAATTTAACATGAAACTATTTCCAATTTAATTTTACAATATTTCAATAAACTCTACTATTTATAAATAATCACACTATATTTGGTAGCTCTTAATTATTTCATATCAAACCATCGATTAGCATTAAGTATTTAGTAGTTATTATTATGTTGCAAAACTATGATGGCAGAAAGATGATGCATGATTTGTGGGGATGCATCCCCACAAATCATGCATCATCTTTCTGCCATCATAGTTTTGCAACATTGCCTTGTGTTTCGATTATCCATTTCATTCATCGATCGATTAAAATTACCATGATATTTTTCAATTATTGTTTCAAAATGTACAAATAGGAATTCAAAATGTAACCCTTTAGATTTTTGGATTACGTTAATTTTTTATAATTGGGATATTTATTATCTAAGATCTTAAACATTCATTCTTTGAAATACACCCAGAAGAGATCGGTCATTGAACCATCTATTTCTGCGTAGTATCTATTCTATGGATAATTTATCTGATACGCTTTTATCTTTGATGTTTCAAATTTATGAATTTAACAACATTACTATATTGACAGATAGATCTCATCATTTTCATTTTTCTTCTATACTAACAGTTTCCTGTTTAGTCGATCCCACGCGTGGGACGCTTTTGGTGGTTTTCAATGAAATTTTGAACTTCAAAAATTTTATGCAATGACAATCGGTATCTTCCCTCCTGTTCAGTTATTTTCCTTATTGATTAAATGTTTATTTTAAAAAATAGAAACATTTTATTGACTTCCTTGCCTTGATATAATTAAAAAATGTGAATTCTTCTGTGAATAAAGCTTCATATCAATAATTACTATCCCCCCGAAAGTATTGGCTAACTTGCTTTATATTTTATAAGAACAAAATATGAATTTATTGGTTACATAACATGGTTTCTTATAGTTTGTAATGGGATATCCATGTATCACACAAGAAGCAAATTCGTCGGTAACAGATATTTTACTATAACAGTGCAATTATTAAAAAGTGAATACATTAATTTTGCCTTAAATTTGTTTCGTGAAAGTCCTCGAATAATCCATATTCTAAAAGATGAATTCATACTGTCTGTTACAGACTGTGCGCAACTTTCTATGCTCTTATATAAGAGACTGGCGTATCTTTCTGTTGCACATAAGTAACTATATCGACTCATACGGTTTAATGTATACAAATGGACACAAATAAGTACACATGCACACAATAAGAATTAGCTAGAAATACGAGGTGGGAATAAGATATTCAACGATAAGATTGTCTGAAAATGACCTATCGAACAATAAAGCATATATTTAGGGACAAGAATAAAATAAATTTATACTGTAAATTCCAGATAATTATATGATTGTACTGAAGTCTCTAAAAGTTAGTCGACAATTATTAGAATTATTTTTAAAATATATTGTTTTTATTTGTGAATATATTTTTAGGTCTGTCATGCAATTAAAATGTTCATGCGCACACGCAAGGAACAATGAACAGAATTTGAATAACACTGAGATATAGATATCTGTGTTGAGGGCTATTTTCCCTTTCTCTCTTGCAACATCAACTTAGTAACAACAAAGAATGAAAACCCGGATGTGTGACCATTTCGGATCATTATTAGGACTTCTGCATTTAAACTGTATATATCTTTAAATAAATGTAATATTTTAAACGAGGAGTCAATTCAGATTTGAAATATTATCATGTTCCACGTAAGGAAATAAATTGTAATTATATAAAAAATGATCATTTCTTCTTAAAAGCAGCAATATATATAGTGATTTTCTAAGCCCGACTTAGATGTGGCACAAGGCCGAAATTATGGGTCACTCATTGAGGATCGAACTCACTACTAAGTCGTAACTGATCTAGCCAGACAAGCTTTCTAAACATTACGATATTTATTTCTATTAAAATATAGAAAAATGCCTAAAATGGGGTGGGAAACAGGACGGTCTTCATCTGTCATAACTTTAAACTTAGCTAGCCGCAAACATTGACCCACACATACAAACAATATTCCTAAAACCAAAACAACACACTTTTACAAACATTTCTTACTACATCCACCACAATACCAAATTGTCTCAATCCTAAATAGTCCCCATATGTACAAACCGTCGCTTTATAATCATTACACCTCGTCGAGGTACCCCTGCGGCAATATAAATAAGTGCAGAGATAAATGTCGACATTACACATGTAGCAAATATAATGCAAGTTAAATGATTCAAACAAAGATCTCATCATTTATTGATATTAAATTAGATTTCATAAATAAAACACCCCTAATTCTTTAGGAAAGAAACAGGATAGACTATGATGCATAAAATACTGTTATTTTATAATTAAATGTACTGAAATCAAATAAAAAGTGTCTACAAGTTTAACCTTGTGTAACATTCAGTATGTAAATTTTTTTGGAACTCACAAAACAGAATTCATATTCTTGTATCTTTGGGCGCATTGATTTGAACATGAATTTTTAAAAATTTAATGTTCCTTATTATCGCTTCTATGCCAATAAGGATAATGTAATGCATCACCAATTATTAATTACCAGATAAATATCATACATAAATTTGTCAACTATTTAAAAAAAAAAATATTGATTATCCATACGATCGTGTTACTTCCAATTCACTAAGCAGCTTTGCAAATGATATCACTAAGAGAAAAATGTACACTGCGGCAACTTTATGAATAATGTAAGAAGGTTATGAATTATAATTTGGTAGCATCACGGAAAATGGCCGAAAGTTGTTTATAACTCAATTGGCCATTTTTGTTCGTTATAAATTGGTGGATATTCTCGTCACGATTGGCGTGATTTGGACGAGAGTTTGCAATTAATGGTGTTATGAAGTGTACTTTTTAAAGTAAATATCCCTATAATGAAATCATTAATTAGAAATTAACGAGACATTTACGCCATTGATAATAAAAATATCAAGAAAGTTCTAATAGATTTTGCAAATGAACACATCCAATTTTAACGAGACATATTTATATCATTTCAGTAGTTACGAGCAGTTAAAGATGAATCATAAAAATCAATACATTGAAAATTATAAGACAAATATAAGACCTAAGCTTAATATTATGAGATATGACACAGGAGTAATAGGATGTGATATTTCTGCACGCAAAACACCGTGAAGATGAATTTATTAGTAGTCGCTTGTTAAAATTTCAAGTTCATTATGAGAAGAAGCTTCAAAATAATGAAATCTGATTTTAGAATCACAATTTTTTTCTTCTCTCATATGGTGTGTCATTTCAGAAGGATGGCAGTCAACGCTTCCCTCAAATACATTCCCTGTTAATTATAACCAGTTTCGCCCGTTTTATATACACCAAAAGTGTTGTTATATAAACGTTTACACAGACCCCTTCGTCAGTGACGCTTTCAATCAACCTACCTTGATTTCAAAGTATTTTGTGAGTATTATATTCTACTTTAAATCCATTCTCACTACGTTCTCCAGAACTGCATTTTATTGCAAATAAAAGTTCTCCTTCTTTCCCATTTCACCATTAGTCTCTATTTTACTAAACTTTCTCCTTACTCACATGATCCGTCTATGATATTCACAGCATCATCTTTAGATGCACATGTTGTTCCTTTTCATTCTTATCTTCTATCATGTAATTGTTTAGCATCCCGTGTCATATAGAAAGATTAACATTACAGAGCAGTTCAATAGTTTTTGCTTTTTTTGGTTTAAAGGGTTTTGTAATGTCAACGGATACTCGTCGTCACTTTCGTAATACTCGTTCTAGTAGAGACTGATATCGCAGAAACAACTATAGTAACGCCATTGAACAATACTGGTGTCAAACGCCTTCGAATATCACTCGCACTAATAGTCTTGCTCAATAATATTTGCCCGAAATATAACCACCGGATATTAATCCGTATAATGAAATATGTATTTGTATTTATACAAAATGTTGCACAAGGCCAAAATGAGATTGAGGAAACGGACGCTTTTCTTCTGTTTTAACGTTAAAATTAGCTAAACCAAACATATTTTTAACGTTAAGATTAGCTAACCCAAACAACGTTAACGTTAAAATTAGCTAACCCAAACATACAACAATATTCCTAACACTAAAACAACGCATTCTTACTTAACATTCTTACTACATCCACCATAATATAGCAATATCTCCATGATAGTCTTAACTAATCCCTATATGTGCAATTCATTGTCAGTTTGGGTGGAAGAAACATATGACAATTTAAGAATCTAAACTCCAACGAATATTGATAAAAATGAATAAAAACTATATGCAAAGTAATTAAACAAAATAGTGTTAGTAATAACTCAACTCCAAAATCCTTAAGTGTGCCAGAAACATCAGTTCAGTGGATAAAATGAATGAGGGAGTTTAATAACATAATAATATAAAACATTCATTCATCGCACACACTAACACAGCTACACACTCAGTCAAACACAACAACAAAAGCGAAAAGCAGAGGCGAAATGAAAAACGCCTCGGATCCAGCAGAGAACTGGCATCACTAACCACATAACGAGGGAGAGGCTTGAGAATTAACCAAAAAATATAGACAGAAATAAAAGGGGACAATGAGCATATATCCTCTAGCTAAGTTAATTTGAAGAAAGAATCTAAGGACAAAACGAAACTTTAAACTAACCTAAATTATGGAGGGGGTTAGCATATGTTTATCACCGAAAGAACAATATTCTGATGCCTAACCGGCAAGACAATGTCACTCCAAGTCAACTTCTCGTACTCGACACAAGCGCGCAAGATTCACCCAAGTTTTGCCAAATTCTAATGACATAAGCCGACATTTTTTCCGCCCTAGTCTTGTCTTTAAGCTGATGATTTAAGAACAAGATCGAATGGGAAGAAGTTAATTTTTTGCTTCCGTAGTATGACTTGTGACGTGTCGACCAAATCACGATTCTCATGAAACCTAGCAAACAAAAGAACATATAGTGTTTTGTCTTCGTCAACCCCGGTACCACAGTGCTACGAACAGAACTGGACTCAAGGATAAAAAAAAACTTTCTGTACAGCATGCGAACCATGAGACGTTCAACAAACTTTCACAGCGGCTGCAATAAAAAATAAGATGTGAACCAGGGTCCTGACGTATTCATCACAGCGAACGCAGTTTAGAGATTTCTCCAAGCCCACTGACAAAGTCTTTTGGCAAACTTGACAGCCCACGAATCACCAGCCATATGAGTGATCCCTCATCGGTAGTGGCACATTTCAGTACGGGCGCCCAATGCCATATAGAGCGACCTTCCTGCTTTGTACGACCGAGCTCGTCAGTCAGCTAATCACGAACGGACCCTCGATCTAACATCTGATATAATGCAAATCAACGCCTGGGCGTTGGAGAAGAGATGGAAAATTCTTACGGGCGTCTTCCTTCCAGAAGGTACACTCCACAACCGAAACCCGACACATTCGATCTAGGAACATGCTGCGAAGTATATATTGACGAATATCAATGCTAGGCATACCCAAACCACCTTCAGAAGGATGGAGGTAACATATATTAAATTGTCCCACCGGGCATTCCAAACCACAGCCACCGTCAGTTCCCTCTCTACCATAAGTAGCAGCTGGTCTCGGATATCTTGCTCAGCAAACAATGATGAGTTCAGTTTCCAGTAGCCAACAACCCTAACCTTAGGCTTATCTAAGTTTACACAGACCTGGACATGCCTATGATCTGAATATACCATATAGTGGAAGATTGGACACACTGAGAGCCCTATATTGACTATTGTGAATCGAACACGGAATGTTGAATGCCACTCTGTAGCCGAACCGCTGCTATATTTCCAAGACAATACTACCATTGAGGGCGTTTATTCCGGTACGTATCAACAAGAACAATCATATCGATAAATTACAGAAATGGTTTCACGTCCCGGTAGTTAGAACCTGAGTTTGACCCTAGAAAATTTATATCGCGGTCAAGGACGGCATTCCAATCCCACGCTAACGCTAACCGTCGAGATGCCGTTTAAAACGGCTCAATCTGCCGAAACAAATTAGGCTGCTCAGAATGGTTATAGTGCGCACAAAGTACAATGACACGAAGAGCATCATACTTTATGGTAATATCCAGCATACAAAGTCTGACCGCCGGATCTGCGAAGAAAAGAGCACATCTCAGCCTTCAAAATTACTCAATATCCAAGAGACACCTCTCGATCGTCCATCAACACGAACTGAGTAGAGTAAAAATATCACTAGATAGAATTCCTTCCTAATCGCGAGAAGAAAAGTGGGTTGCTTGTTTATTCACCCCTGGACGCTGAAGAACACGAATGGGCCTTGACTTCCGAGACTCCGACCTCAATCCCCGGGCATTCACCGTAACTAACCAGCGAGACAATGAAATCGATTAGGGTTGCTCTCCTGTACTAAACATGGCCGACGTCCTCTCACCTTGATCCTGTGCCATCTCAGTTTTTATGGTACCGTAAGGAGACACGCAGCCGACGTCCAAGGGGAATGTAAGTTTTTTGTGCCCTATAGAGGAAGGGGTGAACAAAAAGCAGGAACCTCCCTGCACAATATAGCTTTAACTTATTTAATGTTTCCTTGTCGAAACAGGCCACTGACGGAAACATACTGAAACCATGGTTTTCCTTCGCAACCACGGTCCAAATCTGCTGACCGGCCTCAGCTGCACATTCTATGGCTAAGACCTTTTTTTATATTTAGGAAAGGTCCTTGGGTCTTTAACATCAAGATTGTTGATTTTTCTGAAATTTAAAAGATTTTTAAAAAATTTTTTCAATTTTTTTGTGTGAAGGATGCCTAGTTTTCCAATTCCTTAGAAACACGGCACAGCCCTCCCCTATGTTATAGACGGGGTTTGGATTCTTTTTTTGTGTGTTTTCCGTTTAATTCCTATAGTGAGATATTCACTAACGACCCTTCGGGACCGGATGTGGTACAAGGCTAAGTTTATTGGTGGGTATCCGAGCCTGTAGTCTCGGTCAAATATTCCCATTGGAACCCGTAAAAAACGGTGGTGGGTAGCTGTCTACCACCCCAGACGAGACTATGCCCTTCGGCAAAGGGTTCCTCTCTGCCCGGAAGCAAAGAGTTTTTTTCAAACTCACTTCCGAAATAATTCGGAGAGTGAGATTTTCATCTACCGCCCATCGCGGTCGGATGTGGCATAAGGGCAAGTTTATTGTTTGGTATCTGAGCCCGTAAGCCATATAAAAAATTCCCCGAGGACACCACATACACGGGGTCGGGTATCTGTCTCCCCAGACGAAAATCTACCCTTCGAAATACCCCGTCAGTTTTCCTCTCTGCCCAGACGCCGAGAGCATGATAAGCACTCATCCGAATAATTCAGAGAATGTGATATTCACTTATCGCCCCAGACGGTCAGTTGCGGCACAAGACCAAGTTTAATGTGGGGTATCCAAGCTCGTAGTCTCGGTCAAAATTTCCCTGTAGACCACTACAGACTAGACTTTGCCGAATGGCAAAGTCTCGTCTAGGTTCCTCCCTGTCCGGAAACAGAGAGTTAGAAAAGCAGACTTACGTAATTCAGAGATTGATCCCTTAGACGCCACGCTAATTCCCATATAAACATTTTCTTTACCATCACGTGGTCTACTTATTCGCCTGTGTTTTCTCTCTGGTTATCTGTGTTCAAGCTCCAGTGTCGGCAACAACACTTTATTCCTATATAACAAAACGGTAAATTTTGAAGATATGAATGTCAATCGACTAAAATGTATTTTCACTTGATCGAATGTTTTATTTATGAAACAAAATTAGAAATATTAATAATCCCTGAAGTTGTAGGCGTGGCTGATGCAGTTCCTGTAGGAATATGTAATTACCGGTTGCAGTTCATTGCCACACACGCAAATTCTTTTTTATTATGAGTCGTTTGTCTCTGACACTAGGTGCTAAGCAAAGTGTGTATGGCCTCAAATTAAGAGCTCGCTGGGTTTGGAAAACTTTTTTTTTATTTTCCAATGTTCTTTGCGAAAGCTAATGCCGAGTTTGGGATTTGAACTCGGTACGCTACTTCCATTCTCTGTGTGCATAGCACCTACTCTCCACACCAATTCTGAAAAGTTGTTTCTTATTTTTCTATGTGCCGTGTCCAGTCAGGTGGTGGGTATCCATGCAACTTCAAAGTTTCCTGTCCATCTGAAGCTCTTAAAAAATTGTCTTTTCGCTATCACTCTTAATCCCTGTTCTTCCATATTGAAGATGCCTTCAGTGTCATGTGAGTGTCAATCTTTGGTCATCATGTGCCTGTCTCTTGTTCCGTCATCAATTTTAGTGAAGCTCAATAGGTACGTAATGAGTTATTTTCTACTGTCTGTCTGGCATTCAATATTCCACATTATATAGACATTTCCTAAGCTATCTTTCCTCATAGAAATTACAACTCTCCCTGACGTTAAGAACATGTGCCCTTTTTGTTTCGATATTCTTTAAAATAACGTCGTTGCTCAAATATTAACTCTATGACATTTTCGGCATCTTTAGAATCACATTTCTGTTGCTTCAAATTATTGTTTTAATCTGTGACAAGGTTGTTCTGGCTTCACTGACATATAGTAGTACTGGTATTACTTAGTAGTACAAAATTCTTTTCATTGTTTCTGATTAATGTTTCCTTTTTCATAAGAATTTGCTTAGCTTTTGAAAAGCATCATTCACTATCCGAATGTACTTCGTATTTCACTTTCGAACTTTCTTTGTTAAAATATTTCCTAGATTTTTTAATCATTGTACTTGTTTGACGTTGGTATCTGAAATTTGTAATATACATGATGGGCTGTGCCATTTGCTAACAATCATGCATTCTGTATTCTTCCAATTGATGTTGAAACTAATCTACTCGATTTTTTTATTTCCTTATATAAGATCTGTTGTAGTTTCCTTTCATTGTCTGCTACACTATCTATATCATCTGATTATTGTATTCCAGTTATGATTGCGGTTGCCAAAAATGAATGCTGGTAAGACTTCTATTTCTCTCAGAATCACCTCGCTATATATTTTGCAATTTGAATAGATATATATATTAGAGCTTCATAAACGTTTTCGAAAATGGTTGTAATTAGATTAATAAACACACAAACACACGCAACACACATACACACACAACACACATACACGCACAAACTCACAAAAACGCGCACACACAGGCTCTCACACAAACAGGCGCACAAACAAACACTCCAAACATAAACACACACACGGGCGCATACAAACAAACACAGCCAAACATAAATATATATATATATATATATATATATATATATATATATATATATATATATATATATATAAAATCAAGTTCCTGATTATCAACTATGAAACATTTTGGTTATGAACGATTATGACACAGTGAAGGCCTCTTTCAGTATTAAATGTATGATTTCATGGTAATTTGTTACTCTTAATTTTTAAATAATAATATTGTTTAAATAATGTATAAACCTATATATATATATATATATATATATATATATATATATATATATATATATATATATAAGAGAGATAGATAGAGAGAGAGAGAGAGACAGATGCACACATACACATACACTCACACACACAACCCGGAACATCCGCCCCAATTTCTGACGAATGAGGCGGTTTGTTACCAAACCTGCAGGTTAAATAAAAGACTTATCAAAGATAAAACAATATTATTGAGTTGACAACGACCTAAAGAGTGTGCTTGTATAAATCACCGGATACTGAGAAATGGGATACCACTCCACTATCAATGCAAAAAAACCTCATAGCTTATAACAATCAGATTATGAAAAACAATGGGGTGAACGGTATTAAATCCCATTGGAACTAACTGTTGACGCGGTAAGGTGGAACATCTTCAGCATGACTCACCTGACCGTAACGCGGGCAAATTTTAGCAAAAATAGTGTAAAATCATGCGGTATTAAACTATATCTATCTTAATATATTAAGTGGTTGAGAGCTTAATTATAAAAATTATCAATAATGTTTTACACACAGGGCACTGTTCTTTGTTCCATAATACAAAGGGAGGTCTTAATAAATGGGTGTCGGTATTGTTCTCAATGTGTTAAGAAATTGGAAGACCAGAAAATCATTTAAATTATCAAAAGTGTAAACTCAATCAAGGGGTACTATTCAAAAATGTCAATATGAGGTATATCTCCAAAACGTTAAGCCCCAACAGGTTCTATCAAGCATCTGCAATAAAAGATCTTTAGATTTCTAGGGTTTTACGTCTGTTATTTCTAAGAGAATTAAAAGGCATATCCTGATTTACGATTGATGGCCACAATCTTAACAATATAATATCATAACATTATAATATCTTAACAATATAATAAATGCAGTTAACACAGTTCTGATAGCAGAAACGGAAAGAAAACCTACTACAGAAGTTAGAGGAGGAAATTGAGATGAAAGAACTAAGCATGAACTACAAGAAGAGAGAGACCATGGTTATCCGTGAAAAGATTTGCCCAAAATGCAAATCAAGCAGGTACAAAAATTTAAATATCTGAGAAGTTTTCTAACAGAGGGCGGAAAATTTGACACTGAGATCCGAAGTCATATGACCAAAGTTGCATCACCAAAATTAAGCAAAGTATTAAGAGATAGGAAAATTTCACTGGAAACAAAGGAAAGAGTACTGAAATCTTATGTGATATCTGCCCTCTTGTATGACGGCGAAAAAATGGAGAAGAGACTTAAAACAATATAAATGTAGTTCTGCAGAATGATGCTGAGGATAGCATATACATAACGGTCGAGTAACGACAAGGTTTTGGAGAGAATGGATCCAAAATGCAAACTTAGCATTAGAAAGAAGCAGATGAAATTTCTGGGACACATAATGAGGAAAGTGGGCTTGGAAAATCTGATAACCATGTGACATATTGAGAGAAAGAGGGTCAGAGGAAAGCAGCGAGTAACAAACGTGATGGCTTGAGTTAATGGATGGAGAGAACAGGGTTTGGGAGAAATAACAAAAACAAAACAAAACTTATTAAGATCTACGTGTGACAGGGATGTGGAGGGCCATGGTCACTTACATCCTGAACGGACACGATTTATACCATTAGCATAAATGTTGGGGGTCTGCATCGAGCAATGATTACGTAGACGGAATAATACTGAACAAACCACCCTGGGTATCTTCCTTCAATTTTAGGCGTTTTCAAATTGAAATACTGGTCAATGGCAAAACCAAAATAATTAACACATATTATTTTACAAAGCTATCGGTGAGATGCCAACTTTCAGAGAATATTAAATCTCGTTTTCGAAACGAGGAAAAATATTTCAAATTCGTGATTTTTAATAGCTTCCGGGTGTCTTTCTAAAATAGAAGCAGAATCGCTGTATTTCACTCACATTTGCACTTCATGACGTTTGGCTTAGTTAATTACTTAATTAATTGCTTTTAAAAATATTAAATTGGAAATAACATCAATACAAAAAGCTGCCTAAACTCGTTAACGCTGATGTGCGTGTTAGTAAAAAATTGATATAACTTAAATGAACGTGGTTTACTCAGAGGTAATATAGAAATAAAATCTTCATAAGTTTATTTTAATTAATGTTGATACTATTTTAATTTGGCGTTTATGGTGTGAACATTTGATGACCATTCAAATGTCTTAATATTATGGTGTTAATATTTGAGAATTTACATTTCAATTTACCTAATCGAGTTTTAGAAGTATCAAGCTGTTCCATTTTTCTGTATTTCCTGATTTTTTAAGTTAGGATCAAAATGTCTAAACGAAAAAACATGATCAACTGAAAGTTCTTAAGCATAATATGTCACGTGAAATTACAAACAAACACATGCGCTCACACACACACACACATTGCTACATACATTGCTACACACATATACGCAAATCATGCAATGTTCACATAGATTTTATCCTTAGCCTTTTTTAGTCTACAATGTTATGCAAATATTAATCCAAATAGAGATGTTTTCCGTAAAGAGAGAAATATCCGTCCATGCACTGAATATTATAGGAATTTGTTTGGTATATATACAGGTTATTGATAATATATAATCTTTTAATAATATAGGTACTGGCTTGGTATCTCGACTTCAGTCATTTTTCTCCACCGACCCAGCATATATTTCCCTTTATCTTTTCTATGAAAGTTGTCATTGTAATTCTTCTGATGTACATTTCTCTTTTGCTCATGAACTTTAATAATTTAAGCGTGTTAATATGTCAGTGGAAATGTCTCATGATTTTACATTAGAAACGCCTAGTTGTATCCTTAAGAAAATAACTCCTAAAAATCTCTTCCCTCGTAATTCTCGCTTACGGAACTCCCTCCAAGTTACTTTCTTTTCAGTCAATATCGATCTTCAAAAATTCGAATTCAATGTCAATCGGTATCTTCTGTCTTCTTAATTCCAGCTCTTTTATTGTTCCTTTTAAGTAATAAGGTTTACTTCGTTTTAAATTGTTTCACGCTCAGTAACATCTTCCGTCATTGTAGTTTTAATGCCTTTCAAGGTGAAATGTATTTTTCTAAGAAAATCACACATTTTCCCTGTTCCTATTATCTGGCCATTAAGCTAGCAATTTTCAGAGATGAAATATATTGAATGCAATCATTTTCTTTATGCAAGTAATGACATAGAACCATCTATACGCCTTTCTTTATATGATTAGCAGCATGGAACGGCGTTGCAGGTGCTTCATTCAAAAATCGTACGACTCATACAGCAATCGCTATCACTTGACTTAAAATATTTTTGACCTTCCTTGCCTTTAAAGGAATGCCTTTTGCCGTGCTGATGTTGCTACATGCCTTACTTCTTGCCTATCTCACATTGCGATTTTTTCTTAGCTCAATACTAAACATTAAATCTGTTACGAAAAAAGAACTAAACAAAATGAACACAAAACGATCATCTTTAAAAAAGGACTCGTAACTGGAAAAACCGAATGAAAAAAAGAATGTTAACAACAAATACTTTTACACACCTAACCCAATTCTGCGGAATCAGAATCAACGTTGAGTTTAAGCAAGCGAATGGGCCAATTGGTGTAAAGGGCCATGCAGATTTAAATTTTTCGCACTTGTGACGAATACAGCTATCGATATTTTTGCATGCTAGTTAACATTCGTGTCAGTCAGCTGTTGGCTCTCACGCTGGCCAATAGAATCTTCCTGTCTATTCGTGGCAGCCAGCTATAGGCTCTCTCTCTGGCCAGTTCAAAATGTCCGCAAACTACATGAAAACTGCTGTAGAAGCATGAAAAAATCGATTATTTCCACTATTGATGGAAGTTGGAAATGCAAAGATGGTCTTGGCCTTCCCTCTAACTTGGAGCATGTGCATGTAAATTTTGATGCAAATCCGTCGAAAATTGAAAATTGCACACACACACACACACACACACACACACACACACACACACACACACACACACACACACACACACACACACACACATCCTAACTTGTATAGATAGAGATATCAACATTTTCATTTTAACTTTTTTTCTTAACCATTTTTATTTTTCCACCGAGAATAACCACAGTTGCGCATGGGGTTTCTGTTCTATTCTTGTACAAGATTAGACGCTGCTACAACATTTCACTCCCTAGCCGTCTTCTACGTCTTAATCATTTCTTAAATATTCCGGATGTGTCAGTATCATTTATCTCCCTTTAGCTCAAACCTCGAAGTTTTTGTTCATCTGTACTGCAGCTACTGAACTTACAACACTTTGGGTCAATTCACTGGATTCCACGAACATTTTATCCAAACTCTCATGTGTTCTCAGGGACAAAATATAGTTTTCGGTTGGAAATTCCAATCACCTAAAAAAGGCCGGAACCTACAACAGATGAAACGTCGTGAATATGCCAACGAAGATGAAGAGAAAAGCACGAATAATGCAAATACTCTAAATAGAGTTTGTCTCGTTTGCGTATCTTTCGAACATATGTATATTTAATTCGAAAAAAAAATAATATTTAATGATACGTTAGTGAGACAAGCTTTTTATTATAATCTAAAATTCTAATGATCGGTAGAACATACTGGTTATATAAAACCCCACAAAGCTAAAGAAGAAGTTTCCAAAGCGGAATTTCATTCTAACTAATGCAATGTGAATCGAAAAATTAATTTTTGTTGTTGTGGTATGGTGTATCGCAGTTGCAACTGTCAGAGTTGGTAGAAAATATGAATGCAGCTGGTGAGAACACTTGCTTTGGAAGTAGCGATTTAATAGTGAAGTATCATCATCGGAAAGTGATAACATGTAGAAATTAATTGATCGTCTACAAGGCCTCATATACGGCTTGGAATTCTATGAAAACAGACACGTGTGGAATGAGCAAATCCATATATATATATACAACGCTGTATTTTCGAGTGATTTTTTAGCTTATTACGGTCTGTGTTGAAATGTGGCTAAATATTTTTTTTCTGTGTGTGTGTGTGTGTGTGATCAGGATATTCTGTTTTTTTATTTTATTTTATGATGTTATTCTGTTTTCGCTTTTCTATACTACACATTGTCTATAGAGTTTGGCTTCATTAATGCGGTTGACATTCTTTTTTCAGATAATATTGATTTCTCAAAGCATTAACTTCCTTTTTTTTTATTTTCTTTGCTAATTGTTTTGTATTCTGCCTTCATTCGTCTCTCTTTTCTGTTTGTTTTTATGTACTTTTATTAAGTTTTTTTGTTCCCCAAATTAGGATTGTCGTTAAACGAGGGTATGTATTTTTTCCGACTAGGTATTCTTAGAATTATTTTCTCGTGATTCCTCTACTAAAATAGGGTTACATCGGTCAATCAGTCCATGTTCTTTCGTTCTAGATTTAAAGACATTAATTTGGACTCTAGTTTACCACACACTCATATACTTCCATTTTAGTTTTCCCGAGCGTAGATACATTACCATGAAGCACTTCGTAGCTTCACTGAGAGAAATCGAGATACTTGGTTGACGGCTAGTGTTAGATTCATTACAAATAGCCTGTGATTAGATTCATATTAAGAGTTGAATATTCTAATTTATATCATGAACTTTCTAATGCTTAAATCGTGATGTTAGTATTTGTTAGATTAATTTAGCTTGGCTTTTACACGTGATAGATACTTTTCTTGGAAGGTCAAATCATGCAGTTAACATAGAATATCTCTGGAAAGTATATTTACATAGAGTTTGCTATTACTGTTTGAGTATTTTATTTGAAAGGGCAGAGTCTTATTAAAAAATAGCTAATGGGTATAACATGTTATGTATTGATTTTTTTAATGTTTTGATAGTAGAATTATGTCAATTTCAGATAAAACCTTCTATATATCAAGTCTCTTATCTGATGAGTTTATTTAAATTAAGCGTTTCAAAAATGTCATGTAGAGTTAAGAAAACTTTAATCTATGATTCTATCGTAATTATTTGTGATAATGAAAAATGACCAAAAATATTCAAATAAAAATAAACATTTAGATCCGAACATGCAGCAACAAAGTATATTAAATCATTATTTAAAGAGCTTGTTGAATGCATCCGATAAAAATATATTGAATTAATTCTTTCTGGTTATATAAACATGGTACCTATCATGGGCTCATTTATCTACGTCACGTAATGTTTTCTATGTAAACATGAGACGCTTTATTTGAGAACAGATTTAAAAAAAATAATGCATATTTTTCATTCTTCCGTTACAAAAAATCCGTCCAACCATTTACTCCCGATAAGAGAAATAATAGTATTAATTTTAGTTGTAGCAATCTTAGGTGAACATGATTAATTTTTTGATATGATTCACTTCCCCAAATCTGTGTGTCATCATGTCACTGAAGCTGGAAATAGTGTTCCTTTGTAATTTAATATGCGACTTTACGAGAGACTTGCACTTGTTTTAATAAGTATCAATTCAATGACACATATTTGTCAATTGAATGTATGGAAATTTCAAGTGATATAGTCCATCCTATCAGGAAGTCCCTGGTCTCGCACAAATACGTGGATAATAAAACAGAAATGAGTTCAAGATACTTGTCATAATGAATAATTTATGAACCAAAATGAACCGCTAAATTTTGGTGACCAATACACGGCACGGTCTGGCAGGCTGTCAAACCTGTCAACAGGTTGATCATATAGTCAAGTGCCATAGTGCTACACGCTTGAGTGGTTATTGTCTCATTCGTTTCATGACTACTCACAATAACGAATAAATGAGATGTTCAAAACAAGGCAAGGTAAACGGCTGTAACGTATTCGCTACTTTGACGACACTGCAAAGGTTTAGACTACTGGCAATATTTTTGGTATTTAGAAGAATTTCAGGTTTGAATGCATAAATCATTCCCAATACTTACAAGATGTTGATGTTTTTACTATTTCCTGTTGAAAGACATTAATAGTAAATTCAAGGAAGGGCATTTTCTAATGACATGCCGTGATATCAGAGATATGATAAATTTTCAGTCACAGAATATCGCAGTTTTTTTGTTTTTTTTATTTATTTAAAGAAACTTGAGATAAGACGTCCCAAAATAAATGTCCCATTTACGTTGAAATGCAGTGTGAATATACTGAACAGCACGCACGTTTCAGGACTCAAGATACTTAGCTTTTTGATCGGCACGTGAACTTTTCAGTTTCCTCGTATAATAGGTTTTGCTATATTGAAATGCGAGGCTTACTTCCAAGGAACGCTTTCTATTTTATCGCATTTCCCATTATGACATCAACGGATGTTAGTGGTCTCTCAGTAAATGCTGATTTTACGAGTCAATAATATATAGGTTATTTTGCAATATTAAATTCATAACAACTAGGTTTAATTCCTAAGACACTATTTCTATTTTATCGTGTTTGCACATATGGTAACATGAAGTGATATTACTGGTCATTCACAATATTTTGATTACAGTATAGTAATGGATAGCGGCTCGGAATTAGGAATCGGAGAGCCGCTTTCGAATTCCAGTCAAATCCAATACATGCTAATACCATTGGTGAAGTTATGAATCCTCTTCCTCTCCACAAGGGAAGAGGAAATAACAGGATAGACCGGGTTCTATAGCCATGGATGGCAACTGGTCAACAGCAGAAAGAAATGCAACGTACCCGATTAATCTGACTCGTCAGTGATGTATCGAAAGAGACATGATCGCCTAAGTGTGGATCCCGCATGGCACATAAGTGAATATGTAGAATATTTTGCCATGACAAAGCTATCGTCTGAGCAGCAGTCTGACAGAAATTGTTTGAAGCTGTGTCTGTATGAAGAAAATTTGCGTATTGATTTTCACAATCTGGACCCAAATTATATCCACCAATATTCGCCAATGATTGATGTAAATTCGTTGAGATAAATCAGTGGAAAGAAATGTTTCTAAGAAAATATGGGTTGCTCTTTCCAAGTGTATTTATATACAAACTATACAGATTCTTTCGTAAACGCATATTCTGTAGGGAAACATATAGCGAGAATAGTGTTTTTTTTCTGGTGTTTCCATGGAATAAAATATAAAAAAGAAGTAACAATTATCAAATATATCCAATAATGTTTTATGTTTTTATGAAAAGAAATGTAATCAGGTACGAATTGATTATGAACGATTTGTATAATGGTTGTTTTAAATGGGAAAAATGATTTGGAAGCACTTAGTTGAGCCCTTAATGTAATAATTCCTGGAATCATTTACCAGCGTGTCTTGAATGCAAACCAGTCTTCACTGCAGAAAAATATACTCAGCATTATTGTTTCATAAATCATGTGTTCAGCAGTAAATTGTCTTGTTTATTCTTAATTTTATGTTTTATATGTAAATTACTATTACAGATATATATGTATATTTATAAATGCACCTAGGCAATAATAGCGTATTTAATTTGATCCAGGTAGTATAGTTTGCGGGTATTTTTTAATTACGCAATTTGTTTAAACAGTAGTCCAGAAAATGTTCATAATATGAACTGTTAACTAATTTAAACTTGGTTATACTTTGTCTCTTTGGAATCTTTACGACTTAATTATTTTTTAATGCAAGACACTAGAATTGATGAGTAAATGAATGCTTTAAATATACAGGCTGTGAGAGTTATATTGTGCCCATTAATTTAGATAAAGTCACTTTAAAATCCTAGAAGTCGGCCATATACAGAGAAAAAGTCTGAAGTACAAAAGTCTTTATATGTAACATGACCATTGAGGACGTTGGCATTCATCGCTCGCCACAATTTCCTGGTCTTTATCGCTGTTAAAATATATTGTCTATTTGTTATCCTTTCTAAACCATGATTTCCTGTCCATTTACTGAGGATCGTAAAGTAAGTTATGCGCTATTTCTCTTGCTCTCATTATTAGTAGTGAGTATTGAATTTTAAAAGCGGACTTTCTCCATTGTGTGCGACTTTCTGTTATTAAATATAAGTGTCAATTTTGTTTCGATTTTCTCTAAAACGTTGTTCAAATGTTCGCTCCATGCCATTCTCAAATTCCTACTGTAGAACCGAATTTCTCTTGCTTCACATATCTTTTTGATGAGTAAACAATTTCTGCCGTATAGGAGGAACGATAATACGTAACATTTCAGAAAAAAAATGGTAATATTTTTAGATTGTATTTTGTTTGCGAGTGAATGTTAACGACACGTGTAACGAAAACAATATTTAATTTTATTAATTTATATTCATCAATATGGCTCCCACCACTGATATTTATGAAAAATTTTGGAAATAATATATTTTTATTTTTAAATTTAATTTTCTGATTATCAGCTTTGAAACTTTTTTCGCTCTTATCAAAAATGGAAAAATGGAAAAATATTGTTCTGTCATTATTAACTCGGGGATGTCAAAGTAAGGAGTTACTTTGAAATTTAGATAATAATAAAAAAAATTCATATAGTTTAAAATTGTATTTTGTTTGGAAGAGATTTGTTGCCGACATGTACTTTTGTTTTTAAATAACATATATTAGGCCATATTTCTTACCCCATCGCTAGGCATGAGCTGTGAGGGAAAAAAAATATATTTTTTTTATATTTTTAATTAATCTAATTTTCTGATCATCATACGTTACAGTTGTAATAAATAGAAAAAAAGCCCATGGAACCAGGTGTTAGGCAAATGCGTGTAAGATTTCCACAAATGTAGATAAATAAATAATATATATATATATATATATATGTGTGTGTGTGTGTGTAAAAATCATACGGATGAATAAATAGAATATTAAAGGCAAAAGTGAGATTATATTTCTGAATTATCTTGTCATCAGGCCGCTTTTTGAATAGTCATTCCACACGTGCGTATAAAATTGGCGCCAAATCCAATACCTTCATTCACAACTCTACTCGCAAAACCCTGATGTATAATAGGAACTAATTTCCTCCGACTTGACTTCCATTTTGTTTGGTGCAAACTCATTACCTCTACATATTTTCCAGTATGTTGATATCAGTGATACATAAATGTAGTCGATTTGGTTCTGTTTTGTTTTCCCCGGCTAGCATTTACATTTCATGAGTCTATGTAATATCATCAGCACCCCGGAAAAAAGTTTAAATATAGTCTTTTAGGGTTAATCTGAAACGCTAATCATATACTCTTTAAGATAAGCAAGCCAGCATAGAAATTAGGTTAGTTGTATGGGAAATCAATAAAATCGATAAATATATTGGAATTGAAATGGTTATATTAGAAATGCAATCAAGGAACTCAGAAGAGAAATCAAAACAGGCTCTTATTATCCATTAAATCTCATATAATATTCATTTACACTATTATTGAATTCCAACGCCAATTTCATTCCCATCCATTTATTATATATTGGTCATTTTCGTGATAATCAGATTTTAGTTCCAGCCTGAATTAGGTTACTGATTTATAACTGATAATTTTATGATGGCTGCTCAAAGAATAAAAACTCTGAACGTTAATCAGCGGAAATCCTTTAAAATATTTTCACTTTGAACAAAGGAATTCTTCCATCATTTGTACATTCAGTCAGATAGGATTATATAACAACAACTGATGTATTGATAATGTTTTCAAATAGACTTTTCTAAATCTTCTAATACATTTTAGCTGCTTTCATAGTTAACTTAATCACGGCCAATGTAACCAAAATTTGAATAACAATATCAAGAGATTAATTTATCATATACATATATAAAATCTCCTGGGGATAATATTCGATCCCAAAGAAATAAGGCAGAATTTAAAACAAATTAAAATAAAGGAAATAAGATTTAATTTTTTTAGAAACAACAGGATAACTGAAAATAGTTTATATATTTAATAATAGCAAAAGGATATAATCAATAATACTGAAGCAATCATTCCGCGGTGATTGATACTGATAAATATATGATAAATTGAGTATCTAAATCGTGCTAAGTCTAAAGGTATATGTTTGTAATCTTACTAATTTTAAAACGCATATTGTGTGTGTGTGTGTCTGTACGTTTCTATATTGGATCGGATTTCCTACATTTTTCAACCGATTTCAACAAAACTTCACAGGACTGCGTAAAATTACATTGCGGTGGTTCTGACAGCGCCATAAATTGGAAAAGCACAATTGTTTTTGCACGAAATCAATTTGAAAACACGATTAAGAGGCATTAATGAAAGGGGGACAACTCAAATTGAGTTATACTTATTATAAAACACAAATTGTGTGTGTGTGTGTGTGTGTGTGTGTGTGTGTGTGTGTGTGTGTGTGTGTATTCTTTTATATATGGGATCGGGTTTCCTACATTTTTTCAACCGATTTCAACAAAACTTCACCTTTTTTTGGCAGGTAGTGTTTCTTATTGTCTTGCACACTTTTTTCTTTATTTTTACATTCAGAATGCTTTAAAAATTCCATTTACAAGACAATTGTTTATAATAAAATTCTATTCAATCGATAGACTCATAACGATTGAAAACAATGTTTTTGTTTGAGTTTGGGTTTGACCAATTTAAAAAAAACAAAAATAAAAAATAAAATAATTAAGACATGCGTTTTAATCTTTGTCAATTTTATTTTTCAGTCTTTATGATGGTCGATACTTCATCTATCTCTTAGAATCCCCGGACAACGCCGGGCTCTACTGCTAGTATTCTATATATTCGTAGACGTATGATAATGTATATTTTGTATTAATGCATTCTCTCGGAAATGTAAAATTAATAACATTGCGCGATTCGAATTGTAATAACAAATTTTCTTCGCACTACAAATTTTCTTCTCCTTACAGCATACACTATTCTCATTTTTTTTTTTTTTTAAAGAGAATCTCTTCTACTGGACATCTGTTAGCGAATGTTTTCAGCGAAATTCTAGCCTTTATGCCTGTATTCAGTCAAAGATTTTCAAAATAGATCGTTGTTAACAGTTAAACACACCTAATACGTATCGACATTTATTAGTCACACCGAAAGTTTACCTAATTTAATCAACATCGAACCTGGGAAAACCAGATACTGTAATCTTGTATTTGCGGCTGGTGAAATGGATAACAGGTGAAAAATGGAAATCAGAAAACCGACACCCATTTTCAATCTGGTTCGTTATTTTCACTTACAAGCGAATGCAATTAGAAAATGTATGAAACACAACTTTCCTCCATCTATGGTCTAAAGTATAGGATTTATATAATAGATATTCAAAAAAGATCAAACAATCTAAAAATATCAAACAATCTAAAAATATCAAACAATCTAAAAATATTTTCTGATTTTCAGTAAAAGATTGATAACTCGTTGAAAACAATCAATCACCATTATTTTAAAACACTCACACATATACAGACGCGGCCATGTGTTGACACGGTCCAATAGTCATGTTCTCTTTCCATCAAACCTGTTCTTTTAAGCCCCTTTCCATCGCTAAAATCCTCCTGTTCTCTTTCACTACAAGCAACCTTGTTGCGTATTAGTATCATTATATCCTGACTTCGGCTGAAATTATATATATATATATATATATATATATATATATATATATATATATATATATATATATGTGATTTTATATATATATCTGAGCTGATATTTATTGACGTGTTGTTGAATAGGCCAAAATTGTGTCAGATATTAGAGAAAAGACTACTCCCACTATTTGAATCCAATCAGATTGACAAGGATGTTTACATTTTTAAAAATGATAGTGCGCCATATCATACGAGCAAAGTAGGAAAGGTCTGGGAGGAATCGCAAGGAATCAAGTCACTGCCATGGGTATTCCAAAGTCCTGACATGAATCCAATAGACCACGTTTAGGAGCACCTTTAACGAAATCTTTGAGAGCGTGCAAGTAAAATCACGTCGGTGTCAAGCCTTAAAGAAACATTTCTAAAAGTGTGGTAAAATATGGATCAGACGATTGTTGATAACTTGATCAAATTTATGAAAAATCAAATACAATCACTGAAACTAGCAAGTAGAGGACATACTCCATACTTTTTCCAAATACTGTTTTTTTATGTTGATTTGGGATTACGGAATTAAATGTTGAAATTGGATGCAGTTTATTTCTCCTGGCTAAGAACTTTACTTAGGTAACTGAAGAAACTGAATAGAAAATTACATTGTTATTTATTTTATTATATCTATTTCATTTTATTGGTGATGATTGCGAGGTTGACTGGCTTAAATATGTTTATTAATCTTTTCAATCTTGCTGAAACATTGGCTTATCTATTGGCGCTCTTTTATATCAGCAAGGGCAATAGATATATACCGATGTAGCAACTTATATTCAGGATTTCCTAGTAAATTATAATTTCCATTTAGTTGAATAATTTAAGCAAATTTCACAGATATATTCTAAGATGATTCAATATTTCAACGCCAAAAGAAAAGATTTCATTTTTTCATATTTTGCTTCGTTCAAAAAGACAGGTTCCATTCTGTAAATATACGCTCTTCTGTTTTTTTTACAACTGCCTTCGCGTATTCATGCACCGATACCTTCTACTGTAATTCCTATTTATGGCCTCTTTAAGTCGGCATAAGTGTTTCCCTTTATCATAGTTTTTCTGTTATTTGCGCTGTTTTAATTCCTTTAGGTTTTTCTAAAACCTTTTGATTTTTCTGTAATCCTTTGATAATTCTTAATGGGCACTGTTCCTCCATATTGTTAAATCTTTAATTCGAGAGAATGTTTTTGTCTGCAGGAATTATAAGACATTAAGAATGAACATTAAATTTCTTCTAAGATTATTTTTATTCAAAATTTAAGGAGTATTCATGAACTTATATATATATATATATATATATATATATATATATATATATATATGTGTGTATATATATATATATATATATACATTTTACATGCCTTGAATTGAAAGTCCTAGATGAAAGTGATCTGAAAGTTAAATGTGTGAGTGCCTGTTTCTGTGTATGGGCGTGCGAGTCTGTATGTATAAATAGAATGGCAAATGTAACTAATATCTCTATTAAAAACACTATGAGTATAGATGACATATACTTATGTCTTATATATATATACTTATGTCATATATATATATATATATATATATATATATATATATATATATATATATGCATAAATGTATGTATGTATATGGAGAGTGAGAGAGCGAGTGAGTGGGTATGTAACAATTTTTCAGTATGCGCACAGGCATTAAACTTTGATCCGATGCATAACGGCTATATGCTGATCCTATACAGAGAGCCGAGGAATCAATCTATGATCCGTTGTGCAGCGCACAGATATTTTGATCCTAGCCAGAAGCTCTGATCCCTAGCTCAATAATCTCCTCATTTTTACAGCTGCGAAGCCAGTAATAATCATAAAATGATTAAGGCCACCGACGACGCTGCAACAATGGAATATACACAGATAAGTTGATTTCACACATTATTCAGCGTTAACCAAAGTTTACTACATACAATGCTTACAATAAAAACATTATCAGCAAGAACAACAATAATAATAATAATAATAATAATAATAATAATAATAACGATGCCTCCTTATTGATATGGCAGTCCCTGCTGACTGCAATGTATCTTTGAAGATATTCAAAAAGTTGTCAAAGTACAAGGACCTTGAAATAGAAATCTCGAAAATGTGGCATATGGGAACATCAACACTCCCTGTTGTAGTTGGAGCCCTAGGACTGATTGGAAAAGACTGCAGTAGACTAATTGAAGGGATTCCTGGAAGTTCATGCCAGAAGTAGATACAAAAAATTGTTCTGACAATTACAGCCCACACCTTACGAAGGGCTTTATCTATGTAATTTAATTCTTTTTTTTTTTTTTTTGTCAGTGGAAAGTGTCATGACGCCATTTCTAACCTTTCGGGACCCGGAAAGAAATGTGTAAACGCCAGAAATCAAAGAAAATAAAAAAAATAATAATAATATATAAAACGATGGATAAAGGCATCAGGGTTAAAACAGCGATCAGTGAATTTATGAGAGCCGTGCAATACAAAGACCTATCTACTAGGAAATAACAGACAAATATTGTAATGACTGATAGAAGGTCACCTTAAAAATGTTTCATTCTGATAAACTTTGCAAGACTTGTACCTTGCAAATTATTACATACTTCAAGTACATTGGTTTATGGATCTATTATAAAAAGAATGTTATCGGAGTTTAGGAAATTGAACTATAATTTGCTACAGTTTGTTTCAGTCAAATCAACACCACTACTACAAAACAAAAATATTATCCCATTAACTAAAGTCGTGGGTACTTAAATAGCATCGTCCAAAGAAATACATGAACCGTCTGTTGCATACAACTGATTTTCAGATCAATTATTAAAATAACTTCGAGCGAATAAAGCCTGTGGTTTTAGAGAATTCAAACCATTTGCAAGACGCGCTATTAGGCACTAGAAAATCACAAGCCAAAAACTAATTAACAGAACACACTTGGATTTAGGAATGTTAACGACAGCAATAATTAGATAAATCTAAGGCAAGAAGAGATTTTACCACATTTGGAAATATTAGGCATTCCTTAACCAAAATCTCAGTACGACCTTTGGTTTAAATTCATAAAATTTCCTACAGAAACAGTTTTTTTTTCAGGAAAATACATTCCTCAAGTCAACTCATATTGCGTTTTTCAGTATTGATGCAACATCATACCAAACATTTAGTTTGAATTAGCTTGGAATGTCACCATCTTGATTATGTAATTATTTTCTTATATGTAACTCGAAGAGAAAATAATGGCATCATCAAAATGTTGAGATTCCGAACTACTTCAAACTAAATATTAGGAAGGAAGTTGCATCAAAACTGAAAAACGCGGGTAAAATTAGTTGACTTGAGGGATGTATTTCCCTAAAAAATTGTTTTCGGGGTAAGTTTTTTTGAAGTTTTGCAACAGTAGAACTGAGACTTTTGTTATTGAATGTCGAATATTACTAAAGGGTTAAAATTTCTTCTTACCCTTAGATTTATCATATAATTATTACATTTCAGAAAAGATGGAAACTATCGATTTATTTAATATTAATTTAAGAGACCAAACTTTTAAAAAAATGGAAAGTCATTTTCTTTTTTCTTATCAATATTTTTCATTCTCAAATTTGAAATTATTTAATTATTTATTTGAGTACCTCGAGAATTTTCGTTTTTATTTGTGTAATTACTGTTAATTTTCTGAATTGGACGTTTCTCTGGTAACTACTATGCTTAGCATATGTCTATTGAATATATTTCCATATTTTGCATTTACTACCTCATCTTCCAATTTACACGTCCATACGTCCACTTTCAGTGTTTCACTTTCATTTTCCTCAATATTAATTCAAATCTCTGGGAAATTCCTGTCATTTCACTATTTGTTTTTGTTTGTTTCATTATTTGTTTTAATACATTTCATTTTTGATCTTTATTGCACAATGACAGTTCCATCAACTATTTTCCGTCTTTTTCATATTTTCTTGTGCAAAACAAATCAGTTTTGATGCTTCTGGTCGGGACTGTGTCATTACTGTTATTGTTTTGTATCTTTTCTTTCTCACCGCCATTTACTGACACAGGTTCATGAAGAGCAATCTAAATGAATTCTTTGTGGGAAACGAAGTTTTCTTTTCCGTGATTTTGTTTTATTTTTTTTTTTTAATTTTTACATCTTAATTAAAACTGTTGTAACATTTTTGTCTTCATTTTGAAAGAACCTTTGTTTGCTCATTCCCCGACATTCTTCAAGACCGATCCTATTGTTCTGACAATTATGAAAATGACAGTTTCTGATGTTTGCGCCAAAGGTTCCGATCTTTCTTATTCTTATTTTTCTCGTTTCGCCAAGTTCAGCATGTTGTCCAACATTACAATTGTTCCCGTTATTATATTGAATTATTGCTTCGTTATTGTTGATATTTGCAAGTCGTCTTCGATCCTGGTTAATGTTCGTAAATCTTTTTGACTTCTTTCCTCAAATACTTGGAATCAGTCCTTTCAAATTTCTTCCTCCTTTTTTTTTACAACATCTGATATTCTACCTGCATTATTCTCCTCTCTCAATCTCTTTGAATATAAACTTTCAAATCACCTTTTAATTCTGTTTTTAGCTCTTAGATTTGATTAGTAATCTCTAATTCTTCTTTTTATTCACAAATTTCTTCATTGTTTTCTGTATGAATTCTTCATTCAGTAATTTATTCAATAGCTTCTGAACCTCCGTTTTTAACAAATGTGTTCCTTATTCTCTCCATCTTCCTTGTATTCATTCATTACTTTCAACATGCACTCTTCATGCCTCAATTTCTCTGTTATCTTGTGCATCATCGCCTTAGGCAATAAGATGTTCAGTCAGTGGTTCCCTAATTCTGCTGTGATTCTCACAAGTGCAACGAAAGAGGATAGCAGGTGATACGGAATGATTGAAAAACAATAAAAGATTTAGACAAAGATTTTGAAAAAAATTCATATGCCAAAAAATTAATATGAATTCGTAATTTCAAAATTATCGATTACTTTTCATTGCATGCATGCGTCTCTGTATAAATAGTTATAAATAATTATTGTACGATTTTATCACTGTGATATTTTTGCATTATATCAAGTATTAAATCTATTTTTAATTGTGTCTGCAAATTAGAGGAGAGCATTATCACTGATAATGTTCTCAATTCGAATCCGTGGTTATCTGTCTTTAACCTTCTCTTTATTTTTTTTTAAATAATTTTACCACATTAAATATGGTGTTTAAATTACGAAAGAGCGACACAGAGGAACATGTTTAGGAACATGTTTAGGAACATGTTTAGGAACCCCTCCCCTTATGACAACCTTAATGTATTCGTTATTTTGTTTAATACATCCACTCTTTAAGAAATAATGTTTCACTCTATCCACTGTTCAACATGTTTCAATAATGTTTTCGTTATTCTCGTATGCTGCTATTTATACAGTAATTTGTTCACTATTTATTTTCCTCAGCTACTCTTTAACTAATTATTTATTCGTTGTTTTTGTCTTCTCTCTATACAGACATTTTTCACTATTTTCCTCGTTCACTTGTTAACTACTAATTTATTCATTATTTTCGTATCCAACCCTCTATTCAGTAATTTATTCACTACTTTCTCCCCAGCTCCGTTATTTAGTAATTTGTTCAGTATTTAGTCACTAATTTTATAGTTGATTTATTATTACTCCATTTATAAACTAATTTGTCCAATATTTTTTACATCAATAATTCTTCCTAAATTTCGCCATCCATTATTTATTCACTGATTTTTTCGTTACTTTCTATACTTACTCAATGCATTGATTCCTCTACCAATCGCTGCAATTTATCTTATTCACTAACGTCTTCATTACTTTATGCGTTTACACCTTATACTCTAATGTATTCAAAATATACTTATTCAGTCAAGTTCTCCCAAGTACACCCCAATCTATTCCATTTTAAATAGTTTATTCATATTTATATATCCTTTACCTGAGTATTTTTGATTTCTTTCTATCTGAATTTTTCTTCTCTTATTTTACATGTTCACCATTTATATCACTTCTTCTTCTTCCTCTTCTACTACTACTACTACTTCCGTAATTATACATCTCTTGTAATATAGGTTCAGTATGTACGTCGTCATTCTTCTTCTTCTTCTTCTTCTTCTTCTTCTTCTTCTTCTTCTTCTTCTTCTTCTTCAGGTTCTTCTTCTTCTTCTTCTTCAGGTTCATCTTCTTCTTCTTCTTCTTCAGGTTCTTCTTCTTCTTCTTCAGGTTCATCTTCTTCTTCTTCTTCTTCTTCAGGTTCATCTTCTTCTTCTTCTTCAGGTTCATCATCTTCTTCTTCTTCTTCAGGTTCTTCTTCTTCTTCTTCTTCTTCTTCAGGTTCATCTTCTTCTTCTTCAGGTTCATCTTCTTCTTCTTCTTCTTCAGGTTCTTCTTCTTCTTCTTTTTCTTCAGGTTCTTCTTCTTCTTCTTCTTCTTCAGGTTCATCTTCTTCTTCTTCTTCTTCAGGTTCATCTTCTACGTCACCCTTCGACATTTTGTTCTTCATTATCATTCTTTTCTTATATTATATGTTCATCTTTTACGATATTCTTTGACTTCTTCTTGGACTCTTTACTCATATTCTTTAGGTTCAACTTCTACGACATACTCCTTCTTCTTCTTCTTCTTCTTCTTCTTCTTCTTCTCTATTAGTCTATAGGTTCAACTTCTACGTCATTCTTTGAATACATTTACTTTCTCTTCGCCAATCATTATTCTTCTCTTATGCATTAGGTTCATCTGCTATGTTATTGTTCGTCTTCTTTTTAATTTTTTCTTATTCATCTTGTAAATTTTCATTATCGATATTAACATTATGAACTTGCCGTTGATTTTTATCTCCCCTTAAATTTGTATTCAAATCTTACAGACAATGTCTGAAGGTGAATTATAAATAGCTAATAACTTTTGATTATATAACTGCGTCTTTCAAGTTTTCCTTTTTGCCTCTGATGTTGCTCAGTTTTCATTCAATAATAACTTCCTGCGTTAACTCCCAGACCCCTGAGTTACCTACCATTCAATGCAGGCCATCAAACAAAAGTTGTTGTTTGTGAAAATTCCATAACGCTGGCAATATTCTCAATCGTCACAGAAATTTTGTCGTTTATTTTATATGAATTATTTATACGGTTGTTTTATTTTGCGTTGTTGTAACCGTCGCTGAATTGGGTTTTGATGGTCTTAACTTCATATCAGATAAACTAGAACTCTTTTATTAAAAAAGATATTACCTTTGTTTAAGGTTATCTCATTTGAGATTAGTTCATATATATGATTACAACATTAAAAAAAGTGGGCCTTCATTCTGCCAAGCATATTAACAAATATTATTTGTGTGCTAACCAAAGACATAAATGACGTGACTAGGCGTAATTTTCTCTTTCAGTTTATTGATCTATAGATCGCATTATGTGCGTAATTATGCGGGGATTATGAGAATATGTCATAATAAATATAAACTGTGTAAATTATAATGTAATTATTATCATAATTATCATAATTACACATATAAGGTGACCTGAAGATAAGACGAAACCCAGGGAAATAAGGAAATCTTGGTAAATTTTCTTGATGTTTATCTGATCCAGTATAAGACGACAGAACGATAAAACTGTAAATGACGATGACGAAATTTTAATTGTGTATGATGAGCTCTTTCAATCTGATGGTGAGGTTTATACTAAATTTGAAAGGTTTATATACAGGGTGTTTCAAAAACTTTGATATCCTTTGAGATGTAAATATCACAGAAAGTACATGATTAAGGCAAATGGAATTAAAAAGTATTAATGTTGAAGATCATAAGATTTATTCTTCCAAATCTGAATGAGAAATTCAAAAGCATGTGGATTATGTGAACGATTTCACAAATGTTCAATAGGCGCACCGCCTGAGACACGGCATTTTTATACCTGTAAAGAAAAAGATTAAAGATTAAAGAACATAAAAATACAAATAAGAAAAAACACAAAAACATAAAGACATAAAAAACATAAAACAAACATTAAACATAAAGATGCTATTAAAATTTGAAGTCATTTGAAGGAGATCTAACAAAGTTATTAGATTGCGAAATGATATCAATTTTTTTGAAACACCCTGTATATTTCATTCTGTAATGTGAAATAAAGATAACATTTTAAATGTTTTGTTGCCTAACACCGCAAAAAATACCCTATCGTGTAAGTTATTGAAAAATAATCTGTGCATGCTATATTAAATAGTGCTGTTATTTAACAACAGAATGATAATGGATTTTAATTTGGAATAAAGATTGAATGTCATCTTAATATCGGTTATTTAACACTACTATGAAAAATAACGATGCATGTCAACGCAACCATAACTCTACAACTCGATAACGGAATATTTGTTTACGTTGATACTTGTGCGGGTTGCTCAGCGTAACATTTTGCGAATTGATCGTATCTCGAATATTTCATTTTAATGTGAAATTACTCTCTTCAATATTATATTGTAATATGAGATCAAGAAATGAAAGTGTTATGGTTCAGGTTAGGACCAAGGAAGAGCAACACGAACACAAGTGTAGAAATAACGATGGTATATTACACAAAATAATAATACAAGATGTGGGAGGTGTTAGTATGACTGTCAGTCTGTTTTGGAGTGAAACACTATCGGTTCGACTCGATTCGTCCCTCTCTCTTGAGAGGCGTAGTATACAAGAGTTCATTTTGTAGTCATAGGTAAGGACCCATGACAGAAAGCAATTTTATTACATTGATGTCAGTAGTACATCTTTATAATGAGAATTTTTCATCTAGAAATATTTACATCAGTATTTACTATACTGTGTCAGTTAATAGCCTACAAAGATCAATGGCGCAATTATACTAGCTTACTTACGGGTGTCGATACACCACATGAATTTAAGGTTAGCTTTTATAACAACTGTAGTTTTTATCATTTAATGTTCGATTTATACACGAATTTATACGGTCGTCTCTCAATCTTCTTCATCTTATTAATCACATTTCTATATATTTTATGACAGTTTTCAGATGGAATTTATTTAAAAGAAAATGTAATATTGATTTTATGTAGTATGAAGAGTGATTGACAAAGAAAAAGCTCCATCTGTTCTGCTGCAAAATTTGTAACTGACGCCACCGCGGTTTCTTTGTCAGCACCAAAGACAGTACCAAATAAAATAAAGACAGGATGAATGAAACGAATAAGGGAAATATGTATTTATTTTTGTTTTAATCATTTGAGATATGCGTTTAATAGAACTTTAATTACGCACGTGTTAATTACCAGTGTTCCCATGACTACGTCTGGCTTCTTTAATCTGGTTAACAGTGTCTCATAAAATAATAATTATCCATATCATTTGACAGGTGAAATGACTCATATATTTTTTACTTCAATTGATTTCCATCTGCATAAGTGTAGCATAATACTGTAGAGTAAATGTTACATATTCGTAGGTGTAAGTTCAATATTTGTTTGATACTGAATAGGGGGAAGTTTAGTTAACTTAGATAATTTTATAATGACTCTGCGAAACAAATGTCAACCGAAATAACGAAATTATAAGAAACGTTATATCTACTTCAAAAACAAAGCTAGTTTAGAAAATATCTTCCCGAACTTTCGTATTTATGTACATATTTTTAAAATAGCCTCTTTCTTAAACTAATTTAAGTAAATATTTATGTACGTACCGATATAATGGCACTCACAATTTGTTCTAAGAAACGAATCTAGAGAAGAAATATGCAAGATGAAGAAACTATCATAAACACTACAGCCATCTTTCTAGGACAATGATTAATCCTTCAATCAGTTCGCTTATCTACGTCAAAAAATCCCTTCATGCCCTTCGCTAATTAATTTGCAGCAAACACCGACTATAGATTCTGCCGTATACATAATGGAAATAATGTGATGGCTTACGGACATATCACATCTAAAGACATGTTCTGGCACGAATTTTAGTAAAGTCAAAACTGATCAATGACTAGATGGTTGATTCCTTGGGAATACAAGGTGCTGTATGTTTGGATGTGTCGGAGCTTTAATAGATAACGGCACGGAATTGATACTCGAAGAGCCGGTTTCCATTTGTAGTCAGGTTCATAATATTGACTTACACGGAAATACCCACGGGGAAAGATATAAATTCATCACTTTTCCCTCCAACGATGGGTTAATTAGAAAGACGCGGATCATTAAAGCAGTATTATTAGCAAAACATTATTACAATCCAAACATAAATTATTGCTTTTACATAACATGCAACGCGTCGATAAACAGTAAAGAAAAAATCACTGAATCAGTTAACATTTGATTTGCCTGTCAACCTTGAAGAAAGAAACTGAAACTTATGAGGTCGTAAATAGATTTAAAATGTCTATCTGTTTTGATGAATTAAACTCTAATATGATATTCGACTGGATGGCTATTTAGAAAAACCTCCATCATGCAATACATGTGTCTTTCGGATGGAGTATCCTACATGCGATTATCTTGTTAACATAAGTGAAATAATTTTTTAGATGTGATTCGACCATGTATTTGTTGGCAACTCATATCAAGAAATAAGGATGTTCACTGAACGTGACCATTATATTCAAATGTCACTGAACCAGGATAGGTGGATCCCTATTTAAAGGTCAGATCCAATAACAAGGAGGCAATAATCTACCTTAAAATGTCGCAGTCGCTGTTCACGAGGGCAATTTATTTCCTACGCACAACCGACGATAGGATACCGTTCACTTGTGAAAACAACCCATAATTTAATTCGTGAATCCGATATTAATATTTCCACAAATGCATAATTACATGTGAGAATATTCAAACAACTCCGAAACATGCTTGGAGTAAACGAATATTTTAATAATATTTAAAGAAAGAAAAAATATAGGTAATTTATAAAAGAAAAAAAGGGGGGAAAAGTTCAAATAAATACGAATCATAATGCTGATATTACCGATATTCTGTATTTCTATTAAGTCAAAAATTTGAAAACGAAAAGCAAATTAATCTAGCATACGTGATGCTTCGCTTGGATATTCAATGATCAGTGCAAGCAAAACAAAATGGTCGTACACGCATAATAACATCAAAGCAAAAGATTCGAGCATTAATATTTTCATAGAAAATTATAGATGACTATTTAGCAAGCGAAAAAATAAATGATAAAAATAGCAATTACGAGTTCAAAGATAATGCTGTTAATATGAAGAGGACACACAATGATTTAATGAGGGTAAGAGAAGGAATTTTTAAAATGCAAGACAAGTGAAACTGACATGACTCAGATAACAGATCGAAATTCAATAACTTCCAATGAATAGCCATCGATTAAAATGAAATAATTTGCATAAGATTGGCTCTGGAGTGATCGATATTAGCAGAGTTGAAATCTTGTTCAGATTACTTTAAATTATTGCACTTGATCAGATTTAATCTAGGAATTTCTAGAACGTCGGAATCAAGGGATTCTGATTAAACACTGTTGTATATTTTCTGGGGTATTAATTATGGTAAATTTGATTTAAAAGCTTAGAAATACATAAACCTGTATATCATTAATTCGGTAAGATAATAACACTGCTGTCGCAAACTCGCGGATAAGAAAACAGTTTCTTATGGTTGATCAACCTTTTGCAGGTTACGTAAATCCACAAAATATTTTTAGATTTTTAAGTATGTTTTGGAGATAATCATGATTTTTACTGATAAAAATGCTACTAGATAAACAATAGTTTCAGGGAGAAGATATGGAATCATATCTTCTTATGATAGTTTGCGCTTAAATTAATTCATCAAACAAGATTGTAATTGTAATCGGCTCTTAGATTCCCAATTGCAAGCCGTTATCTTTTGCACCATCCACATGTGTAAGCTTACAGTGCATGGTATTCTGCAGAGAGTCATTGAGGTTAATGAGCAAGCTAGATGTTGCTTAACTTCAGTGATCCTATGAAAAAAGGTGTTTCAACATAATTTTTTCCTAAGATAATAAGATCCTGAAAGGGAAATGAAAAGTACTTGGAAAATGAAAATAAAAGACATTCAAACAGGCACATTTCTCTCGTCCTTTAACATTTATACCCGAAAGGTTATTCGTGAATATGAACGGATTTTGTTAAAAATTAGCAGACATAATATGTTTTTTTATTCAATCAGACATACCTAAAAGATAATTTTCTGCCTAAATACACAAATCTATCTATCTATATATATATCTATGCGTGTGTGAATTTTAGTTCACATATTGATAAACGCTGCAAACTATTGCTCCAAATTAATAAGAATGTAAGGAATTAACGTTAACGAGAAATGAAAAGGAAATAAATAAAGAATACATTCATTATATTTACATACACTTTCATATGTCTCCGCCATAGGTTTTTGAACAGTCATACTTACCTTTCAGGCTCTTACTATCTTACGGACATATCACGTTGAAACACCTGTTCTCATATGATCACCTAATTTAAGCAACATCTAGTGTGGTCTTTAGCCATATAACTATCTGGAAATTACCATGTGCTGTAAGCTTAGATGTGTGGGTAGTGAAATGTACAAAGGCTTTAAATTGGGAATCGAAGAGCCGATTACAATAACAATCTGGTTTGATGAATTAATTTACGCGCAAACTAACCTGGGAAGTTATGAATCCATCTCTTCTCCTCGAATCTACTTTTTAACAAGTGGAACTTTTGTCAGTAAAAATCATGATTATTTAAAAAAAAAAACATACTTAAAAAGAAATTATAAAAATTTATATTAAAAAAATATTTTGTGGCCTTAAGTTTGATGAACAATGAGAAACCGTTCTCTTATCAGGGTGTTTGTCATAGCAATAATATTACCGTATCGATTTAATGATGTGCAGGTGTATGTATTTCTAACCGTTTAAATCAAATTTAGCATAATTCATAGTCCAGAAATTAGACAACAGTATTTAATCTGAATACATTGATTCCGAAGTTCTAGAAATTCTTTGATTAAATCTGATCAAGTGCAATATTTTAATGTAACCTGAACAAGATTCCAACTATTCTAATAACGATCAGGATGAAGAATAATGATATCACATTAGAAGGTAATAACCTCATTTTTATGGAATACATAAAATATATATAAATATCAGATATATTTAACAAAATATATGTTTTATAGCTTTCGGGTATTTGTTAAGAATGTCTTCTATTCGATAGCGTAAATAACTTAGACTTTCATTAATAGGGCCATTCAAATAACAAGTTAGACTGTGAGATGTGAGGAAAGATTGATTTGATGTTTATATATAATAGGAGTAATTTTCTTAGCTAGAGTTTTTGTTATTATGAATGTTGATTCTCTCCATCTTTCTCTCTTTCTCTCTCTTTATATATATATATATATATATATATATATATATATATATATATATATATATATATATATATATATATATATAACGATTATATTTGGTTTCCAATCTTGTTTACACGTAGAAAGATTTCCAAATTGAGGTTTGTTAACCATGTACGTTGTTTTTTTTTGTCAAACGTGAAAAAGAACGATAGATATCTAAAGTGGCCAAGAGATTATTTTAAAGAAATGCTTAGCTGAAAAAGGCACCATATGGCTATTTAATAAACAATAAAACTTCGTGTATATTATATTAATCTTTGACTCGTTCAACATTATTTAAAATTGTAGACTCGATTTATCTGTAAGAATAGGAATATACGTATGTACATATATATATATATATATATATATATATATATATAATGTATCACATAAGTGAGTACACCCCTCACATTTCTTCAAATATTTAAGTATACCTCTTCATGGGACAACACTGACAAAATGACACTTTGACACAATGTAAAGTAGCCTGTCTACAGCATATATAACAGAGTTAATTTATTTTTCCCTCAAAATAATTCAAAATATAGGCATTAAAAGCTAAATCCCTGGCAGCAAAAGTGAGTACACCCCTTAGGAAAAGTTGTCAATATTAACATACAACATGTCAACTGTTAATATTTTGTGTGGCCGCCATCATTATCCAAAACTGCCTTTACTCTCCTGGGCATGGAGTTTACCAGAGCTTCACAGGTAGTCACTGGAATGCTCTTCCACTCCTCAATGACGACGTCGCGGAGCTGGTGGATATTTGAGACTCTGCGCACCTCCACCTTCTGCTTGAGGATGGTCCAAAGATGTTCTATTGGGTTCAAGTCTGGAGACTTGCTTGGCCAGTCCATCACCTCAGCCTCTTCAGTAAAGCAGAGGTTTTGGATGTGTGTTTGGGGTCATTGTCATGCTGGAACACTGCTCTGCGACCCAGTTCCTGGAGGGAGGGGATCATGCTCTGCTGCAGTATTTCACAGTACATGTTGGAGTTCATGTTTCCCTCAATGAAATGTAACTCTCCAATTCCTGCAGCACTCATGCAGCCCCAGACCATGACATTCCCACCACCATGCTTGACTGTAGGCATGACACACTTATCTTTGTAGTTCTCCCCTGGTCGCCGCAACACATGCTTAAGGCCATCAGAACCAAACAAATTAAATTTCGTCTCATCAGACCATAGGACATGGTTCCAGTAATCTATGGGCTTTGTTGACATGTTTTCAGCAAACTGTTTGCGGGCTTTCTTGCGTATTGCCTTCAGAAAAGGCTTCCTCCTGGGGTGACAGCCATGCACACCAATTTGATGTAGTGTGCGGCATATGGTCTGAACACTAACAGGCTGAATCCCAATCTCTTTAATCTCAGAAGCAATGCTAACAGCACACCTCCGCCGATCTTTCAAAGAAAGCATTTGGATGTGGCGCTCAGCACGTGCGCTCAGCTTCTTTGGACGACCTAATCGAGGCCTGTTCTGAGTGGACCCTGCTCTTTTAAAATGCTGGATGATCTTAGCCACTGTGCTGCAGCTCAGTTTCAGGGTGTTGGCAATTTTCTTGTAGCTTGGCCATCTTTATATAGTGCAACAATACGTTTTTTTTAAAATCCTCAGAGAGTTCTTTGCCATGTGGTGCCATGATGGAACTTTCAGTGACCGGTAAGAGAGAGTGTTAGAGCTGCACTACAAATTTGAATACACCTGCTCCCCATGAACACATGGACATAGTTACACTAATGAGTCACATGACATTTTGGAGGGAAAATGAAAAGCAGTACTCAATTTAGACATTTAGGGGTGTAGTTTCTTAGGGGTGTACTCTCTTTTGTTGCCAGGGATTTAGCTTTTAATGGCTATATTTTGAGTTATTTTGAGTGGAAAAGAAACTAACTCTGTTATATATGCTGCAGACAGACTACTTTTCATTGTGTCAAAAGGTATTTTTTTCAGTGCTGTCCCATGAAGAGATATACTTAAATATTTGAAGAAATGTGAGGAGTGTACTCACTTTTGTGATACACTGTATATTAGTGATGTTTGTGTATACTTGAATGAACAAAGTTTTAAGAAAATGCAAATAAATGTTAAATATAAAAAAAATGATTTTACGATAACTAATTTCACATGTTTCGCCGTCATTTGTAATAAAATATTATTTTGGAAGGATAAAATCTGTATTTGTTAGATAAATTCTAAATTGTTTGAAAAAAGTTAAAATTTCACTAAATATTATACAAATGTAAAAAGAATTGAAATTAAACCACAAAGAAAACGCACCTGTGTAATAATAATAATAATAATAATAATAATAATAATAATAATAATAATAATAATAATAATTACAACAACAACATCCATAATGGCTTTCGTGCCTTCTGTTCTGAGATGATTCAACATGATAAGATATCTGTTCAACGTGGCTTCTGTTCCACGTTGATTAACATGATGAAATATAGTTTTTTTTCTTATTTGTTATTTGTATCTAGTGCCCAATGCACTGTCCCTCTTTGTTGATCACCGCATCACCTTGAATAGGTGGATTACGTAACTTCGGTTTTCTTATCATAACCGCCGAAGTTAAGTAGTCCATCTATTCTCTCACGACCTATGGATTATTTAGTAAAATTCTTATCAGCAAATCATTGAAAAGCAAAAGGTTAATAAGCTATAAAAAAACAAATGTTCGATAAACGATGGGTCAGTTATATTCCCTTGCGAGATAATTCCCTTGGGAAGGTTATGAAAGAACCACTTACATCAGCTATAAGTTAATTAATAAGAATGGTATCCTTAAACCATTATTATCCGAAAACAAATTATTACAATGTAAAAACATTTTCTGGCTTTATATAACTGGCAAGAATTGATTAGCCGTAAATCAATCTTTCTTCATGATATGAAGTATCACGTGAACACTGTGGCTGGATGCTAAATGAGTTGTTCTATAACATTGAATCCATAGGATGCTCTGGCAAAATATAATAACTAAATATATAGTAAAACTCTTAATCGAGGAGCGGTGATATACGTAATTTTTTTTCTAAAATGAAAACTGCAAACACCCCGCGGAAAACTTATTGCACTGCAAGTGTCTAGTCTATCTATATCAAACTAAGTGTCAAGTTGCGCATGTAGGACTTTGTATAGTCTTAACATAATGCATCTTTTTGATGTACTTCTTTCTTATAAAATGGCCATAATAACGATCAAATCAGACGTTATAAAACTTATATGTCTTACAAGTTGTACTGGCATTTATTTAAAGATAATTTAGTAATAATATATATATATATATATATATATATATATATATATATATATATATATATATATATATATATATATATATATATATAAAGAATATGGATCAAAGTGAGGCTTGGACACAATGACAAGTGTGACTGATTAGTATGGTTTCGCATAGCAGAAAATTTTCGTTCAATTAGAATAATGTGTTCAAATCCAAAATTTGCATGTTGTCGCCATTTTCTAATTCATCTGTTTCATTCTTGATTCCTTCACTAAAGAAACTTCATTCTTTCCTTTTATTAGTTGTACATAACAATATTATGAAATATCGGCATCGAATATCTCAAAGACAATCTTATGATGCTGACGCATCAGTGCAATACAGAGTGTGAGGAATGTGCAGGAGATGTAGAATTCAAGCTTTTCACAATTGGAAGAGTTTGTTGACCGCAGTGCGGCCTTACCTTGTGGTCGTTAGAAATCCCAATTTAGACATGAGTCTGCAAATGGATTTACAAATTCTTGCAATGTTTCGTCTCTGTCATACTTATCCGATTATACGGTTGCATATCCTTCTAAGTGTATCAATTAGACGTCCTGCTGTTTATATATTTTTTGTAATTTCAAGACCATAGGTTAAGTAATAGGAATTTTATAAGTAAAAACTTTCTTATTGACATTAAACTAATTATGTAATATTCATTCGCAAAAAAAGAATCATTTACCCAATCCAAAATATTTACGCCTTTAAATAACGTACTAAGTTTTATAAAGAAAATCAATCAATCGATCAATTGCATCTAGTTTGTAAGTGGTGCTTATATCTAACGAACTCTATAGATCAATAGAATGACGTATGGTGATCTCTGATGAACAGAATTTCTTATTCAACCAAATAGACTTTCTAACAAAGTTGAAAACCCACCATTAGCAACGTCTCACCGTTGGAATCATCATCAATTAATCGTCGTATTAATCATAACCTAAAATAATTTCATACCTTTCTTGAACGATTGTATTAATCAAATAAAATATCCAATACGCGTGTAAAATAATAAATGGAATACAATATGGTTAATTTTTTCTTATATGCGATTTTCAACTGGCAATATAATCATTTAAATTTAACCTTTTATTTTTAATAGACGTAATTCAAAGAATGAATTGAAATATATATTTGAATGTGAACCTTTTTACACAAAATTTCCCTATACATACATATATACACACACACACATGCACGTATATATATATATATATATATATATATATATATATATATATATGTGTGTGTGTATCTATCTATCTATCTATCTATCTATTTATCTATCTATGTACATATATCTGTATATATATATATATATATATATATATATATATATATATATATATATATATATATATATTTGTGTGTGTGTATATGTATAGGAAATTTTGTATAAACGGGTTCGCTTTCAAAGATATATTAAATTTCAATTCATTCTTTGAATTATATATATATATATATATATATATATATATATATATATATATATATATATATATATATATATATATTTCATTTTTCTCCATCAAGGCATTCACTTCTGTAGTTTACGGCTACCAGCAAGCAGAAATAATTCTTCTCCGATGATGGCCATTTTGGTCGATGAATCTTAATGAAATAATAATAAAAAAAAACGAAATAATATTGATCTACAACCCAATGTGTCTGATGATCTTATTTTTTTAATTTTTAATATTTTTATTGTTCAAAAAAATATATATATATATATATATATATATATATATATATATATATATATATATATATATATATATATATATATATATATATATTGAAGAAACATTTTTTGTCAACTCAATAAAAAACGTGTAGAAATCTTATCCAACATAAGAATTTATCATAGAATACTTTCTTCGTCGGGGCTGGGCAAGTTTTAACACATTCTCATATATGTATATATAAATGAATAGATAAAGAGAGAATGGATCCAAATGGCATATGCCAAATATTATATCATACATATGTTGAGTATGTAACTACATATATAATAAAAAATGCCTTTTTTAAGTTTATTTAAAAAGAAATGTAATTTCCATTTCTTCAAGGTATGTCCAGGCGACAAATCATAATCTAATTGGTGTCTGCAGAAACATCTGAGGTCATTATTTGTAATTAAACAATCAGCAAAATAAATGAGCTTCTGCAGAACACCTGAGGAGACGAGTAACGCCGCTCAACCCATCATTATAACAAGATAGAGATCTAAATAACTAGGAAACAAAGAGCGAGACAATTTGCATAGCTCATATTCGAAGACGAGACTCCGAGAAATTGTATTTTCTCCCTTATTTATGTTGACAACGTATAAATGGATTAATCAAAACTCATCAAAATCTGATTCTATATAATTTGATTTGTATTTCCTTGAATCCCAGTAATCATTATTATAGCTAGTCTATTTTATCGTTTGGTCCCCTAGAGTCCCAGAAAGAGACAGAGAGAAAGAGAGAGGGAGAGAGTCAGAAGCACGCACGCGCGCACACAGTCACACCCAAACTGTCGCGCGTGTGCTCTATACATATATTTATATATGAGTTTGTCTGAAAAGAAACGGGACGTATCTGATATTCTGTGTCGGGGGTATCGTCCACGGTGATTTCTTGCCATAGGGCCAGACGATCAACCAGCATGTCTGCAAAGAGATCCTTCGACGTTTCATTAGCTCAGTGCCCGAAAGGAGACGAGATGTTCTGACAGAACAAATCATAGCTGCCTCTCCAGGACCGTGCACCTGCTCACAACGCCCTTAGCATCAGAAAATTCCTGGCCGTGAAGAAATACCGAACTGAAACAAACTCTCTCTTTTCATATGATCTGTAACATTTTCTTTTCCTCAGACCCAAAGAAAACATCAGGGGTACTAATTATGAAGGTGTGGATGCCATCAAGAGGGCATGTAATTAAGGAGCGGGGGGGTATCCAAGAAGAATCCTTCCAGAAATGCATAGAAGCGTGACAAAGAGTGATTGAATAGTTCATTAAACTTGAGGGGTTTGTATTGAAAGAGAAAAGAATGTCCATATAGAACTAGTTAACAATGATGTTTGTCGGCGTGAAGATATGTATTCCTTTTTCAAATGTGGTTGTCTCGTTGAAATTAATCCAGTTGAAGATGGCCGAAAGTGAATTCGACATGCTAGTTCCATTTTCTATCGATGTTGATTTTCTTGTTGATTTGATTAACGGCACATATAGGTCATTAATGCCAGAATTTAATTTTCTCGCGAAGTTTGATAATAAATATATGTTATTCTACTTTGACAAGAATATGCATTTGGGGTCAAGACAGTTTTTCATTAAGTGTGTTTGGCAATTTTTAAATACCAAGCATTGGTCCTGGACAACAAGTATAAAACTTGATTTTTGTGCATATACAAATGTGGACATAATTATTAGAGATAGCGATCTTGTTTTATGTCTTTAAGGTTATGCTTTGGAGTACAGTTTGACTTTTAAAAACGTAGGATGTTATATTGATTAATGTCACAAAAGTTCACGTTGGTTGTTTTTTTTTTTTGTTTTTTTTTTACCGGCATATCAACACCACTCTAAGCTAAATATTTTGAACACAAACTACAGATGAAATATATTGGTGATTTTGTATTGTCAGTCATGTTATACAAAAGTTTTTTTTTTCTTTTTTTCTTTGTAAGGATCATTATTTGTCGATAACTGGTACCTTCACAGTTGCTACTACCCGAAATAATGGTGAAGCTGTGGAAAACAGCAATTAAGGTGTGGTTCCAGGCTCCTCAAAACCTCTAAACTCCAAATCAGATGTCTCGCTGCTGGATGTAGTATATAGGCATACCCAGGAATTTTTCTATCGAGTAAGAAACTTTTAAAAAGTTTTTTTTTAAATTATTTTACTCTTATTGTTATATTAAGGGACAAGATTTGTTAATCATTTTGTTATATATTCTTCTTCAGAAGAATATAACCTATCAATAACCAGTGTATTTATCGGTACGCTAAGATAGGCTAAGAAACGCTATTCTTAATTTCGAACGTTATGCATTTTCATATTCGAAAGGAAGTAACGGTTTAGAAAAAGCGTATCGATAAAGAAAAAAAAATCAGAATCAAAATTATATGTCCTCTTTTTTCCACGGGTTGGTGCAGAAAAACATTCTTTGTGAGTAGCCAGGAGGCTTTTCTTGCCAGAAATCAATACTGGCAATGACAGTGTGTACAATAACCAGACCATACATCGCAATTATTTGAGTAGAAAGTCCTGATAGAATGATGGAAGCCGAGGAAATACTAACAGCGTCGAACAGAACGTCCATTGTGTCAATTGAGTATTGCTGGCCGTGAGAATCAAAGTTTATTTCATTATGCGAAATATGGACATTGAAGGAATAAGGAATAAGGACAAAATATGTCTGTCGGCCGAACAAAAGAGAAGTGAAAATGGCCGTTAAAGAAGAAACATAGTAAATAAAAGCCTGTTAAATGACGCTTTTAAATTCCCAATAATTTACTGAAAATAATTTCATGATTCAATCTGTCTGCATTGAAAGTATTCAACACAAAGTCACCAAGCAAACTTGCATCTATAGGCTTTCATGATTCAGGCGATTCTCTGAAATGTAGCGCTTGAGGGGTAATTCTGTAAGAACTTTTTCTATAGCTTCTATATATATTCTAGTTTAGTACTAGCAAAACGGAGGGACTGTAGTGTGTCATACGTAGTCTTTGGGTTATTTTTACAGTAGGTTTCACGTTGTACAGGTCCTGGGGGCCCCTCGTGGTAGAGGTTTACGTTAAGCTGTAGTTTATATAGATAGGAGGGGAAAAATAGAATTCTAGTCTAGACTTGAACTGGTTAAGATTGTAGTGATCGAACAAACATTCTCATGGGAGTCGGTTCCATAATGCAGTGATTTGCGAGAAGAATTTGTTTGAGTAGAATCACCTTCTTGTTGAAATATGGATGTAATGTGTGAGATTTGCTATTATTTAAGTAACATGGTGGGTCTTACCCGTGATGGTCTGGCCTGGTGGAACAAGGAAATGCAGTTCGTCTGAGCATTTTCCATAGTCGTCAGTAACTTTCGATGTTTATTTAGTATTGGACGCGCGTAAAGAAAAACAAATATATCTACAATTTTTTCACGGATGGCTTCATTGTTGCTTGTTTTTTTCTTTAGAACTTTATCTGATTGGTTAATTCATAACGAAATCTGAATATTCCTATGCAGCATTATTTTATTTTTGGTGATAGTAATCGGTTAGTGGTGGAGTAATTAACACATAGCTGGGGAGAGAATGTGTGGATTTATACATTTCCCGAGGGTATCCAAGCCTAACTTAATATATCGACCTCGGATTTCCGGTTAAAATTCCGAGATCTAATATATTACACCCACCGTATCTCCAAGATTAGAACACCTGGTATCCCTATGTGAACAGCCAGATATGAAGTGACCAAACTCAATGTTGCCTAATTTCTGTGAGAGTACAGGAATTTTCGACCTTTCGTCGAATGCGACTTGTTTGAAAATATTAGGCTACAACGCGCAGGTTAGTTGTGGAAAGACATGATCTGCCACGCCCTGCAGGAACGTGGTACATAGATGAATAAGAACATATATATATATATATATATATATATATATATATATATATATATATATATATATATATATATAAATATGTAAGTATATATATTGTGTGTATTTAGGCAGCATCTTTTCATTCACGTTTCATTAAATAATATAGACAAGTGTTGTCTATTTATTTTATGTAAATTCTTTTCATAACTTCTGATAAGTTTAATAACACTATCATTAAACGAAATCCACAATATTGATCCATATTTTTTAATACAATCTAAGCTTTCGGCTTGCATAAGCTATTATCAAAGATGCCAATTACAGCATATTAAGAAATATACGGACAAGGCAGTGATGTTAGTCTGTGATTGTTTACATAGATGATTTCTTAGCAACGTTAAACAGGTGCATATAAGACGCTAGAAGCGAAAATCGCACCGCGTCTCATGACGTCACACATAACCACCTGAGAGTGAATTGGAGAAGTATGAAGTATGGGAAGCCGTTGGTATAAACCAATGGCTTATGTTACCAATTATAGACATTTAAGGATATTTGTTGAGATTGCATAGTTGACTTTGTTGAGGTTGGGCTTCAACTGTTTGATGTATAATGCTTCAAGTATTTTTAGTTTTTGTCTATTGTTTTCATGTCGAAGTATAATTGTGTTTTCGACAAGTATTTTACGGCATTGTGTGTGCGGGCAGGCATGTTGTTTGAAATAAAATGTTAATGTTTTCATTCAAATGTAGTGTCAAGCCTCGTGAAAGCGAGTTTGTGGTGTGCCCAACATAAATATTATTTATTCGTTTAATATTCGTTTAATGATAACGTTATTAAACTTATCAGACGTTATGAAAAGAATTTACATAAAATAAATAGACATCACTTGTCTATATTACTTAATGAAACCTGTATGAAATATATATATATATATATATATATATATATATATATATATATATATATATATACGCTATTAATTCAAATGAACAATATACTATTAATGTCAGTGTGTACATGCTTGTTTGTGAAAGTGTGTATGTCAGTTAGTATGATTTATTTATATTTAATTACGAATTTGATTGAAGGAGAAAATAAGACAAGATTTATGGCTGGAGACGACATGTTGTCTCCTAGCAACAAGTTTTCCTTTAGAAACAAGATTATCTCTCTGCCCCTATCTTTGTTTTCTGATAGCTTTCCATGTACCAAGAAACACCATTAAGCGGCATGTGTATTTCTCGTCCGGAAATTAGAAATCTGTTCTAAAGTTTGCAATGTCGAAATTTAACCAACGTACAAATCGATTGTGACGCCATATGACATCACATCAGCCGAATAGCGGTAACATTCGAAGTAAACAGAAATATGAAGTCTTGAATCTGATTTTGAACCAAAAAAAAAAATATGTTTTCGCTTTGTCCTCCGAAATATGGTTGAATGAAGTAGACACATTTAACAAGGCGATGCAATAGAAAGAGGAAGAGTTAAAAGAAAAAGAAATCGCGCTCTTATAAATGAGAAAGCTTCATAAAGATTTCAGTAAAAGAAAGAAATTGCTTTTGTTTCAGTTCTTTGTTGAGAGTTTATAAGTTTGAAATGACTGCTATTTATAAATTATAATTAACTTTGTGCTTGGTTCACTGAATTTAAATATATCTGAAAGATAATTTCTGGCAAAGTATTTACAATATATATGAAGTAATGTATATTTAACTGCATTGATGAAGCAGCATTTACAAACAATTTCAAGTGCCAATCCATCATATTTTGACGTGGATGACGTGAAATTTCCTTCGTTCTTTGCAACCTGCTATGTTTATCTTTAATTTTTATAGCGGCATATGTTTCATTTAATGCACAAATTTAAATATTTGAACACTATTTCATCACGTCAACTAAATAGGTTTTGAATGACATTGTATGCATAAAATATATTGCCGGTCATTTTATTAGTAATATTTATTACTGGTCATTATTATACATTCTACGATAAAATGTATTGCTGGTCACTTGACCATAAATATGCATTGTTCGTAATTATTTTTATATAAAAATGTATTGCTTATATTTTTATACTTTCATTTAATTTTGTTTTCTTGCTAGGGGAGTTGTATGGGGATACATAATTTGCCCAAAGCTGGAACCATAACACGTTACTAACCAGAGTCAGGGTGGACTTTGAAATATCAACAATTAAGAGTTGTTTGCATGCACTTCAGAACCTCCAATCTCACGATCAGAGGCCTTGCAGTCGAATCTATTTTACCAGCATACCCAGGAATACTAATGGTGCATAAATTAAACAGCAATCGACATCACGCGCTTGGAACAGAAAATTGAAACTAAATATATAAATTTCTTTGCTTAAGAGAGAGGGAGCGTCTTTATGCAATTGCACATATTTACTGACACAAATGCTCACAAACACAACACACACACACACACACACACATATATATATATATATATATATATATATATATATATATATATATATATATATATATATATGATATCTATATTATAATGTTATAATATTATTTATTCATATATATATATATATATACATACATATATATATATATATAAATATATATATATATATATATATAAATATATATATATATATATATATATATATATAATTAGATATATATATATACACCTCTCTCTCTATATATATATATATGTAAATATATATATATATATATATATATATATATATACACACACATATATATATATACCCCCTCTCTCTCTCTCTCTCTATATATATATATATATATATATATGTGTGTGTGTGTGTGTGTGTGTGTGTGTGTCCACATAGATTTTTTTTTATTAAATGAAAAAATCTTTCTTGAAGAATTCAATTTTAGTTTTAATAGAAAGCTAAATGATTAAATTTACTATTTCCAGTTCGTAAAATATTCGGGATTATCTCTAATAAAAATTATATAGATCGGAAACTCCAATTTTTGTTCGATTTATACTTACAAGCGGCCATTTTCTTAATTTTAAGAAATTTGTAAACAAAACTAAATGTTCGGTTTTAAAAAAAAAAACTTCCAAAAACAAACTATATATCTGTGACATATCATTTCAGCAAAATTAGCAAAAGTCATTTTAAATTAATTTGAATTTCAATAAACATTACTTATTTATAACATAAAAAAGTAATATAAAAACATTTATCAACGACAGGTCCTCGTTGTCTTTTATTTTATCGACGTATCGATAAGACCCATGCTGATGACAGTATGTATGACCAAAATTGTCATAAATTTCCGAAATCTAAGTGAACACGTTTTCTTCATTTTTAACTACATAGTAATTTTTTACAAATTAACATAATTTCAGCAATTATTTAATATATTATTGAATTCATGTTACGTTTAAAGATGCTTTATGATTTTTTTTCACGCTGTAATGCACGGGTGACCATGGCATTATAGCCTAGAGAGAAATAATTCGATAATGGATAATTTTTTTGACGTTCTACTGAACACGCAGCACGCTATCAAACCTTTTGCATTTAAAAGCATAATAAAAAAATATGGTAATGGATAACAATGCACAACTTTGCATAAATAATTAAATTAATGAACAACGTATAGTTTTGCATTACTTGTACCCCAGAAGATGATCTTAAAAAAAGATGGAAAGTACCTGGGAAATGAAAATAAATGAAATTTAAACAGCGATAGCATATTAGCCTCAACCTATAAAATCATTACATGGAAGGGTTTTCGTAATTATGAATGAATTATCAGACATAATGTCTGTAATATATTCAATCAGACATGCCTAAAAAAGGTTTTTTTGCTTACATACACAAATATCTATCTATCTATACATATATCCAGATATATATGTGTATGTATGTGTTTGTGAGTGTGTGTTTGTGAGTGTGTGTTTGTGTGTGAAATTTTGAACTCTATCAACTAGAACGCCACTTAGGAATAAAAACGAACAGCTAGAACGCAGGATTTACAGGGAGTGAAAGAAAATGAGTAGACCGTATTGAGGAGATACAAGGAAAATGGCAATAAACGAACGGGATCCAGTAAGATTGACGATTTATTGATGATGATAATTGACGTAACATTTATGTTTTCTCTTATTGTAGGAAGCAGAAAACAAGGAATTGAAAACGTCGTTCAACAGACCATAATTGAGAAAAAGAATAATACACACTGTTGCGTGAAAACTAGCTGCCAAAATAGTATCACACTTAAATTGATGCAATTGTGTCTCTAAGGAGAACAGATCATCAGGAAACTTTCACTGAAAATATTTGCAGAAAAGACAAGAGGAATTCACGTCACATCGCCGGGAACCTACCACTATTCCAGGTTAGGATTGATTACATTACTGCTTTATTAACACAATGGTTGATGACTAATTTATTGGTTAAATGTCTTGTAGATGTATTTATTGAAATTCTTTGTAATGTTCTTACGTCTTCCAAGCTATAAATCCAGTGAATTTCTAAATCCAACAGAACAATATCGGTCCATATATCAGTGTAGGTCTGGGAAGGGTCCCAACGCCGGGATGTTACAATGATTTTCTGGATTGTTATCTAGGACAAATGGAGCGTCCTATAGAGTCTAATCTTTTACTAAAATATTTGTCTACGCATATAAACACAGGTATGTTTATTGCTTCCGTAAATATTCGTTGCCATTCAATATTTCTCTATACGTCTGAGATGAGGTTATGTAACTATATACATATATTTTTTTCGAACACATGGCTCAGTGTATGAAAGCATTGTTGTAGTAATCCAGTCATTCGAGCCTTAGTGTTGTGAGTTCAGTACATGACCAAAGCAGAGGTGAACAAAACTTGGAGAATTGTGTTACTAAATTGAAATAACTAAAACTGAGATATCCATTGGAATGGGAACAATCTAACCAGGTGGACGAAATAGTTGGGACGAGAATGAACTTTTAAGGGGATAAACGTATTTCTATACTATATGTGTATAAATTGTTTTCAAATAACAAGAGTAGAAAATAAGATCTGTCTTTGTCAGATTTTCTTTTTTATTCTAAAAAGGAAAAAAATATGGTAGTCATTCACTTAGGTAGCGTAAAAACAATCACGAAAAATATACATTTACTACAATTAAAAGTTAGTAGATCGAATAATAGTACACAACGAACCAAATAAATGCTGAAAATATGGAATTGACTTGTACCGCTGACGCCACACGAATTGGTGAATATGCGAATTTAACAGCGCCCCAGAAGTACCAAACTGTCGACGCACTTTATGCTAGATTTGTGTCCAAATATCTTTCTCGTATAGATTATTGATAGTGCTAAAACAAGGATCATCAAAACGCTGCTGATGAATAATGAGGTCATATACGAAAGTTGATTTAATCAAATTTCAGCCATCTCAAAATACATACCTTCCAGGTTGAATACACTGAAAAGTCGCCTCTTTCACAGTCCGACAGCGCAAATGAGAAACACTTTCCCGAACTCAAATAGATACCACTGAATTACCAATGATCAAGACGCCATAGGCAATGATGATGTTTACGATAAAAATCGTTTTAAGATATATAATGACAGTTTACTCGGTTTAAATGAAACAGAACATTGGCAGATTATTGTACGACGCTTATGCGAAGGATTAAAAGCTACGATATAAGCAACCAACACCATATGAATATTTGATTGAGCTGATATCATAGCTGAAAGTACTGTTAATACGTGGTATAATAGGTTTAGATAGTGGCACTAACACAGGGACCGTTCTCAGAAAACTGCTGTCTATTATGATGTCCAAATAGAAGCGCTGCTTAAAAATAATCCTGTTTACAATGCACAATAGATGACAGATAATCTATCACATTTGCGCATTGTGAAATTTGATGGGAGTATCACGATTTAATGTAAAATAAATAGTTGACCACTATCGAGTAAATGAAGACTGTACATCTTGGATAGGATCATACATCTCGTTAACAGTAGGAGTAGTGTTAAGGAATGACAATAAAAAAAGAATTGTGACAAATGAGAGAAAACACTTCCTATGAAGATGTTCAGTCAACAACAAAAATAGGTAGCTGATGTAAATCGAAGACATGGTGATGGTAAAATGAAAATATTGATCTTAAATATTGCTTCGAACAAAATGTTAGGAAAAGAAAAAATTCTGAGTTCAAACAGTGTGAGCATGGTACTGGCAAATTCGGTCATAGGACCTAGTTTCGAGAGAAAACCAAGCAGCAGAAGCTGGAGTACGGATACTTTGAAGATGTTCTTCGGAGTCTAATGACATTATGAGTAGAATGAAACAACGTTCTCACGTGAACATTTCTTATGATGATGAGCATTTGGATTTGATGGAAAGTATAAGTGTAGAACTTTGACACTGACAAGAATGATCAAGGCAAAGAAAAGAGAATAAACGTAGTTAGAATGAGGTACCAAAGGAATGGCGATATTTATATTTGTAAAGCTTTCTATTATACATGTATGTGGGTATATTTTCACAGACACACACAAACACACATACAGAAAAACACACAAACACAGACATATATATATATATATATATATATATATATATATATATATATATATATATATATAGACACAGAGAGAGAGAGAGAGAGAGAGAGAGAGAGAGAGAGAGAGAGAGAGACCATCCTCATGATAAGCCCAATGCGGGACAAGCATACATCGTCGCAGTAATTACAACTGAATTTCAGACATGGACTCGCTGACCTACAGTACTTACTGCACTTCTGTGGTGGGAGTATATATATATATATATATATATATATATATATATATATATATACACACACACACACACACACACACACATATATATATATATATATATATATATATATATATATATATATATATATATATATATATATATGGCATGGAGATTACGTATAACCATCAAAGTGATTCTCGCCACTGGGAGCTGAATTCTCTGTCCACTTTTGCAAAATTTGTGAGTGAGTTAATATGATCAAACAAGAACGAAGGTCCATATAAATATATTAAGTGTTAGACAATGATAAGAATATAGAAAGTACCTAAAAGCCAATCCTAAACAGAAAACAAGTCATGAACCACTCCTCCTGATCAATAAATGATAATAATTTGAACAGTCAAGAGATGAACATATCTGCTCCTAGAAAATAATAAGTTTGTTCATTGTAAGCAAGGATAGTGTAATTTTAGACTTAACCAACAACTTCTTCAGTATCATATTTCCCCGCTGAAGGTATGAAAAACCTACCATTGCTAAAAGGGAACTGTTCACAGTTAATTCCCAGCTGAACAAATCACACATTGAAGACAGACTAGTCACAATGAAAGACAAATGTCATCTACAGAACAACACAGAGCCATCTAGCTTAAACTTTCTTGAAAATAAATGACTCAAAAACTGGATTTGCATACATGGTTATATGACTTTTTGTCATGCCTTGGTAGTGAGCAAAGCCTTAACACAATTTGGCAAAGTATATTTGATACAACCCATTATATATATATATATATAACGGGAGAAAACGCACTGTTCTTAAATTTCCGATTAGAAATACGAGGGGAAATATACTGTTACACTCATAAATATACAGGCATGCACAGACACCAAACTCTCGCGCAGGCAGATATATATCTAACAATCTATTATATATAGTTCTCTCTCAGTAAATATATATCTTTATATATACATATATATATATATATATATATATATATATATATATATATATATATATATATATATATATATGCATATTATTATTATTATTATTATTATTAATATATTATACGGAATACTATCAGATTAAAAATAAACCCATAAACTCATTAGAAATCTGTTTAATTTCAGATAAGAAATATGATTGTTACCTACAGCCAACATGTATGTGTAAGATATTTTTTCTTTAAATTTGAAGACTGAAACTTTCTGATCTGTCACGTTCTTAGTAGACGATGCTATAGAATTGGGGATATAACACAGATTTCTCCTACATCGTGAAACGCAGTTTTGATCCCTGCACCAGAATTTGATAGTAATGGACTGGATACATATCCGTTAAATTAAGATCGGTATGTGTGTTTCAAATAAAAGTATCCTCTCAACAATAAATACGACAGCTTATATGTATGATTATTTTCAGTTTAACTGTATTTCGGAACAAATTCGTCATATCAATCGTTTTCGATAATGAAGGACAAATGTAACGAAATTTTCCATTCTTGAAACTCTAATTATTATCAGATAATCTGTCATAGTGTTTTTTTTTTTCAACATACACCTTGAGCAGGAAGAGGTCACTTGGCGTAAATCAGAAAAAAATGTATTCTTTTGCTGACATTTCAATATTTGTTCGTTTAAATAGAATATATTAATTATATAAATTTTCCTGGTTTCCTTCTGCTTATGATTTAAACAGTGTATTTCTTTTTTAATTAACTATTATTTGTGAATGAATATTCATTACATCAATAAAAAAAAATAATTCTGTAAATATGGTTGGCTGTTATGACTGTCTATTTAACAATAACTGAACCCGACCAGCATGGCTTGAAATTAGACAGCTCTAGTTATAACCGACTGTGTCGTTAATCTACAAAAGCTCTTATTAAGAAAATAGACAGTATAAACATTTATGGGATTTCGAATTTCAAAAGGAACAAACAATAAAATACAATAGTCTAAATCAGGTGATAATCGAAAAATATGAGAAATCATTTTCGGAATAATATAAATAGAGATTGAAAACATGAATGAAAAATTGTCCGTTGTTCGGGTTCATGAATTATCCCATTTACCAATGACAATAATGACCGCCATTACGAAGGAATTCAGAGAAACAAACGAAAATCAATATTACAATAATAAAAATTAAACCTTAAAATTAAAGCACTTAATTAGTTACAATAAGTGTCCTTCATTTGATACACATTGATAATTACCAGCTACGTATGATGGGTAAATCAATGAAATATAAGATGTTATCTAAATTTAAATAATATTTAATGAAGAATGCAACCATGTTACAATCATATTAGATTTCATGGAATGATTCCGATATGCCTTGAATTATGTCTGGGTAGCAAGTAATTTATCGCTCTTTCTAATAAATTTAATCTGTACAAACTGCGATAACTTACCTCACAAGCAGATAATATGTGAGATTAGGTAGTAAATTAGGCCCAAGCAACATCTGTAAACGTTATTGAAAACGGTATTAATAAAGTCATGTGAGGGACATATAACAACTTTCAGAGCAAGGGCTTCCATCAGTTACCTGAGTTAAGATGCCCGTCTAGGCAGTTGTTTACACTCATGTATTAGTTGGATATTGTTGAAACTTGACTAATGCATGGAATAATAATGCAACACAAAATGTACTTAGAACAAAATGTATTGAAACAAGAAAGTGTACACAATATTTACATATAGTCTTTTGTATATTCCTGGTAAGACCGTTCCTGGAAAATGTGTTGACTGAGTCGCAGTCGGGCAGAGTCTCTGGTTGAATCTCTTGATTCCTCCCTCTCTTCCCGGTACAAACCATATTTATATGGTCGGTACTCCACTATGCAAATTAGGTGGATCCTACCACAGCAGATATATATCCACAATAAATATAAATTCATCAGAATAAATAGACCTTTTCTCTCCCCAAATGTGGATTAAATAGCAAAGTATACTAGACACTCTAAAATCAGAAGGCAACAAAGCCTAGCAGAAGGAAAACGCTTGATTCCATAGGGAAACTAATTTTAATTTTTATGAATTAAAGTATTTTGTGGAGAGTCACTAACGCGCACGGGCTCATGGGAACTGGCCCATTTGTTACCGTTAATCTTCTTTCCTGTTATGTGTAAATGTTATTGTATATGAGGTTTCCTAGACTTTGGTGGAAAACAAACTTAGAGAAAATAACCTTAATGCTAAACCATGGACAAGACAATGTGTAACCACGCCATAATATTTCACAAGTAGACATTGCAAAGAAAACAAAGCAGCAGAGAACCATACATGTCTGCATACTGAACGAAAAAGTGAAATAGGACTTGAGATGGAACTTCGTGGACCGAAGGTCTTGTCACCCCCTACCAAAAATGAACGAGAAAAATAGAACAAGCAAATTGAACTGGATTAAATTTCATTGATGCTGTCACCCATCGATAAGATCTGTATGAACATTTTCCTGTCAGTCATCTTAAATAGAAAATTATATTATATATGGGTAACAAGAATTTCGGACCACACTGTTGATTGTTTTGACGACAAGCTCAAGGGAATTCAAGAAGGAATATGCGAGATCAAATGAAAACCATTTGCAAAAAACGAAAACGAATCTCAATAAACCTAACAGAAAGTCGAATAGAATCCCAGAAGACAGAACAGTTATAGTACAACTGAAAGAGTCGTTATTATATAAACATTTCACAAGATATATAAATGGCCAAAATATCAGATTTATTGCATATACTTGACTAAGCCGGAAAACTTAGACGCTATAAATAAGATCATGAAGCATTGTCTCGTAAACAAAAATATATAAAGAAAGTAGATTTTAAATATTTGTATCTTAATAATATGATATAAAAATCTTCGGAAATGTTGAATTCAACATGAGACTGAAAATAGGTAAAGATTTGTTGAGCAAGATGACCCACTGTGAATTGTTCAAACTAGAATATTTTAACACAGCCATGTTCTGCATGCAGTCAGCATAATATGTCCATGGAGAATGAAACATAAATTTCCGTCGGGCATTGACATTTAAATCGATACCAAGATAGAAAATCAGATGTATTAGTGTACAATAGGAAAAAAAAAACAATGAGTCAGGCGGTAGATGTCGTTGATTCGATAGGCAACAGAATAAATCTAATGGAATATAAAATTGGGACAGTAATATCTCGCCTTTTCCAGGAAGAAGCGTAAATTATGGAGTAATTCACTGTCGAGTTACCTACGGTATATCTGTGAGATTCTCTCACCACTAGACCAGATTCTGTGCTGAGTGATACGCACTTAACTCGGTCATGATTTCTCCTATATTTTCTAAAGTAGACCATGACAAGGCTTGCAGATTCGAAGGTATCAATTCAAATGTCCCAAAATTATGTGCCCGTCAATTGACTCTTGTTCTGTGCAAAAGTTTCAATAGGTGCATCGTTACTTCTTGTTTTCCAGTTTGTTGGGTGTCCACCTCTACAGTTCCTCTCTTGAAGAAATCTGGGAAACATTCTCGCCCAATTTGTTTAATTTCTGTATATTGCAAAGTAATAGAGGCTCTTGTAATCGACAATTCGTTTAAGCTTATTACTTCAAAATGCTAACTTTATGAAAAACAATGAGGCTACTCATTCTCTAGGTTTTCCGACGATGGGTCAACGGCCATCACAAAATTCGCTCATCAAGCTCTGGCTAAAAATCGCGAAGCTCTGTCTGTAAGCTAGATATTTCTAAGGCTTTCAACACGGTTTGAGATGTTGGTCTTCTCTACGTAATCAAGGGCTACTTGATTTGGCCTAATCCAATCGTTCATAACAATTAGTACAATGAATGGACAAGCTTGTAGTTCATTCCACATTAATTAATTGCAGGGACCTATAAGATACGGACCTACGTTGTTTCTGATCTTCATCTCTTACCTCATTGAAGTTATCAGTAACCAACTTCGTACTTATGAAGATTTCACAACTATTTACTCCTGTCTAGAGAGATCTGCCTCCAATGCAAAACTGCTTTCATTTAATCACCACAGAGAAACATTTCTGCCTGCCAACAGTATGACTGATGCTAACAACATATAGATCAACACTCTGCGCCTACTTGTGTAGCAGATTTCCACTGACACAATATCTCTACAGTTACTAGATTGCGAACTTGGAGTCATCGTTGTACAGTTGAAGTAGATAGATCCACCTGTCTGTTATATTCTAATAGTTTCTATTCTTGAACTCTACGCCTCTGGAACGCTTTGCGCCTCCTTGGGCTGACGATTTCAACTGACATAGTACCTGATACTTGACTGCCGACATGAACTCATAGTTGTACAGTTGAAGTAGATAGATCCAACTGTCAGTTTTATCTAAGAGTTTCTATTCTTGAACTATACGCCTATGGGAGTCTCTTTCGATTTCTTGCTTCGCTGTATCCTATATACATCAAACTTTAAATGCAATTTGAATTGTCGCCTTCTGTCTTCTTTAAGCATGTTCCTTATATCTATCTGATGTGTTAATCTCTTTCATTTCCTGTAAACCCCTGCACCCTAATGGCGTTATCACCTTTATTTGTGGTGAAAGGATTTTAAAAAAAGAGTTGATGGATTTTCAAATTCTTACTGGAGGTATGTGAACATTTCTGAAGAACGTAACAGAACGTTAAGATAAACGAGAAAGCATGATGCAGGTTAGATTCATCGTGAACAAACCAATGCTAAAATCTGTAGAAATACATGTGATAATATTTTAGAAATATGTAGAGATTACTCAATGTTCATATTATTCAAATCCTAAACTTTAGCTTCTAGATCTAATTTTTGCAGCAACTGTACATCATTGATATTAAGTATTTTTTTTTAATTTCCTCTATTACAAGAACGCGCTTCGTGTTTAACAACACAAAGAGGAATGCAGTTTGAAGAATTCAAATAGTTCTACATTTTCTTAATTAATTTACCTCTTACATTTTATGAATCATCCGGTTGAAACTCTTATTAACAAACCCATTATCCAGTTAACTAGAATTGGTTTATACATGCAGATGTACATGACTCTGGAGTTTAAAATCCGCCATCGATCACTGCATATAAAATCCAATATATTAGTTTCTTGATACTAGCCTATATTTACGACAAAGAAAGACGCTGTCTTATCGATATTTTTTTTTCTTTTTGTCATTGATCCACACACAACTTAATGACTACAATTTTAACTCTTTCCTCCACATTGAATTGACTTCTTGCGTTGCAACTACAACGTAATAAAATCCCACCAGCAAAGTTTCTGCGTGTCATAGGAGCAACCAAGTCTCTACATCGTGTCAATGTATTTAATCAGTTGCTGTAAAAATATAAAGTTTGAATTATGTAATGATAATAATAATCAGAAGAGGGATGAGAAAATCGATTATGAATTGCTTAATAGAAGAATAATGTAGGCAAAATATATACGTATTTTGGAAACCTAACATTTCACCAAGTTTTTAAGGTATTATCTCAGATATTACAAACACCCGTAAAAAGTAACGTTTTATAAAATTTGAATTTTTGGATGAATCTTAATTCTGAACTTATTGACTGAATAAGCCCATGGCGTGTTCTATCCTTAGAAATTTTCCTATCGCCTCGTTAAATGTTTTAGCTTAATATCTTTAACAAAATATTTCAATAAATATCATGAATAGGTGTTATTTAAAGAAATAAAGGGATACAAAAAAAAAAAAAAAAAACAGAATAAAATTGACAACTTTTTCCATTCCACGGAAACGAACATTAAAGTCATTAGAGTGTTTTCGATATTTTCTACCTTTCTTTTTTTTGTTTTTCTTACTAAAATCAAGTAGCGTCTCTATCTCCCGGTTCTATCAAAACGGAATAGTTTATTCTCCATAGGTTGTTGGCAGAGCATAAAGTACGTGCTCACTAAGTAACTAAAAGAGATACAAGCATAACCAAAACAACAACACATGTTTTTTTTGTCACTGGAAAGTGTCTTGACGCCATTTCTAACCTTAGGTCCCTGGGCGGGATACGGAAAGAAATGTGTAAACGCCAGAAATCAAAGAAAATAAAAATAACAATAATAATAATAATAATAATAATAATAATAATAATAATACCAAAATAAACGTCTTCACGGAAAATACTTTACCCGTACAAACCAAGCTGATGTAGAAAATGCCGTAAACATCAACGGCTACTTAATTAAGTGTTAAGAGCTGAAATCGAAGATTTCATTCGGCGGCACAGGACCAATGCTTGCTAACAAGAAATTGCAAGAGCACTTACTGAAAAAAATGTGTTAGCCCAAGATGCAGATTCTGTGATATCCAGAAACAATTGACCATCTTGAGTTTTCACGCTATTGGCACCCGATTAATATAAAACCGGCATGAAATAGTGGGCTCAAATCTGCACACCGGGTCAGGGTGGACATGGGAACACCAGCAATTAAGAGGTGGTTCCACGCTCCTCAAAACCTCCTGATCAGAGTTCTTTCGGTTGGATGTAATTTATCATCTTACCCAGGTCGCGGATGTAGTTTATCGTCGTACCCAGGACAGAGTATTGGTAACAGTAGTATACTTTTAATATTATTCGTAGTAATAACGGCGTATGTGCAAGTGAGAGTTATATTGAATTCATTATTGACAATCACTATAACCTGGCATCACATTTGTTGTTGTCAAATTGCAGGTGTTTCGACGTGAAACCTCTTCAATCTTCTCTCGCAAATGATGTTCCTTCAGATTTTAAAACAAATCTCTTAATCTACGGCAGGTATATACGAGAATCCATTGTGCCCAAATACACTACCGTGTCGTTTTAGAATCGTACCTATTGCAGTACTTTTTTTCTTTGTATGCGACATGACCATCCAGGATGTAGTCGATCATGGCACACCACCTCCCCCTATCCCTTGCAGCTCTCAAAAAGTTCCTTCCCACTGTTTCCTCCCCAAGACCGTTATCCATTTGCTATTAAGCACGCCATGTCACACCTTGTTTTCTCATTTCTCTCTTTCCATCTATTCAACCTTTGTGTATCAGATTCTCCAGGCCCTCTTTCCTCCTTACAGCTGTCTCTTCCTGATATTAAGTATAAGTCTTCTCCTTGTTTGCAACCTCTTTAAGACCTCATCGTTACTCACACGCTCGATCCATGTTATCCTTAGCATCCTTCTGGAGAACCACATCTCCGTCGCCTCGAGTTTCTTTGAGGAAATCGTCCAACATTCGCTGCCGTAAAGAAGGACAGATGCCACGTAACAGCTCAGTATTCTTTTATTTGTTATAAAGAAAAACATCTGTCTCGCAGTATTCTGTGCAGCTTTTGGAATGTGTCCTTGGATATCCTAATGTCTACGGACCTCAGAATCGCACTTTCCGTCCTCTGACAGAACGCTTCACAGATATTTAATCTTCCGCGTTTGCTTGATTCAAGAGTTCCCGATTCTTCCTCTTACTGATGACCATGTATTCTGTCTTCTTGTATTTGATGCTTAGTCCTTTCTTCTTACTCTTCGTCGCTACCTTCTGTAGAAGATTTTGTAATTTCTTCTCCGTGTCTGCTATCAGTACTGTGTCATCTGCGTACCTTCCTTTGTTAAGATTGTGTTGCCAATGCGTAATCTCAATAGGTTTTCCAATTCTCTCAGAATTTCCTCGCTTTATGGGTTGAACATGTCGTATGAGAAGACACATCCTTGCCTTACGCCACATTTTGTTTATTCAATGAACTCTTTCGCTGTGCGTATCCATGCTGTTTGTTGTAAGTGTAGGTTCTTGATTATTATGATAACTTTCCCGAATATATTAAGATTGCTAAGCATTTCCATCAGATGCTTGTGGTGTTACTTTTTAACGTTATCATCCGTCATGGAGCAAAACTCAGAAATATACTATAAATGACACACTATCGGATTTTAGAGTCGATAAGTTAAATCTAGACGCAATTTCCTACCATTTAACCTTGTTTCTGCTTTGGTTGGTTGACTCATCATTCATAGCAGTGAAACACATAATTACTGTCCAAATACGTTCAAATATATTACTTGCTGGAGTAAAGGGGTACTATTTTTGGCCTTGTACGGAAGATTTTCCATTACATCTCCCTTGTATGTATTGCAGATTAAAATTATATATTGATTCTGTGGGACATTCACGCAATTACATGAAATCAAATACCCAACAGAAACTTTTTTCAATATTCAAATGAAAACAAAAGAGATCGAAAAACTCAACCAAATTATAGAAGGAGGAATTTATTTGGCGAATCTCTGGAAAAAGTAAAGTTTATTTGGCAGAAATTCAAATGCTGTTTGTTATATTCATCATTATCGATATTTCTTTCCTGCATATAGATTATAAAGAAATGATCGTAAGTCATAGATGACTTTTCTCACCGGCTTTATCGAATCAAGTACAGAGAGGCGTTCGTTAGTGGTTTGGGAATAGTAATACAGTTTATTATTGGTGAAAAGGATATTGACAACATAAGATACGCCGATGATACCAAATACAGGGGAAAAACTGCAGGCAGTACTGGTACACTCCAGACACGAAAGTGATAAATAACATAAACCTGCTGTAAGAAGATGTAATATAGGTTTTTTTAGGCAGTGACTGATTTCTATGAGTCAGTAATTATTACCTCAGTTCTTAATGTTAAGAAATTGAAAATGATATTTGACATACATAACGAGGAAATAAAGACTTGGGACTTTGGCATAAACACAACATATTAAAGCCAAGTGTAGCAATGAAAATAATGAAAGAAACATCAATCAACCGGCTGTTGTCTACTCAGATATTCCTGAACCTTGAAATTGGGCTTTTAAATGTATTCTTCTTCTGATGTCAACGAAGACTAGTTGGTACTTTTGTTATATCAACGAATACTCATTGTCACTTTCGTAATGCTCGTTGTAGTAGAGACTTTGTAATCGCAGATACAACTATAGTACGACGTTGAACAATACGAGTGGCAGACGCCTTCGAATATCATTCGCACTAACAGTATGTTCGATAATGCTCGCTCGAATAGTAATCCATATAGATAGAGAAATAGTATAGAGAATAGCAATATTGTAATTGAGTGAACAGAAGTTCAGATCCAAATAGTAATAGAAGATAAACTAGGAATAACCCTCAGTTGGACGTCACACCACATCCTTCTTACGCTTTTCCTATATGGTCACGTGGTCTACTTAATTCAATGATGGGATCGCCTGTGTTTGCTCACTAGAGATCTATGTTTAAGGTCAAGCGTCGGCAGCGACACGTTATTCCTATATAACAATTATTTTACTATCTTGCCATCTGCTGACAATGATGCTTTCATTCTGGCTATACGTTTTAAATTAATCGATCTTTATATATTACCCGAAACATTGGAAGCATTTAAATCCTTATTAGCTAGTAATTCATGTAAGTTTCTGAGAAGATAATGGGTTCATATGAATAATATAGACATATGGCTTCATATATTACCTTAAATCCGTGAGAGTATAATCGCATTGTAGATAAAGTTGTTATAGAACGAATTATAACAAGAAAATAGAGAATAACGTTAAGAACCGAGGTAAACTTACTGAAACATAGAAAACAGTCGGCGCCAATATACATGCAATGAAAAATAAATGTTTCTCTTGATATGTCTGAGATGGCGTATTGTGAATATTTGCAAAATTTACGTTATTCGGGCTTTTGTTCTCATATATATTGTCGAACCGAAAATCCAAACTATATCTCCTGAAGAAGGCAGGAGCTTGCATTGGCCGAAACATCTTCAATTTGACAATGAAGATGAGAACATTAGTCCGAATAATGTAAATAATGTAATTAAAAAAGAGCTTCCATGATATGGACTATTTTGGAAATTGTTGTCGACCAGGGATTGCTTTCTTTCTTTTTGCGTACAAATCTTTATTTTTCTTATTCTAAATTCTAGATTATAGGAAATATATTATTATCATTATATCTATCTTCTTTTCAGTATTTTACAGTTTTATGTAGCTACTTCGTTTCTCAATGTGGAAATCTTTTCCGGCTTCTAGCTTTCTAGTCATGTTTGATCTTCAAAAATTGAAATGCAATATCAATCGTTATCTTCTCTCTTTTCCTGATTCGCGTTTTTTTATTGGTCTCGCTCCTTAATAATGTTTCTCCATTTTTTTTATATCCGATTGCTAATAGAAAATAGGATTTCATTTTATATATATATATATATATATATATATATATATATATACACAAACACGTATATATATATATATATATATATATATATATATATAGAGAGAGAGAGAGAGAGAGAGAGAGAGAGAGAGATAAAAGACATGTTTATGTTTATACATTCTTTTTCTTGGTAGAAATATTTAAGTAAATGCTCTGTTTATGCCTGAAGGTCCGAGAAATTTTTACAGAAAATATTCGTCCTCCGACAGGATTCGAACCTGTATCCTATACGGAACCGTCATTTAGCTTGACGTGCCTTAACCGATTTGGATACAGAGGAGCGTTCGGTTAGCAAAGTCGAATTTATTGTCTTTAAATTTCAATCTTCCCTGAATCTCTCACGTACATTCATATCTGCTCAAAGCGCATCCAAATGTAAACAAATAACGTCTCACATTTTCAAATGGACAAAGTCCGACAATTATTTTAAGACATTTTTATGTTTATACATTCTTTTTATAGATACAAATATTTAAGTAAATTCTCTGTTTATAATAAATATTTAAAATATTTAATAACTGAGTGTGACGGCGTACTGCTTATGTGCTCCAGAACTTAAGAATATATATATATATATATATATATATATATATATATATATATATATATATATATATATATAATCATGATCTTGAAAACTGTGAAGCTTGAGCTGTGGCTGTAGTTATCGTGAAGGCGTCCGACAGAGTTTGGTATGCTGATCTTCTGTGTAAGCTTCAGGGCTAGGGTATTAAAGGATGAATATTTAATTTAATCTAATCATTCCAATCAAATCGTGAAATGAATGTCGTTCTGAACGTGCACGCTTCCAGATCCTCGAATTATGAACGCGCGAAACCTCCAAGGTTCTATCCTGGATCCTACATTCTTTTTGATCTTCCTCAATGTAATCAGACCCCAAGTATGCACCTAGGATGATAACTACCTTTCTCAATAGTAAAGCTTGAAGCTTTGACAGAGACAATCTGAGCGCTGCTCTCGAAAATAACCTTCAATCAGTGATTAACTGGGGTAGCAAATGGCTTGTTAATTTTAATGCCGGCAGAAAGAAACTGTTCTCATTTAGCCACCAGCGTGCTCGGTTATTAGCAAGTTTGATAGTTATCTCCCGAAGAATGTTTCTCTGAACCCCCTTAGATTTACGATTTCGTATGAAGTGGAACAATTACATTGAATCAACAGCTGGATCTACTGCAAGGAAAGTTAGCCGTCTGTGTCGTGCTAGGTGATTTGTCTTGTCAGGGTCCATCCTATATATCTACAAATCTGCCATTAATTCCTTGTATTGATTACTTCTGCCAAAGCTGTTCATCTTGAGGTTCTTGGCAAAATCCAAAGAAGCATCTGCATTATAATCAATTCTGACTTGGCATCTCGACTCCAGTCACTTTCTCAGAGACGTGATGTGTATTCCCTCTGTATTTTGCACAAATTATTTTATGGCACCTGTCCTGTCGAGCTTTTTTTCCCCGTGGTGCACTGAGTACATAAATTTAAGGGTACTACTAGACTAGCATCTAGGTCCCACCATAATACCGTTGAAATAATGTAACCGCAAGTTCTACCCCAACTGATTTTCCTTCCGTTTACTTGCATCCCTGATAACGAAAATCTTCAAAAAATTAAATGCAATATCATTTGCCATTTTCTGATGTTTTAAACCACATTCATAATTTATCCTTTCCTCCTTTCCACTTTACAATGTTTTTCTCTGATTTTCATTCTATTTAACCCCCGTGCGAATCAGTGGCACTCCCGCTTTGCTTGGAATTAAATGCTTAAAAAAATAATCTTGTGATACATAAATATTTACACTATGACGGATTTCCTACTTTAAGTGAAATAATTAGGGTTTCGTATAAGGGCATAGATACAGCGTGATGATAGTGAGACTGTGTGCTAAATCTCACTCTACGATGAATGTGAGACATAAACGTTTATATCTACAAGCGATTTCCCAGAATTATTAAGGAATAAATTCTAGAGGAAGAAGTGGAGGGCCACGATCACCTTCAGGAAAGTCACGGCACATAAAAGAAGAACTATACCGTGTATCAACCTCGTATGGAAAATCATTTATTTCAGTGATCGTCATCGTTTTCCAGATTTCTACCGATGTTAAGAGCCTCAACCCCAAAACGAGAAAATTCGTCCAAGTCAGTGTCGAACAGAGCGGGACTTTGAAATCCTCCTAGCTTAACAGATTCAGTTAATAGTATATTTTGAGCATTAAAACATCAAGTTTTTTGGGGGGGTTTATGTATATATTCCGCGTATTTTTTCAGCAAAATCTTAAGTGTAAAGCATAAACAAAGTATAAACAATTTTTTCGGATAAATATTAAACGACATATTTATAGGGTTTCACAAGACGGTGCAAGTTTATATTTTTGAAGTGGATGAAGTTATGTCTCCCCCACAAGCTGAAAAGAAACGGTGTCTCCTGACAACATGTGAACTGATCCTGTCTTTCCTATCAAATCGTGAAACGAATGCAATCCTGAACGGGCACTCTCTAGATACTTTCGTATTAATGCAGGTTACCCAAGGGCTCTATCCCTAGTCCTAATTCGCTTTTAATTTTCATTAATGATTATCCTATGTCCCGATATTACGTCTGATCAGTTTGATTAGGTCAAATTGGCAGCTGATGTTGTAAACGCCATCCAGTCTGTTGTTAACTGGGGCAATGGATGGATTGTTAATACTAACATCTAAAAATAAATTGCTCTCTATTAATCATCTGAGAGACTCATT